>OU696696.1:304670452-305270452 GCA_916050605.2 Platycheirus albimanus | reverse complement strand
ATCGAACATCCACTGTGAGAAAGTTTGATGTTGCGAAGTTACAATCGCAAGAGACCGCCACAACCTTTGCCAATCATGTCTCCTCTTATCTCTTGACAAGCCCGGCGCCTGCGCCAAACCCAGAGGCCCAGTGGCAACTTTGCAAAATGGCCATCAAAACCGCTGCCACGGATGTTTTGGGTTTCATTAGGCGACCACAACGAAACACCTGGTTTGATGATGAGTGCAGGCTCGCACACTTGGCCAAAGACGAAGCCTATCATGCAGTTCTGAATGCCAGAACTAGAGCTGCCAAGAGCGCTTTCCGTGCGGTGTACCAGCAAAAGAGGAAAGAGGAACATCGGCTTTTCAGAAGAAAAAAAAGACAACTGGAAAAACGAATGGTCGAATCTATTGAGGGGTGCTACGGCAGAAGCAATGTTCGAAAGTTCTACCAAAGGGTAAAGCATTCGTCCAAGGGTTACAAAGCCCGAGCGGAAGCATGTAGAGACGAGGGTGGGAATGTCGTTGTAGATACACAGTCGGTGCTGAGAATTTGGAAAGAACACTTCTGCAGACTGTTAAACGGCGAAGACAACCAACTAATCGCTGTCAGGCAGAATGATCCATTCGATTTGGATGATGATGAACAAAATTTCCGTCCTCCCGACCAAGAAGAAGTTCTGATAGCAATATCTAAACTAAAATCCAACAAGGCTGCTCTAACTGATGGCCTTACGGCTGAACTCTTCAAAGCAGCGGGAGATGACTTGGTGAGGAGCATACACCAACTCATCTGTACAATCTGGTCGGATGAAAGTATGCCTGACGAATGGAACCTCAGCATTGTGTGCCCTATCCACAAGAAAGGAGATACTCTAAACTGCGCCAACTACAGAGGTATAAGTCTCCTAAATGTCGCCCATAAAATCTTGTCGGCCATTCTGTGTGAACGTCTGAACCCTTTCGCACGTGAACTGATTGGCCCCTATCAGTGTGGTTTCAGGCCCGGTAAGTCAACCGTCGACCAAATTTTCACACTTCGGCAGATTTTGGAAAAGACCCAAGAATTCCAAATCGATACTCGCCACCTCTTTATCGATTTTAAAGTCGCCTATGACAGCGTAAACAGGAACGAGCTGTACAGAGCCATGTCGCTTCTTGGCATCCCTGCTAAACTCGTTCGATTGTGCAGGATGACTATGGAGAACTCTCGCTGCTCCGTCAAGGTTGGTAAGAACACCACCGACTCATTTAATGTCGAGAAAGGCTTACGACAGGGTGACGCGCTTTCATGTAACCTCTTCAACATCATTCTTGAGGCAATCGTACGCAACTCGCATGTCAACACCAGCGGTACGATTTTTTTTAGATCCGTTCAATTACTTGGCTATGCTGATGATATTGACATTATTGGAAGAACGAAGCGCGCTGTCAGTGGAGCATTCGCAAGTATTGAAGTGGAAGCGGCTCGAATGGGTCTGGCTGTAAATGAAGATAAAACAAAGTATATGCTGTCCTCGGGTGAAGTAGATCATCACCGTAGGCTCGGACAAAACGTCACAATGGACAGATATAACTTTGAGGTTGTCAAGGACTTTGTCTATTTGGGTTCCACTATAACCTCTCAGAACAACATCAGTGAAGAGATCAGTCGAAGAATCACTCTTGCCAATCGCTGTTTCTTCGGGCTAAGAAGGCATCTTAGTAGTAAAGCCCTCTCTCAAAGGACCAAGGAGACACTATACAAGACCCTTATAATCCCAGTCCTGCTGTATGGGGCAGAAGCGTGGACACTGACACAATCGGATGAATACAGGCTGGGGTGCTTTGAGAGAAAGATTCTTCGGGTGATATTCGGGCCTGTATGTATCAATGGAGTATGGAGAAGAAGATTCAATGACGAACTGTACGGGCTATACAGCGGCATTGACTTGGTTAAGAAGCTGAAAATTCAGCGGCTTAGATGGCTGGGTCATGTGGAGCGTATGGACGAAAACGCTCCTGCCCGACGAGTCTTCAATTCCAACCCGGAGGGCCGACGCAGTTCTGGAAGACCCCATCTAAGGTGGCGCGATCAAGTGGTAAACGACCTCAACCAACTTGGTGTGCGCAACTGGAGGCCACTGGCTAGGGACCGGCCTAGCTGGCGGGGATTGTTGGTTGAGGCCGTGGTCCACAATGGACTGTCTGCGCCACCTTAAGTAAGTAAGTAAGGCTTTGTGTTCATCGAGATCTTTTAGTACTCTTGCAACTGATCGAGTGCAAAAAGAGATTTTTCCCATAAAACCACATACGCTCTCAAGACAGAGTCATATTTCACTTTGTGGTAGTGTCAAGTTTGCAGCAAATTGTACTGCAGATAAATAAGCTTCCGCTTGAGAGCTTGCCACAGTAATGTCATTTAAAAAGAACGTCGCAACCAAGACGTACTGAAGTTTCGTAAGTACCTTATATAATAGATTAACGATGTATTTATCGGAATGAGAGGTAAGAAGTAAGTCCAATGTCAGGGCAGGGATACGTGTAGTCTTGACAACAAGCTGATTCAAGTTGTTTAATTAAGCAAACAAAACTCGCCATACCTTCCTTCGGTAATATTCTCTGGAAAGAATAGCAAAAGTACGTATAGGGCAGTCCACGAAGCTATCTCTTTCTAATTTTTGGGTTAACACTTTGAGGGAAGCATTGAATAATCGGGCAAAAAAATAGGTATATATTGATTTTCACAATCTTCGTAACTAAAATGTGTTTTCTGTTCCTTTATTAATTTCTTTGTATGGGATATTTAAACATTTGAAACCTATTTTGAATGAAATTTTCTTGCCGCCATCATTGTTTTCCCTCAAAGTGATTGACACTGACGTATTCGTGGACTACCCTATAGAATAGTAGATATGCATTGAAATGACCCGTAAAAACAAAAGCAGCGTATTGAATTCATATGGAGTTGAGTTGCTGTCGAGATGAGGGCTTCTATAAATAAAGTGCCCGACTGGGTCCTACGAACTTGCTCTAATGTGTTAAAATGGTCTTGTGGCCTGAAATTTTCGGAAAAAAGCATTGAAAAAATTATCATATGAAATTTTATTAATCACTTAAATTCAATAGTTTAAACGTTTTTTTTTTTTTGAGAAAATGAAGTAAGCTATCAGATTTCTTTTGCTTTTTTAAATTTTAAGGAAATTTTTTTTCAAAATCATTCGACCATTTTTTGAAAAACTTTTCGAATACATATTCCAATTTTTTTTTTTTTGAGTATGCCAACTTCTAGAACTTTGTAGTTTTTATCAGAAAAATAAGATTAAAAAAAATTGATTAAAAAATAAAAAAAAATTTTGAACTTTTCAAAAATTTAAGACCTACGAGAAAATCGGATTTAAAGAAAACCAAAACATAAAGTTTGCACAGAAAACATTATTCGTAGGAGCCGTTTTTGAGAAAAATTAATTTTTCACTAAAAATCGTAATGGCAGGTACCGTTAGTTTTAAAGCTAGAATGCTAATTCCAAAAACCCCTCTGTAGGACGTCATAATATTACTATGTACCAAGTTTCAAGCAAATCGGTCCAGCCGTTTAGGCTGTAGGTGCCGATACAGACAGACGGACAGACACAGAATTGTCGGACCCACTTTTTAAGACTTTCATCGTAATGTTCGCTTTAAAGTAGGTACCTATAATCGCAAGTAAAAACACATGTTTGATTCTCTCACGAATGCTAAGTTGATTGAGTTCTGCATTTATACTCATTACTCAGCATTTTTAAATTGAAGAGTCGTTGGGCCCAGCCTCGAGAGCCCGAACTTCAATTTTAAGGTACACTTATTCTTTATGCAGTCTGGATTAAATGGTCCAATTTAAATTATCCATATATGTGTTTTGGTGTTTTGAAGCAGGGTTTTCCAGTGGTACTGGAAAGTTGTCTTCAGTCAGAATCTGCAACATTGAGGGATTTCCAGCTTCCTGTATTGAATAGGAAAGCTTAGTAATCGGAAGTCTGTAGTTTGTTACGAGGCGAAGAGCTGCTTATGGCCTTAGAAAATAAAATGCACGACTGGGTCGCACGAACTTGCTCTAATGTGTGACAGTGGTCTAGGGGCTTGACATTTTGATAAAAATAAATTTTTCAAAATTCTTAAATAAATACTTAAACTAATTTGAGCTGAAAAAGGAGTACGCCATTTTATTTCTTGGATAAATCTGAATTTATGAGAATAAATTTTTAAAAATCTGTGGAGCCGTTTTTGAGAAAAAAAGTTTTTTTTGAAAAACTTTTTGAAAAAAAATTTCAAAAAAAAATCAAAAACGCCAGTTCCTAGGTATTCAGCAAATACATTTATTTATAATTTTTAGAAAAAAATTTAATGGGCAGTTTTCAAAATATATATTTTTAAAATTTTTTCTTAAAAATGCTTTTAAAAATACAAAAAAATATTTTTTTGAAATATTGGTATGCAGTACAAATTGAGCTACCTACAACTATATATGTGTTAAATTTCGAAAGAATCGGTTGAGTCGTTTTCGAGATAGTCGAAAGCAAAAAAAACGGTCCTATGGAAAGTACCGTTCTTAGCCATTTTTTAAAACTTTTTTTGCAGCCATATGATTGGTTGTACCTAAAAAGTAACACTGATTTTTTTAAATCAAAATCGTTAGAGCCGTTTTTGAGAAAAATAAGCTTTAACGTAACGGTTATATGGCAGGTACCGTTATTTTTTGAGCTAAAAAAAAAATTTCAATTTCCCCTCTGTACAATATCTAAAAAACTCTATATACCAAGTTTGATGCAATTCGGCCCACCCGTTTGGGCTGTAGGTGTCTATACATACAGACAGACAGACAGACAGACAGACAGACAGACAGACAGACAGACAGACAGACAGACAGACAGACAGACATACAGACGGACAGAATTTTTAGACCATCTTTTTTCGTCTTCGCTATCATCGTAATGTCATGTTTGATTGTTATCTCAAAACTTTTTTTTTCGACGAATGCATAACTTGCCTTATAGTACCTATAATCGCAAGTAAAAATTCAAGAGTTCAAACTATCTTCACGAAATTTACATTTAATGGCTTATCAGACTTGCGATGAGCGCTCTATCTAGTCTCTAGTGTCTACAAGTCTCTTAACTGACACACCAACATTTTTTATGAGAATATCGAAGACTTTCCACTGTCCCAAAACTCCTTGTATAATTTAAGGATTTCTTCGCGAAGAAAGGGAACTCCACAAACTATTTAAAGAATGGTTTGTACAGTGCGTAAACAAAGCTTTTTGATTAATTATCCGCATTATTTTTTGAACATCTCTTTGAAAACCCGCCATAGTCACAGCATTATCATATCCCTGAGCCCCGCAAAGGTTAATGTTAAGACTATCTTCATTGAGTTGCTTTGAGATATCTTCGAAAAGTTCTTTGGCAGTATTTCCAGATGTAGGAAAAAAACCCTAGAAAGAATTCCCTCACCTCAACTTTGCCATCCTGAATGTGAACCTATCTAATTTGCATTCATTGAATCATCGCATAATTATAACTTAAGAAAAAAAGAATTAAAAAACAGCATTGAATTTGGTGATCCAAAAAAGAAAAGTTTTCGAAACATTTTCTCAAAATAAAGCAGAAATGGTGATAAAAAAATGAATTGATGAAACGATTTATTACTTTTCACTTACCAAATTAATCATGTCTCCTGTTTCTCTGATGAAGTGGACCTCGTGAATTCGTAGCTTAATTTTTCACTGCAGACGAAATTTTCTACTGGGTATAAAAGTTTAATAAACACAGTTGCACAAAGAAGGATAGGCTTAGAGGTGCTGAAACCGAAATAAAAAAAAGAGAAAACAGACAACAGAAGCTTTGTTTGTTGAGCTCTGAATTCGTCCTGGGGTTGCCACAATTGCAACGAACTGTTGGATACCCTATTCCTTTATTCCCTATATTTTTGTATGTGTATGCGTTTGCCACCCGCATCCAGCCGCTGTTCCAGATTCAGAAACGAAATTCTTCTTTAGCAGACAGGAAAAAATTCAATAACATTAAGTTTGTGTGGCCGATGTTCAATTAGTGCTGGCACAATAAAAGAAGGCGTGTGCCACGTCTAAAGTTGAGACTTTTTATTGCCAAGGCACTTATTTTGATGTTAGTGACATTCAATTTTAAGCTTGTATATCGATTTGAAGAAAACATGAAAAAAATTTAAATTTTTAAAAATTAAATTTTGAATGAAAATAGCAATTATGGGTATATTTAAAAATTCTGGAACCACAACCTCTGCTTCGTAACCAAGGCATACAAAAACAAAATTTTCATTTTCGAACTTCGAAACAGCGACCGATAGTTAGAAAAGATTAAAACATTAATTCATATTAAGACTTTCAACGGAAATGCCCCTTAAAAGTGGGCGTGTCTCAAAAGTTTGTAATCAAAAATTGAAAGCACTAACTCAGCCATGATTGTTAGACAATTTTTAGGCATGTGTGTAAAACAACAGTTGAATCGAGTAGTTTTTAACGATTTTGCCCGAATAAAGGTATTTTATAAAAATCACTCCCCTAAAAGTGGGCGTTTTGAAAAAATTCACGCGAAAAATAAAGAAATATATTTTTCAATGAACGGAAAAAAGTTTAAATTGAATATTGGTAGGTACCTAACATTTTAAAAACTACGTTGTTCATTCTTTCATGAAAAGTGGGCGTAAGTCACGCCGCAAATACAAACATTTTTTTTCATACACAAGCTTCATAGTTTTGAATAAGAGACGCACAAATTTGGGTTTGTGGATTCATTAAGTACCGTTTATTTGCAAACAAAAATTTATAGTTTCTAATGAAAAATGGGCGTCAGCCACACCCAAACAGAAATATTTTTATTTAATTGGAAGAAGATTCACCTAAAGCTTGCGTTTATACTTTTTTATACTTCTTTTCAAAAACAAGAAAATCTAGCCTTACGGGATGGCACAAGTGATCATTTAGCCAATTTTTTCGTGTTTTTGTGAAGAAGTAGGTTCGGTTATTTTTGAATACCTTGGCAACAAAAAGTCGTAGAGCCATACGATTTTCAACGTTGGATTAAAGATTAATGGGAGCATTGAATTCTGAGAAGAAAAAATATACTTAATTACGTAAAATTTTGAAAAAAAATACATAGTTTTAAAATTATTTTTTCAAATTTTTTTTTTCAAAATTTTGAGTTTGAAAATTAATATTTTTTAAACTATTCGTTAAAACAATTTAGTTTGAAAACAAAATGAAAGAAGAAGTTTTTGGCTTTCCAAGAAGATATAACACGGTATTGTTAACGAAGCCGATTTTTTTCTTGTCTCAACTCAACCTACTCGCTCTAGCTTTTTGGCACAACGCTCGTGAATCACCCTGTATGTTACAAACTCCACACCAAATACAATATACCCATTCTATAGAATAGGGTATAAGTTAACACCCTGTACGACGACAATCTCAAAAAAAAAAAAATTGTTCTAGAGATGAGCACAATATGGTAAACAGAATACCGAATGGTCAAAAAGTGAGAAATAAAGTTGCCCATCAGAAAGAGGAATATTCGCTGTTCAGTAGTTTTCAACAAAAAAATTACTGTTGCTCATGCTGATGTTAGCAGTCCAAGTTAGTTGGTAATCGAGTGATAAGCTGGAAACTACGATCGTGAAGCTGATCTTAATTCTAAAAAAAACTAAGAATCTTTATAATAAAGAATTAAGCTGGTCTGAGTTAAGACCTTAAAAAACAGTCTTTTAATTTACTTATACAAAACAGCATATAATTGAGCGGCTTTCTTGAACTCTCATTTCCTTGGTTGCTGCTCTTGGGCAAAAATGTTTTTCCTATTTCCATCCATATTATACCTAATCTAAAGGGAATAGGCCAGAAACAAAATCCATGGTAGGTTCCTATTTTGTGAAATTATTTTTTTAATTTATTTGTGTATTTATTTGGCTTGGCGAAATTATGACCCAGAAAATAAGGCCCCACAAAAGTACTGAAATAAGGCCCAAAAAAAGCACACAAAACAACAACAACGTTATTTAATTTTTTTCATTCGATCTTTCGCTGCTGATTTGTTTCGGCTATTCTGTTACTAAGTTACTGATTCTTTTCAATGTTAAGATCGTGTTGAAAACCATCAGCGAGAAACAGAATAGTTTCTTTCAAAAGAAGAAATTTTTTGTGCTGAGAGTCCTGGGAGGAGGACATTAATGAAGAAAAGGAAAATCCTGTTGTTTGTCGGTCCATCTTTTGACGAACATGTTAGCGTTATTTGGAAGGATTTGCGGGCAAATATTGTTCTGTTGTCTTTTAAGCAAATTAATGATTTGTAATGAATGAAACATTAACATTCAAGCGGAATCTATTGCTGAAGGGCAGGAGAACTACTAAATGTCCTTGTTGTAAACAAATTGTACACAATTGTACCATCCAAGTATTTGTATAACAGTTTGGGTTAATATATCATTTTTAAAAGAACTGTGCAAAATATTTATGTTGCTTTTACTAATGGCACCCCCTTTTAGTCTGTTACCCGGGGGGGGGGCTTTAGAACGCTCATTGGACTCATATTTACACAAAACGTTCCTGAGGCAAACCTAATTTTTGTTGAAACATTTACCAAATGTTTACTTTCTTTGGTTGAAGGTTCTAGTATCAAGGCGCTTCAATCCTCAAAAAAAAAACAGAACCAAATTATCGAAACTAACATGAAATTCAAAATGTTCACTCCGCATTGAGCAATAGACTTATTTGCAGTTACTATTGTTCAAGAAAATTTACAGTAATTAATGTTTGTAGGTATAGATAAATAATTTGCTTAAGTTTCAAAGACTCGAAAATACTCTGTTAAATTCTAAGTGCAACCATTTGGAAGAAGGAGAATTTATTAAATGAATGGTGACTAAAACTGTTGCAAATTTTGCACTACATCAAACAACGATTATCGTGTTCAAATATATCCTGAACAAGAATCCTTTATTATTTCCATGTTGCATTTGAAACTTTTAATTGACTAAAAGGCGTGAATTTTCTGGAAGAAACGTAACGTCGCTTTGTTGAAACAAAAGCACCGTGTATTTACGCTGTCTATTTTAAAATCGTAAGTATATTTCAACTCGCACTTTTAGTTGGAGAAAAGATTAAGTCAAATATAAATGCAACCCATTTTCCAATTTTCTTTTCTCTAATAAATAATTTAAATCTATTCTTCCTTGCTATGGCAGAGAAGGATGTTAAATTTTCCTTACAAATGCATTTCTTACAAAAGACTTACCTCATGACCTAAAAAAAAAGGAGAAATTAAAACATACCAATAGATAGTAAGTATACTCTCTCTACCTTAACTATATAAAAACTATATGAATGTAGGTATTGTTGTATAGGTACACTCTATAATACAACATCCTTACTATTACGAAAGGAAGACAATAATATCAAACAATATAAATCTTGTGCCTTCTTCATTTAGTTAGTAGGGAAATCTTAGAAGAAGAAAATATTCCGTCTTTCTATTTAATTTCTGCAGCGCCTCAGTTTCGTCGTCTAAGTGGTGCCTTGTGACTTCCTGGAATATATATACAATACACAGTTGTTGTAGGTACATGTACTTGTACAACATTTCAAAATGGATTTTTTTGTTTGTTTCCTCCACCACTCCACCACTATAATACTCCACCACTATAATACGAGCAATAGCGCAATGTTATAAATAGAAGGTAGGTACGGAGGTAGGCAAAATCTTCAACCCGTACCATCCGTAGCCGTCAAAGGAAGTATACAAACGAAAGCCAGAGAAGAACCAAATGAAATCCTCAAGTGACAATAACTCTCTCCTTGGCACCGGCACCAGCACCGACACTGGCAGGCACCACCATACCATTTATGATGTTCATGGACCATGTAACCAACAGATTTATGGAAAACTTTCTGCCTGATGTATCCTGAGTGGCACAATGGCATCGGTCCACTTGAGCCTATTGTTTCTATTTCTTTTTCTCCCATTATATAGTTTATTTTTATTTTTATTTTTTAAACATGCATTTTTTTTTTCTTTTTAGCATAAAATGAAAATGGATACTTTGAAAAATCTAACCCAAACAACAGAAGATACAAAAAAAAAAAAATGAAATACGAAGCCAAATAGCTTAGTAGACGAACCAATTTATTACGATAATACAATTTCTTGATCCTTTTAGGTGCTGCTTCTGATTTGTTTACAATATTTTCCACTTTTTCGCAATACAACACGCATATACTCATATATGCATAAATGTTTGTATATACCTATACTATTTATGCTCTTCGTATGGACATTATCCTTTGATATGATGGTATAGAAAGTGCGTGTTTTGCTGCTGCTACTGCTGTATTGCTGTGTGGGGACCATATGTTGCCAAAACTTATTTATGGATTTGATTTCGTTATCCTTCGACCTGAAAATATCCTTTTTGAGTATCAATAGGATTCTTTTCATTTAACGCTTTATATATTCATAGGATATCCCTTGAGCAATGAATTGGATGTCCAATATTTTTTTTTGTATTTTGTCTTCATTCTTATTTTTTTTTTTTTTGTATTTGTAATGGAAGAAACAAAAAGGAGAAGGTCACACCATTGTGAAACATCTGTATAATGATTGCGAGAAGCAACAAAAAAAAGGTAAATCAATACAATATGTATGAGTTTAGAGCCAAATGTTGGCAGAGTTGTAAAAGTTTATTCGAGACACAAGCTATAGTATTCCAAAACAAAAAAAAAAAAGGTATGCAAGTTCGATAAAAGATAAGCGATTGATTTGTTTAATTAAAAAAAATAATAGCTTTTTGGTTTTCGGGGGGGGGCTTTTGGACATTGGACCTTGGACCGAAATCGACAGCTAAAGATGTTTCCAATAATTTGACATTAATGCTTATGGGAGTTAAAATCATCCCAAAAGGATACATTATTCTTATTAGTCCTCTCTTAAGGGAAATATTTAAATTTTTTTTTTGAAAGGACAACGTTTCTTTATGGTAAGTAGGGACTTAACAATATATGGAAAGTTTTTTTTTCTAAGGATTTAAAATGAAAGAAAAACTTTGAAGAAAAAAAAGCATTTATAGGCATGGTCTTAACTTTGAGTATCATGTAGGTAACCTGGGAAGTGACAACTGTCGTAACGAGTTCGCAGTTAAACAAAACATACGAACGACTTTTTTTCGATTTGAGTTCAGCAACATTTTCTTCCATTTCGATATTTTTTTTAAGAGCCATGTTCTTCTCTGGTGAATTTATTAAAAATACTCTTCCCGTGGAAGACGACAGTACTGTGATGGGCTTTTAGATGCACAATATCCGTCTTTACTTTTCAATTACACAACATTACTTAATTGAAGTATCTCAGGTTACCTTCGAAGAAGTAAGTGAGGAGGTTAAAAAACCTAGACTAGATTTCCTTCAGAGTTTTGGAAAAAGATTAGTTATATCGAAGTCAGATGACTATAGTTCAGTAAAATAAGCAAAAATATCTACAAAAATGGGCAAGGATAATTTAATTGCTTTATTTTAAAGTAGCTCTTGGCGATACTAAAACATTAAAATTCGAACAAAAAAACCCTGTGCGTTGTCTGCCATTTTGAAAAAAAAAAAAAACCCTGAAAAAGCAACACTATTCCATCCAGTCAGTCATTGAATTAAAAACTCGTCTTTTCCCATACAAACCGAATTTCGCACCAAAACTCATCATTTACTATGCAAAACGTAGTAGTCAGTTTCAAAACTCGTGTATTCCAATGACATTAAAAAGGTGGGAATTTTCGTTATACTGAGAGTCGAAACCTTTTTTTACTATACAGAACCTGAAATAAGTCCAGTTTGTAAAGATCAAAAGGAAATCAAAGATCTTCGTGTATAAGTTGTGCAATAGTGGTTCAGTACTACAACTAGTTTTTAAATTCTTTATCCGAACTTTATTTAATCCGTTTAAATCTTAAACCACTCATGAACCACAGTCTTAACATTGATTATGCAAACGCAAACAGATGTCATTCGTTTTTAAATTTTGATCCAAGGATGAACCACTGTTCGTACAACTGTTCCTAAGACTTTTAGTACCAGTTGTTCAATAGTGGTTTAGCACTGAACCTCGTTCTTAAATTCTTGATCCGTGGATAAACTTTATTTAATTAACAAAAAGCGGTGGTTTAACTCTTGAACCACCGTCTAAACTTTAACTGTGTACACAGGTAAATCGTTTTTAAATTTTAATCCGAGGATGAACCACGATTGTACAACTGGCTCTTAATGTTAAATTTTTTTGTTCTTGTATTTTTAATAATTTTAATGCTTTTTTGAGACCTAATTTTGAAAATAGTTGAGATTTTATGTCTCTAGATAAGACGTGTATTTTTAAATATTTTTCTCAATAAAATGAAATGAATTCAAGTATTGTTATACGAATGGTTTTTGTCTTTGAGTAAAATTCGCCCAAAACTATACTACAGAAACTATGCTGTAATAGTTTTGACCAATACTGTACTTGAACATTATGAAATTTGAAAGCTGGAAAAGCATCTTGAATGTTGTGAATGGTTCGAGTATTAGATTTTTCGAGAACCTTTATACCAGTATAAAAAGGATATCTCAAACAGAAACGGGACAGTTTGATTTTAACCGTGGTGACGATTAAATGGTGAATAATTTGTAGTGCTAATATAGAAATAAATAAAGAGTTTGAACTTAGATAAAAGTGAGTTTGATTTATAGAGATAGAAGTGGTGATTTAAAAGTAATAGAAAATAAGTTTTATTTCGAACCTAAGACTAAAAACATTATACTATCATTATTCATTGATCCGGCCACATGGCACCTGTCCAGGCGGGCGTAAGAGTGGTAGACCAACAAAGGTCAGAAAAATGGGCGTTTTTATATTGACTTATATTTCAAAAACAGTGAGCTTTAGACAAAAAACATGTTATTCAAACGTATAGCTTAGTAAATTTCAAATAAAATTGCCAATGAATGTTTTCGCAGAGCATTTACTATTTAGAAGTTATATCACTTCAAAGAAAGTTGTATGTGGTTTCCAAAAGTATGCAATGTTTTTTGCTTAGGTGCTTTGCTGCAAAAATTATTCGTCAAACAATTTATTGATATCTAGATTTGGTGTCGTATTATAGCTTGTTATGTATTTAATTCAAATATATAACATTGCCAGGAATTTTTGTTCGGGAAAAGTGGTATTATTGCATACTTTTGGGAACCACAAACAATTTTGAAGTAATACCTACTACTTTTAAATGGTACGCGAAAACTTACGTCTGTAATTTTATTTGAAATTTACTAAGCTATAAGTTTGTAAAACAGTTAATCTGAAAATATTGTGAGTACAAAACTCAAATACTTATTTTTTCAACGTATAATTTTTAGAGGACTCATTAAAAAGGTTAATAAAGGAAATTGTGTTAAGGCTGCTCAGAGTGATCACTTTTTCCAGGCACTCACATACTAGTCTTGAGCTCAGGAGGTATTTAGAGTGTAGGTAGTATCCCTCCAACCACCAACCATCCACCCCACCTACAAACAACCACCATTTTTGTTTTTTTTTTCTCACACCTTCCCTCAAACATTAACATCCCACCCAGACATACAACCAACAGCCCACCATTTTTGACAGTTTTTGACAATTTTTTCCTCCCACCCCCACACAGTAAATCTTTCTTCCTTACCACCACCAACAACCACCCACTATTTTTGACAATTTCCTCCCAAACACCAAATCTTCCCTAAAAATCCAACCAACGTGACTGTGACTGTGACGTGACTGAGACATTTTTTGTGCGTGCTGCCCATATATTCCAAACCGATTTATTAGCAATCCCGTGGATACCTGTCGAAAACCGCCGACACCTTCCTCCCAAAGAGGTTTAACGTGTAGCTGACGTAGCTATAATCACAATAGCCCGTATAGACGAGTTTCGATGCCAGATCACAGTATGTAGTAGGTAAGATTTCAGAGGCTGAGGTGAAAGCTCCGTAAAACTTTGATTTTGTCCCCTTTCGGATTCACTCTTCATTAAACAAACGCCATAGGGTAAGGACCCAATTCAAATTTGAAATGCTCTTTCAATTGGTCGTCTGACTGGGAAATCATGTGATATAGTCGTCTTAATTTCGATAGAAAAAGACGAGGAAGATCCAGTGGGAGCTGAGGTTGAACCAGAATCTAAAGAATTGGACGAACCTGATTAATATGACCAACCTAAGAAAGAATATGCCATAATTGATGAAGGTCCCGAAAATCCTGAAGAAAACGTGAACCTGAACCTCAGCAAAAAAAAAAAAAAACCACGAGTGATTGGTTTTTAAACATTAATTCTAAATATACATCTACCAACAACTAATTAATTAACCTTACCTGTACATTAAATAGTTAACATTTTTACATGGTTGTATGCCTTTTTCTTCTGTACTAAGCACACAAATAGGTGTTTAAAGAGCTTTGTCACAGTTCTTCAAAAATCCATTTTTATGTTTTTTCAAGATTGTTACTGAACTATTAGTCTCACAGACTTTGTTTTGTGCTTAAACGAAGGGAAATGAAATTTACTTCAACTTTATACATGCTTACTTTTCTCCTAGGACGAGTGATTTTGCCAATATTTTGATCCTTACAGCAGCAAAACTAAAAATTATTTATTTTCTGTAAAAATGGACCATCTTCAAAGAGTCATAGCTCGGTCTCTATGGGGTTTATAGAGCTGCGGTTAGTTTTAAATTGTTGTAAATTTAATGGACATACAGAAAGTGGTTATGCATAGTTTAAGACTTTTAGAGCAAAAAGTGAAAAAAGTCCTAAGACTGTGCAGTTTTTCGCTTGCTGCGCAGCGAGCGCAAGTTTTTCCAAGTTGCAAATTTGGATTTACACTATTCTAACTGGTCCATACAACATACCAAAAAATCAGAACTACATCATGCTTTGCGATTTTAGCCTTTTTTTGTGTCGATTTCTACTGGGCTAATATATTTACATACTTAAACAAATTTCAAAATTTATTTTGGAAAAGTTTTTCAAAAATAACCTTTAAAAAAAACTGGTCGAACGATTTTCAATATTTTTTTTTTCCTAGATAGACACATAGTTTTGAAATTTTATTGCATACTTAGTTTTTCCTTGAAAACTCTAAAACTAATTAAAAACATAAGCAAGAGCTACAGTACGTTTGCAACGAACTGTTGGATACCCTATTCCCCATATATTTTTGTATGTGCATGCGTCTGCCTACCGCAAACAGCCGATGTTTCAGAAACAAAATTCTTCTTTAGCAGACAGAAAAAATTCAATAACATTAATTTTATGCGGTGTGATGTTGAATTACTGCTGGCGTAATAAAAAAAAGGAGTGCGCCACGCCCAAAGTTAAAACGTTTTATTGCCAAGGCAATTGTTATGAGCTCAGTGACATTCAATTTTATTCTTGCAGATCGATTTGAACAAAACAAGACAAAACTTAAATTTTTAAAAATTAGATTTGGAATGGAAATAGCGATTATGTGTGTTTTTTTTAACAATTCTTGGACCACACTCTGCTACGTAACCATGGAATATAAATCCAAGTGTTCATCTTTTTACTTCAAAACTGCGACCGATAGTTAAAAAACGTTAAAAAAATTAATGCATTATACGACTTTTGACGGAAACGCCCCTTAAAAGTGGGCGTGTCTAAAAAATTTTAAGCACTAACTGCGCTTTGATCAGTATTTAGGCATATGTGTAAGACTACAGCTGAATCGAGTAGTTTTTAAACAATCTTACCTGAACAAAGGTATTTTACCAAAATCACGCCTTTAAAAGTGGGCGTATTGAAAAAATTTACAAAAGAAAATGTAGAGATATATTTTTCAAATAAAGAACGGAAGGAAAAAGGTTTAAATTAATCATTGGAAATGCCTTAAATTCTTAAAGCTGCGTTTTTCGTTCTTTCATGAAAAGTAGGCGTTAGCCACGCCTAAAATTCAAAAATTTCTTTTCATACACAAACCTTTTAGTTTCTATTAAGAGACGCAAAATTTTGGCTTGCGGATTCATTATAAATACCGTTTATTTACAAAAACAATTTTTGTATAGTTTCTAATGAAAAGTGGGCGTCAGCCACGCCCAAAATCAATTTTTTTGATTTCATACACAAGATGTTTATGTGCCAGTAAGACCCACAAAATTTAATGTTTTTCGCTTTAATATAACAATTGTTATTTTATAAAAACAATATTGATGTTTTTGTATGAAAAATAGGCGTAAGCCACGCCCAAACTGAAATATTTTTGTTTAATTGGAAGAAAGCTTACGTGTGCAAAATTTTAGCGTTATGCTTTTATAGTAACTGTACAAAAAACATAATTTAATTTTATTAAATTGAGGTTGTTCAACAAAAATGGAGGTTGTGGGCGTGTTTGTGGGCGGATTTTACCGGTTCAAGAACTTAGCCTTACTCTTGAACCAAAGATTATATGTACCAAATTTCAGCTTTCTAGCTCAAAAATTGCGACCTCTAGAGAGTATACATACGGACGGACGGACGGACGGACGGACATGGCTAAATCGACTAAGCTTTTGATTCTCAGTCAGAATATATTTACTTTTCTATACCTAACGGTATTATTTCTCTATGTTACAAACTCCACACCAAATACAATATACCCATTCTATGGAATAGGGTATAAAAATAAAAGAATTTTCGAAATTATTTTTTTTTTAATATATGTACATAGAAATTGCTTAACAGAGGAGCTAGTTCGTGCGACCCAGTCGTGCATTTTATTTTTTTTTCGCACTGCAAATTCAAAAGTTATTTCCGGGTCCTGCAATCATATTTGTAGCTGTGAATCGCTCCTAGATATTATTCCAAAAGATTGCAAATAAGGCGACCTAAGAATTTAAAAATTTGAGTAACGCGTTCGCTGTGGCCGTATGACCGCAGTTTCGTAAAAAGGTGATAAATCTTTCACTTGGCATATAATTCTTCCATATATCGAACAACTATATAGTTAATTGACCGAAGGTATAGAGTTCGCTGATACAGAATAATACTTGGATTTTTCAGTTCTTCGCGAATCGTATACCTACAAAAAGTAATTGAAATCCCGTTGTTTGCATGCTCCTTCAAATGTGTTGCCAAGGTTAGCCTTGTTTGTGGAGGCCTCGGGGCATTTACCCTGGATGCCCTCCATTAAATCCCGACCTGCAACAACAACATCCACAAAAAAATTATAATTCTATATTTTATCTTTGAATTTTCATATCAGGAAATTAAAATTTGATGATGTTTTCCATAATCTGACACCTTTTACAGGTGTCCAATAAACTCAATGTTTTTTTTTTTTATTTGTCAATATGATGTTGGAGCTCAATAATAGTTATTGTATTCTTGAAGTTTCAATTACATTAAAATGTACCTGCAACTAAAAACGAATTAAATTCACATTAAATGGTGTGAATGCACACGGATGTGTGTGTGCGTGTGTATTTCAAAGGCAAATACAGAGTATATCCTGCCCAGAGAGAGAGAGAGAGAGTTAATTAAAGATGGAAGCTTTATTGCATATTATATGTGAGGTCTGAGTATTAATTATAACCATATGGGGTAAACACCCACGTATTTAACGCGCTGATTATGTGAGAAAATAAATTGATACATACCACATGATGTATATACAACATAAATATAACACACGTGTGATTATGATGTATAGGTAGAGGTAGAGGTACCGCGCTGTAGAAAGTATAGATAGGTACCTACATAATGTATATAGGTACGAGATAATGATGTATGAAATAATTACTCAAGCTCTCTGTCGGTTTAAATATAATCAGGCATTCTATTGAATAGGAAATAAGGACGATTATTATTGCTAAGAGAATGTATGTATAGGTATATGAGTCTAATTACAATAATTCTTTTCATACACATGTGTTTATTTCAATCATAACAAATCTAATTAATATACTCTCTAGTCTCTACTCACATCTTCACGAGCGAGTATCTATAAAAGTATCTTTAATATACCTTATTCACATGTGTGTATCTGTATGAACGCAATTTAAGGATATTTTGAATATTTTTGCTTGGTTTTTGTTTTTCTTCTTTTTTCTTCAAAGAAGGATTGCGCTGCGGGTTAAGTAACCAGAAAATTAACTTTTCAACGCTAGAAAATTGTTATCGAGCGTTGTGTCGTTTTAATAACAGTCGACGTCTTATACTGTTAAACAATAACTCACGAATGATCGTGACAGGACCCTCGCAACAATAAATTACACGAAACTTTCATTTGCTCATGCGGGACTAAGAATTGTTCAAACATCCTCCGCAGATAAAACATTTCTTCTTATATTCTTCTCCTTTATCGTCGTTGTATAGTCATCGCATCGTCGGTCGTAGTCGTCCTATAGTCCCATATAAACTTACATACGTTCTATAAGATTATATGGTGGTATAGTGGCACTGTGGCAGTGGCAGTGGCAATAGCAATGGTATGATGGTTTGGTAGAGGTATCCTTTTTCCACTGTCTCTATGGTATGCAGAAATAAATTTAATAAAACCCTCAGAATATTCCTAACGACTTAAATAGAATAAGAAGAGGAATTAGGAGCAAAAGGGGTCCTTCCATCAAAGCGGAGCAGCGGTGTAGTCAGCTAACGGCCCTAACCCTGATGTATATACTATACACTTCTTCGCTATAAGAAAGATGCGTTTAACACTTTCAGACACACACACATCTACATCTACTTTTCTATTTAGTTTCTAGATAAACTTTGTGCTCATCTTTATGTTGTCTTCGTCAGTTGTGTAGGCAAGTGAGTGTGGCTGGGGGTGTAAAACAAATTGCCACGGGGTAATGTTGAAAACACCTCTTAACTTTGCGCGGCAAAAGCCCTAGCAGTGGCAATGGCAATGGATGATGGCAACGGCAGCAGCAGTAGTGGCGGCGGGCGCGGGCTCGGGCGGTATAGAGTCTCCCTTCGCAATTAGTCATGAGTACAATTTTCTTATGCTTAAGCAGCTCTAACAACTATCGTAACACCACCATTGCCGCCTTCGCCATCTTTTCTGCACAATGGCTTTTTAAGGTCGTCGTGGTTGAGCTAAAGAGATTTCAGAGACATCCTTTGCCGAAAAACTTTATTCGCATCAGAGCTTAACCGAGCAATGTGCATTTGGAGACCATAAACAAAATCATACAAGGATGTCCGGAGTTTGTTGCTGCTGTTTGTTGTTGTTTAAGAAAATTTTTAATTTTTTGTGAGGTTAAGTTGCATAGTATGGAATTGAAAAGACGAATAAAATCATTTGCTCGCAGAAACTTGGTCTTATGAATGGAAGGCCTTGGGACTGTGCATTTCTGTCAAATAATTTTCAAAAGTTGGTGTTCACAAGTATTCGTCACTTGTAAAATAAAAAAAATTAAAACAAAGGTCCAGGAAATGCGAAAAAAATCGCATCGAACTTCAAGGAACTTATTAAAATCACTTCGTGGGCATTTATGTGGAATTCTTAAAGTTTCGCTGTAATGGCCATTCCAACATAAAAAACCAGCTCACACCATCTAACAAAAAACTTAATAAACTTATGCCCATTCTTGCTGGAATTTGTTTGGTCGTTATTTATTCCTGAGATTTACCATACCCTCCTTCAATATCCTTTGGAGTAGTTCACTAAATTTAGTACCTACTGCCTTTTGTATTTATATTTAAACAATATACGCAGGGGTTCTAGGCGAATTGACACGAGCCCCCCAACAAATACGGAGATAATAAACGCGATCCATCTTCAAGGCAAACGATGTAGCTGGATTCGAAGGTATACTTGCAGAATCACTTACAGTAGACCCTGAATTAGCTTACCGCATTTAACCCACACTAGAAAAGACTGTTGGGGAGACACAAACTTACCCACAAGGGACGGGAAGGATGGAGAAATTGTTAAGCTGCCAAAGAAAAAAAAAGCTCAAAAATTGCAATATGGTAATGGCGTGGCATATTACCGTTCTGTCTCTTTTTCCGAAATTAACGGCAACCATTTTTCTCGAGAAGATATAATCTATAGGATCGAATCTACACTCAAGAGGCACCAAGTGGGGTTTCGTAGTGGCCGATCGTGCGTCGACCACATCAACACCTCTTTTGAATCATCCTTAAACAATCATCTGAGTATCAGTCACCTGTAAATCAAATTTGAAGATTTTGATACGGGGTAAGATCGGTTAAGTGGTGCATCTGGAGATCGCTTATTGCGAGAGGTATCCTTGAGAAAATTGTAGCTGTTATTAATGAGTGCTAGAACAATTTAAGGTGTTTCGTTCTTCACAATGGACAGCTTCCGACTCCTTTGATGTGCGTCAAAGACTGATACAAGAAGTAGTCCTCAATTATGTCCCCAAATTCTGTTTTTTTTTCTGGCTATTGTCAATGTGATCACTGATGACGGCGCGGCGGTGGGTACAAATTAAAGACATCCAATCCAATGGACACCATTTGGAAAACGTAGTCACATAGATCATGCTGACCACATTGTCTCATGTCGGCTGGTTTGAATCAAATATGCTGTGCTGTTATATGTTTTTGAAACATGGCAACACTCTGCCAACAGCTCGACCAGACTGCAGGCCGGTATACATTCCGAACTTAGAACTGTGGAACAGGACCGCGCAGGCAAAATTGGACGTAGACATCATGTCGGTGAATCGGTAATACAAAAATTCCGATGTCATTTTCCAAATCAATTAGCAACCAGATCGAACGTAATTTAATTTGGACGAGTTCTACTTAAATTTGGCAAGGCCTTTTGAAAAAAGACATTAAATCTTCCGATTTTTAAATTTAAGGCTAAGACTATGAACAGTTGTTTGCTTGCACTATTTCAAGCCGGGCTTAAAACATCAAACAACTTGCATTTTGAACTGCTTACAGATGCAGACAGACTCCAAAATTAGATTTTAATATTTATCTATAACCGTTTGTAGAATTATTTCACGAAACCAATACCTGGATCTGCATTAGCATAATACAAAAACTGAGTAACCTCCCCTTTTGTCTGATACCTCACAAAAACCTTCAGTTGTTGGTTCCAGCTAGCGCCCCTTAATTACTTGCGATTATAGGTACTATAAAGCAAGTTATGCATTCTTAAAAAAAAAAAAATTAACAATCAAACATGACATAAGGATGATAGAGAAGTCGAAAAAAATGGGTCCGACAAAATTCTGTCTGTCTGTCTGTCTGTCCAACTGTCTGTATCGGCACCTACAGCCTAAATGGCAGGACCAATTTGCTTCAAACTTGGTACATAGTATTATTATGACGTCCTACAGAGGAGTTTTTGGAATTAGCATTCTAGCTCAAAAACTTACTTTACCTGCCATACGATTTTTAATGAAAAATTAATTTTTCTCAAAAACGGCTCCTACGATTTTGATAAAACTTTCTGAATAGTGTTTTCTGTGCAAAATTTATGTTTTGGTTGGAATATATTTTTCAAGAAAAGTCTTATAACGGGATTTCCCATAGGACCGGTTTTTCTTAAATCAGATTTTCTTGTAAGCCACTTGACGAATTTCGATGTAATTTTTAATGTAGAAGCCTTTTTAATAGACAAAATAATATAAATTCTTAAATTAAAAAAAAAGTTTTTCTTTTGAGTTTAAAAAAAAAATTATCGAACGATATTGAAAAAAAATTGTCCTAAAATTTTAAACAATAAACGAAATTCGATGGGTTACTTAAATCGCGCGATTTTTGATTGTTTGCAGAGTTTTGCTGGCGTCACCAGCCAACGGCTGATAGCGCCAACCGCGTCCTCTCCTCATCGCTCTGCAAACCACCACTTTCCCACTCATGAAGCTATTCTTTCAACGCATCAAAATATACTTCCAAAAACCATTCCTCTCTTCAAATATAGGAAGGACCCGAGAAAATATCGTGCTATAAAGCTTTGCATAGAAAATAATAATTCAAAACTCTCGTGAATTGTAACGCATCAAACGAATTTCTTAATTAAATGGAAACTTAGATATATTTATTTGTATGCTTATTCTGTATCTGTGGTTCAGGGCTCCTATGAAAACAAAAAGCGATGTAGAGGGATACAGTAGTCGACTAAGCCGGAAGTAGGTAAAATTTGGACAATTTTTCTAGTTCGCAGACCGCCTGGATAAAGATGTTTCAACCAACAAAGATTAATTACGGTGAAGTTAACTTGTTTTCTAACAAGTACAGTAGCCTTGGCAAATTGTTTTGCCTTTTCTCTGAATTCAGCTTTATTTCACAAGCAATGTTCGGTGTTATTTCACTTTGCGATTGTGAAATAACGCCGAATTTCGGAATTCGGCGATATTTCGCTCTTCGTTATTTCACGGTACCGTTAAGGTGTAATAAGCACCTGACCGACACCACTACGAAACTCCGCTTGGTGCTTCTTCGGCATTGATTCAATTCTGTCAATTAAGTTTAGAAATGCGGACAGAAGGGTGATATCCACGACAGTTAATTCAGTTCTTTAGAACACATTTCTTCGGTAGCTTGACGATAACTCCGTCCTTCCATTCCCTGGGGAAGTTTTTGTTTTCCCAAATAGCATTAACGGGTTCCAAAAAATGCATGCTTCCAAGTCGGGGTCTGCTTTAAGAAATTCGACATTAAGTCCAGCTGCTTTGTTGGTTTTTTAGGAGTATCTAAAATCGCGGTCCTGCGTTCATAATGGGGTCAATAAAAGAGCCTTTTGAAGATCCACGTAAGCCTGACAGTTGATAATTTGCATTGAAGTTTTGTTCGTCGGTTGACTAATTCACAGAAGTTTTCCTTCCACTTTCTTTACTGATATTCAATTGACACTAGAAAGCTGCCATTTGTGTCAAGAATAGGGTTTTTGGTACTACTTTGTTGGCCTTCAAGGTCCTTAGTAATTTTGTTCTGCACCCTTGTGTTTCGCCTTCTTGCAGCATCTCCAGCTCACTCCGCCAATTACTCCAAAATCCTATCTCGTCTCACATACTTTTGTATCTATTCCACTATAACTTGTAAGCTGGTCCGATGAATATTGAGTTCAATAGCGATTAGCTGATGATGTGTCAGGTAACTTTGTTATGATTTAAGTGACTTGATCTTTCTTATACCCTTAAAATTAATAAATAAATTATTATAAAGATGCAAGTATTTTTTTGTCTCTAAATATAAGGCATCATCATCATTCATATGATTTATAATATTTGAACCACGTATATGATTTAAAATTTTTCCAACTACCGTACCTATACATAACATGCGCCGGCCGCCGCACCGAGGGCCGAAATTACACACCTCTTTCGTTCGTTCGATAAATTTAGCCTGCATTCCGGCTCGAATTTTGTTCAAGTCCATGAAGATCTCCCGGTCACGCCACCGAAGAATAAAATGGGATCTAATTCTTGATCCCTGAGGGCATACCATCTTCAAAGTTCAAACACTTTACTACAAGGAGCAGTATTCATCTCAACCTTTAATTATTATTATTATAATATGTAACATAATAATTTTGTTTTTAGTACGTGTGCATGTGTATGGACTGGAGCCTTGCTATTTAGCAAAAGGTACTTAAGTTATTGTTCCGATTTCGAATTAAATGGCTTTGTTAAACACGTCCGAGAGGATATTATTTTAAGTATCTTTAATAAAAAAAAAAAGTTGTAAGTTTATATTATATGAATAAAAGTAAAATGATGATTATTAAAACTTTACAATAATAAATGTAGGTACTTGGGACTCTTTGATGTTCAATTTGCTTCTTTCTTCTTACCACTTTATTTTATTGCACATTAGTCAAGTTGAAGAACTCGATTCGGTTCTTTTGAAATTCGTATCGGTTATTCTCTTGTACTGAGTTTTAGTCCTTGGCACTTCTGACTTTGTTCATAGGCATGTTCAATTCATACTTCAATTATGTATGGATAGCATAATCGACCAGGGCCTTTGAAAATGGTTAAAAGTGAAAAAAAAAAAAAAATAATAGTAGGATGAACAAAATTGGAAAAAAGAGAATATAACAAAAATGAACCGAAATATAATTTACTGGTGATCAGTGGTCGGGATCTAGAAGGGGGGGGGGTTAAGGGTTCAAAACTATTTATCTCAATTTCTGGCAAAACTACAAGTCCTATGAAAAAAAAATAGACTTTTTTCACATAACCTCAAAATTTATGTGCACAATTCAAATAACCAAGTTTTTTTTATAAAAAAGGAATGTACGAAATTTAGTGAAAACTTACCTTTTTATGCCCCCAACAAACTGTAATTTTTTGGATTTAAAATATTTATTTGTTCACCTTATATTGATTTATGTACATTATAGCACCCAAAAGATGACATCAAAATCTTAAATATTAGAGGTTTCTCATCTTTAGCTCCCGTTTATCGGATTTTCCAGTTTGAGTCAATTTTTAAATTCTGATTGCTCGCAAAGTTTGTTTTCATCGTACTATTGAACCCAAAGAGCAAGTACGTGCGAACCAGGCACAGACCAATACAGACCGCCAACTCGTACTCACTCCTCTTGCCTGGAACACCCTCGAAATTTTTTTTCGTGTCTGTGAATACGTGTACATCTCTGTCTGTGTATTTTGTAATGGCAACCATCCCTGCGTATGCCTTTTTTTTATGTGTTTGCTGCTCCCTTTTAAAAGGCAAGGGACACACTCTCAAAATAAATGGCATATAAGCTGATTTTCAGCTTGAGACCATACAGTAAGCTGGCGGTCTGTATATTATTGGTCCGTGGTTCACTAAAGTCAAATTTTATTAGAAACAGATGGATTTCTTAGGCTCTCCGTACATACCTGCCATAAAGCTTTTCAATTTCTTGGAAAACCAGTTGATTGTCCTATTCATCGAAGATTTATATGAGATTGTCAACTGCTACAACTATAGAGCGTCATCTGAAGCTTTTAATAGCACAAACTTAGTTTTAATAATTTGGTAAGTATTGTTGATTTGTTTTGTAGCCATGCATTGTCCGGGCAATTCTTGTATAAATCGGTCTATGCATTCAAACATTGACCGACGTCTTTATTCTTGAATTGTTAATCCAGTCTCCAGATTAATTTTTGAAGATTGTAAATATTGTTGAACTAAATTATTTATCTCTAGTATACATACATACATGTCAAAAAACGTAAAATCACAAACAGCCGGCAGGAGTACCTACGCTTGCTCCTGATCTTTTATCTAGATTTGCTTTTGAGGGATCTTGAAAATTTCTCTATGTTTTCTCTTACGACTTTTACTGCCTCGTAATGAGCGATCCAGCGAGTACCAGATAAACGTTTAAAATTATTTACGGTGTTCTTTTATCTTCGTGTAGATGACGAAAAGAATGAATACAATCATTTTCCTACTGTTACAAAATATTTGGGGGTTGAACTATGACGCTCTTAAGTGTTTTGAACGCTTAACCAAGGCTGAAAATATAGATCGCAATACTCCTTCTGTTCCGTGCAGATCCTTGGAGCGTAGAGGCTGCGGCCGGCACTCCTTCATCTTTAGGGTACCTGCCGGGCTTGGCATTGAATGTGGTGAAGATGGAAGTTGGAATTAAGAGAGCACAGACGTGCCTATGCTCCGCCTCCGCATGGTAATTCGGAAACAATATTAATGGCAGGAAAATTGTTGTAAGTGAAATAGGAGTGAGTATCTGCAGCTGTATTTCCTTTCCTTGAAGTATTGATTCCTTACCGGTAATGTATGCAAGGTAAAACTTGCGAGTAAGCTCGCCATGGAATTTAAGGCTTAATTGCTAGGTGTCCACGTAAAGCCTTTTTTCATCCTGTTCCAAAATATTTGGCGCTGGGACTAACACATGCGAATGCGAATGCATGAACTGATGAACTCCGCGAATATTTAAGGAGTTTTTAGAACGGGAGTGAACAATGCTTTTGAATTTGCATCCCGGTTTTTTCGTTGCAACCCTCCATGTACATTGACGAGGCATTGTCATTGTCATAACCTTTACCCTTACACAATGAAATATTTAGTCTATCTTTTTCCAGCTGTTGCTTTGAATGTCTTTTGACATGTCCTCTCCTGAGCAGTTTTTCCAGACACCGAAAAATTTGAATTTGGATTTGTAAAATATTTTGCGGGTCAGACATTAATACAATTACCAGGCACATAAGTTTAAGTATTCCGAAAACCATTGACATCTGACAATCCGAAGTGTATTTTCACATTTGAAGTCATAGGTTAATAAGATGTGTTGGGTCTACGTCAGATGCAGTTATGGAGATTCACAGGTGGGTAAACAACTTTTATGAAGGGTTTTCATCAATTTAGTATAATGCAAAAATATTTCACACTACTGATTTAAAAAAAATCTTCCCCGTAAGACGTTTACTGCCTATTTATGTTGGATAGAGTATTATAGGTACGTGGTAATTAAAACTCACGCACTAACAACACAACATTTGACTTGCTACCGTATAACGAGCCATTGTAACAAACTTAATTCCCAAGAGCTTCCCTGAAGATACTGGGTTTTGAAGCACTTTGTATACATATATATGCTCATTATTCGACTTAAAATATTTTTTCACAAAATTCTCGGAGGAATGAGAAATGCCAGGCTTTCCAGCTACGGAATAGTTGTTCGTTTTCGAAAACGTATCGTTTGCTTTTTACGCAAAGTGCAAAGCGGATTCGGGATCTTCCTCACGCGAGTTGTACCTTGTCGGGGTGGGAGAGCTTACGTCTGGTTTCTCATTCCTCCAGCACACGAGGAATCAGACAGCTAAATCAACCCAAAGTAGGCACACTGGTTGAAAGAATTGAGTTGAAATATTTTGATAAGTTTTGATAAGGGTCGGAAAGTCTAACTCTGATCTCTCACCGAGCCGGCTGAACAGAAAACTAGACTTTCCCCAGAAAAATGGTTTTCAAGTTGGAAATTAATTTTAAAACAAGTTTTAAAATGTTGTGTGGTGTGAACTGGTGAGGTATTGGACTTGTTTATGATCTCCCAGTTCCGGGAGAAGCTGGGTGATCGGATAACGGGGTCCATCCTTACTATAGGAAACACCAGGTTGAATAAGTTGTTTGTTGTGTGTGTTTGTGTGTTTGTGTGTATACACACCATTTGCTTCTATCTTGGTAAGTGGTTGAATGCGCATATCTGGGGTTGCCGGTCTCGAGTATTGAACTATAGCGGGAGATAGGCGATAGGCCCTCCTGGATGGCGAAGTTCTGGTTTCACGACACGTGGCTTCGTCACCTGGGAATCTATGAGGTAGGCCCATTTTTAAGGGTATCGTGGTGGCGGAAACGAAAGGTGTCCAAGGATTCTAGGATGCAAGAGGTGTTCGATAGACACCTCTGTAAGGAATGTGGACATGCCTCAACATGTCCACAGATTTGCTACTAGGACTTGCCTCAGGCTGGTGGTCAACACAACAAATTTGACTCTGTTCTGTGAGTAGGCTCGCCGTGGAATTTAAGGCTTAATTGATAGGTGTCCACGAAAAGCTTATTTTTATACTGTATCGTGCTGTCTATCGGTAAAAAGTCTTCCTTAACTTGTATTTAATTGCATGGGAGGAATTGTACTAAATCAAAAGACATTGAGAAGTACCATACATTCTTGGTTGAATTTCATTCTAGTGGTACACATATTATTTATAAGACCTTTTTTCTGTGAGCTAGCTGATATTCATTTTCTGGCCCTTCTGTTATGGATAATAACTTATAGTGTAGTCTTTGATAAAAACCATGGGCTTATCTTGTTTACGGATATATATAACTTGCCCTTATTGCTTTGAGTAGGCACCTACCTTTATTGGAAGTTAAAGACAAAATATGAAGAAGGACGACACACGGTTTATTTAAGAAACGAGCCAGGCTGACACGTCGCTCGCCATACTATATGACCTAAACATCATATAATAATAGTAAAATTATAATAAAACGAAACGGTACCATTTTCATATGAAGAGTATAAATTTGCCTAAGTCTCTCTATCTCGCTTGCACTCATCTGCTTTCTTTTTCAGCAAACTTAATAATCACAAATACTTGTTAGAGGTAAACAAAAACATGGCAGCAGGTACAGTTACCGGCGGCAAAGGCGGCACAGGCATGATATGAATTTTCAGCTTAAACCAACAACTTTAGCTGATGAAATGCGATATCGGTGGGGTCTGGGGTGAATGTGGGTAGCGGTGTTATTGGAATGGTAACAAGGATCAGGGACGACTAACTGTAAGGGGTCTTTTTGGGATGTTCAAAGACCGGGTTTATATAGGTGCGGGAGGGTAATGTACGTATTAACGTTAAGCTTGCGGTTGAACTATGCTGATAGCGAAGATGTGTGTGCCAGTGCCAGGGCTCAATTTTATTGTTTCCACCTTCTTCAAAAAGTACACACAGAGCACACAATATTGAAATTCTTTCGTTAACTTTGTTATTTATCATTTTCAGACGAAATTTCCTCGCTTTTTTTTCGCCCGGCTTTCGTGTTCTAAGGGTGGTATAGTTGGTTAAATAGGGGGTGGGTTTTTGAGTAGGTTGCTTTGAAGGGTGGTATTAAGGTTTATACTCGTTCGTATAGTCGTAGAAAAGGAAAGGAATCTCGGATGGATGAATGTTGTATACCTACCTAAACCCATACCTAACCTACCTACCTAACATCTAACAACTAGTAGGTACTAGTGTATTTAATCCCGTTTTACGTTTTACGTTTTACCTGCTGAGCACACATACCAACCGGATAATGTTAAACGCGAGCGAGGACTATACTTTGAAATGGATCTATGTAAGCATTGAGCGGAAAAAAGCATAGAAGCTCTTAATTGTTATGTTTTTAACTGCACTAAGGTTCTTAACTCTTTTCTCCGGTTAGTGGGTAAAGTAACTACATACTTACTTATACAAACAAGCTTTTTTTTTTTTAACTTACTCTAGGTACCTACTAATGCGCTTGAGTTAATTTGTAATTTTATGATTTAGGCTTAAGGAAATTTTGTGTATAAATTTGTATTTTTCTTAATTGTTGAGAACTCTTATAGAGGTTCGTAGGTTAGGTTAGGTTAGGTTACAAAAATAATGGTTTTTGTTAAGTTATTCATTAAAAATCGTATATTCTTGAGTTTAAAAAAAAAGTTTGTACATTTGCGTAAGTAAACAGGTAGTTTGTTTAACAGTTAAGAATTTAAATTTAGTATTAATTTTACCTTGATACCTCGCTGATGTGTACGTACTCGTACGTAAGTTAAGTGGTTGAGAATAATTCTTGTTTTAATTTGATATTAAAAAACAAAATGAAACCAATGAAAGGGATTTTATGATATTTGCTGTCAACAACCATCATGATGAGTCATTTTATTTATTATTTAATTAAGCACAACGAAATCATATTTATGCTTAATCAAGTGGATTTTTTTATTTTATGACAATTGTGACAGAGACATGGTGTCATTTTTGATTGATTCAATTTGCCTGCAATATGGAATGTCAAGTCAAGCACGTCTGATAAAAGATGACTTTGCTTTCAAGAAATCTGTCGATTGGAATAAAAATTCATCTGAATTGTATGACTCAAATTATATGTGGTTAAGTTGCGCCTTCCAAATGCATCAATTAGTCTGATGGTGATTTTGGAATTGAATGCATTTGTTTGGCTCAACTTTTTCTCTGCTCCCTGAACTCTTTGTTGAGTTGTCGAAGAAATTTTTTGTGAGAAATAGGCCAAGAGGAAGCTATAAATTTGAAGACAGGGATAGTCCCGAAGCCAAAACTATATTTAGTCATCATATCAAAAAAAATTTTAAATACATTTACGAACAGAACATTTAACAAAATTAGTACATTGGAATCTCCTATACATTAATTCAAGGTTATGTTGATCAAACCAGAAGAGTCGTTTTTGTGCAAATTGATGTTATCCTCAATTCGGGTCTTACACATTTCAAGAAACGGGCGCCACTGGCTTTGTATAATGTTCCTTCATTGATTTAAAAGTTGTTATTAATAGATGCTCTTATCATGAATATACACATTATACGAGTACACAGCTTTCGGAGGAATAGAAAGAAAAGAAAGAATTTTCGGTGGTGCAGTGAATTGATATTTTAGTGATGTTTATCAGACGAAAGTACAAGGAATGGAAGCAATTGCTGAATAGGCTTTAGCTCGAACCCAAAACTCTAGGTAAGCAACCAAGCATACGTCGTATACATTCTTATTGTCTAATAATACTTTAGAATGAATGCATCCTGTGAACTCAATTAAGACTGATTCTCAATAAAAAAAAAAACCTGGCCCGTAAAAGTAAAAGCATGGTTAAATAAGTGTTGCGAAACTGAATAGAATTTTTGGATTTTTCCCTAGAGAAGGTCATGTTTTGACATTGAGAGATAAATTGTTTTTGATGCACCAATACCAAATACAAACAAAAAAATACATAAAAACTAGCAACATCAGACGGTTAAAGGTCACCACCTTGTTGGCTGTTTAAGAATCGTTATTACATCTACAAATATGAGAAACTTAGTTCGATACGAATAAATAGAACAGGACCCAGATGACTTTCTCGGGGCCACACAAGAGTTTGCAATAAATGTATTTGAAAGCGAGTTTATAATTTTCGCTTGATAGGATCTCTTCTGCAGGAAAATGCTTAAATGGCTCTAAGTTCAAACGAAATTATACTTCGACTTACTTGCTTAAAAGCTTTAAAAAGTGGTTTCAGATTGGGAGATCAGATACACAGTATTATTATGGCTTGACGGATTTACATTAAAATTTGTAATGTAGAAGACCTTTTATAAACAAACAAATTTTGATACTCAAAACGTTTTTTTTTTTGGTTTTAGGTTATTTCAAAAACGGTTTGATTCTAATTTTTTTTCAATTTTGTGTTCCTGATAAGAACGACAAAATAATATGTATTTAAATGCTCAAAAAAAAATTGGAATATGTTTTCAAACAGTTTTCCGAAAAAACGCATTTTGGTAAAACTAGTCCAACGATTTTGAAAATTTTGAAAACAGTAAAAGAAACCCGATGACATACTTGATTTTTCTCAAACAATGTTTTAACTAGTGATTTTTGGATTAATAAAATTTCATATGATTCTTTATGGTTTTCAAAATCTAATTCCAAAAGACCACTGTCACACATTAGACCCAGATTGTGCGCCACAGTATTGCACTTTTTTTTTTTGAATTGATGCATCCTGCTTTATGAAGATACCTAAGCTTTTCAAAACAAAACATATAGAAGAGCCCCTAAAAGATTCTTGGCAGTCGTTATCAAGATCACTGCACAGATCAGTGTTATCTCCAATTTTTATATCCGATCTTTATTTTGGCGTATAGGCGCAATTAAAAAACTTTTATTAATAGCTGGTCGTCCATGTTTTTTTACTTGCTCTATAGGGCAAGTATTGGTTTCGTGCAGAAAAAAAAATCGAGGTTTTAATCAAACATGACATTACGATGATAGAGAAGCCCAAAAAAGTTGTTTTCGCCATACCGTCCGTCGGTCTGTCTGTGCGGATGTGCGTATGTGCGTCTGTGCGCTTTTTCACGTCATGCTACAGTCTAAACGGCTTGACGGATTTTCTTCAAACTTGATATATAGCAGTTTCAAGAAAAACGGTTGTCGAGATTTTTTTTATTTCGTCTTAGCCCGGCTCAAACTTGTACCTTTCAAGTAACGGTTTTTTTCAATTTGGATTTTCTCGAAAACGGCTTTAACAATTTTGAATAAACTTAAAATTTAGCTAACTTTAAGCATTTCTAACAAAACTGCGTTTTTTGTTTTTGGCTCAAATGGTCGTAACGAAAATCAGGTTTTAACGGCTTTTTTTCAAATAGCCATAAGTTCACAACGGCTTGATTGAATCAACTCAAATTTTGTTTGACATAGTTTTTCACAGTGTTCTATAGGATGGTTTAGTAAATTTTTCACTGAAGCTTTTCTAAACGGTGGCTTCCATACAACGAACCGTTGAGTTTTAGCCAACTTTTTTTGGTTTTTTCTAATTTTCTCGAAAATGGCTCTAACGATTTTGATTAAACTTTGTGTGTTATATTCTTTTAGTGTTTTTAAGAGAACTGCGTTTTTAGTTTTTGGCTAAAAATGCCAATAACGGAGATCTGCTCTTAACGGCTTTTTTTCAAATGGCCATAAGTTGTCAACGGTTGCATCGAATTTACTCAAACTTTGTTTGGTATAGTTCCTTACAGCTTCCTATCAGATGGCATTGATTTTTTTTCAGTTTCTCTTTTTTTAATGGTGGTTCCTATACAAAGAGCCACTAGATTTTGGCCAATTTTTTCATTTTTTCTAATTCACTCAAAAAAGGCTCCCCCGATTTTTATGAAACTTTGTATGTACCTAACATATTATAAAGAATACTTAAAAGAAAACTGCATTTTTAGTTTTTGGATATACATGATAATAGCGGAAATTGCTTTTAACAGTATTATTAATTTGGCCATAAGTGGACATTTGTATCATTTATAACACCCAAAAGTTAACGTCTTAATTTTAAATATTAAAGGTTTCTTAACGTTAGCTCCCGTATATCGGTTTTTTCAGTTTCAGTCAAATTTTTTTAGGTTTAACCAAATTTTTCAAAAATGAGTTGTTCTCATTGAACGAAAAGTTTGTTTTCATCGTACTATTGCACCCACAGAGCAAGTACGTGCGACCCAGTCGTGCATTTTATTTTCTCTTGTTACGTTGCTACGTAACGATTTATGATCTTCTCTGATAGGCGAAAGTTGAAATTTTCAGAGTTTTTAAAATTATAATTTATTTAATTAAGATGAAAAAAGACCTAAGGTAACTTCAAATATTGGAATTCATCCCTAAAGTTTTTTTTTTTAATCAAAGAAGAGACTAAGTGCACGACTGGGTCGTAAGAAGTTGCTCTAATGTGTTAAAATGGGTTTGGGTGCTTGAGATTTTGGGAAAAAAGCGTTGAAAAAATCATATGAAATTTTACAAATCACTTTAAAATCAATACCCAAAACGTTTTTTGGAGAAAATGAAGTAAGCCATCAGGTTTTTTTTACGTTTTTGAATTTTGACGAAAATTTTTTTCAAAATCGTTGGACCAGTTTTTTTGAAAAACTTTTCGAAAATATATTCCAAATTTTTTTTGAGTATGCCAACTTCTAGCACTTTGTAGTTTTTATCAGAAAAATAAAATAAAAAAAATATAGATTAAACCGTTTTTGGAAAAAACAGAAGTTAAAAAAAAAAAATTTGAAACTTTTTTTAAAATTTCAAAAAAACATTTTTTGGAAAAATTAAGAATTTACATTATTTCGTTTATAAAAGGGCTTCTACATTAAAAATTTCATCGAAATCCGTCAAGTGGCTTACGAGAAAATCGGATTTAAAAAAACCGGTCCTATGGGAGGTACCGTTATAAGACTTTTCCTGAAAAATCTATTCAAACCAAAACATAAAATTTGCACAAAAAACACTACTCAGAAAGTTTTATCAAAATCGTAGGAGACGTTTTTGAGAAAAATCAATTTTTCACTAAAAATCGTTTGGCAGGTACCGTTAGTTTTGAAGCTAGAATGCTAATTCCAAAAACCCCTCTGTAGGACGTCATAATAATACTATCTACCAAGTTTGAAGCAAATCGGTCCAGCCGCTTAGGCTGTAGGTGCCGATACAGACCGACGGACAGACAGACAGACAGAATTGTCGGACTCATTTTTTTCGACTTCTCTATCATCGTAATGTTATGCTTGATTGTCAAAAATTTTTTTTTTTTTTTACGAATGCATAACTTGCCTTATACATAGTACCTATAATCGCAAGTAAAAAAGGATATCCATGGGTGAAGCGATATCCAAAAGGATTTTGTTAAGTTTTTCACTACGAAGGACAACTTGAATTTTTTTTTACCATGAGTTCCATCACGTCATGCATGATACCCCAGTAATAGGTTATCATTGCACATTTTACTTCGGAACATTGTTTTAATAACTTTCATCATGAAAATTGTTCCTTCAAAGTGTGGCCAATATCATTAGCAGGAAGCTCATTTCTCTGAAATACGCCCTCCCCCACTGGATTAAGAGCAGAGGCTATTGTTTTAATTTAAAGATTTTTTGTTAATCCTTCGATACCCTATACAAAGAATGATCCCGGGGGGGGGGGAAGGGCTTGTTAAAGGTAGGTACAAGAATGGCCCATGAAGCTTCAGGACACTGTTTTGATTCTTCTCATCGTTAGAAAGTTTATTTTTAAGCTAGCTGTTTTAACAGGTTATGCGGTCAAAATCGTAAGCAGGAAGTAGCTAATACTTCTCAAGTAGGTTTTGTCCCACACATCGATCGGCTTCAAAATATCGGTAGAAGGTTCATTTGATGACATTTTTCGCATTGAGTACTTAAACAGCTTAGAAAGATATTGCTCTAGTAAATAAGTTGGCTATTCCATTTCTTTTACTGGAAGCAGTGTTTGAAACGATGGTAAACGTCTTCGTTGTCCATAAATATGTCAGTAAGATTTTGTATAAGAGAATCTAGGTATTAGTATGAAAATTCAGGTCCTGATATACCTATGTATAAGAGCGTGTTGTTTGTGCCAAAGAAGTCATCGGAGCTGTATAAGTATAAATCCTCTGCAAATGGCGATATGGTTTGAAAAACGCCTCTGAAATATTCTCCAGCATTTGTTCTTGGAACATAGTGGGTTAGATTCAATTCCAAGTATCGGAAAAAGTTTTCAATTGAAATGAACATAATATACTAGACTAAAACTAAAAGCCACTAAAGGAATAATGACGATCGCTATTTCGCTTACTACATCAAGACAATTGCAAATTCAAGGTGTTGACAAGGCATTAAGACAGAGCCAAATTCAAGCGCTGGCTACATCTGGAGTTTGGATACAGTTGCCATATTCAACGCTCCACTTGTATGACCTGACCTGCTGCTCCGTCATAGCCTTGGCCAAAACACTAGTTCATGTATATGTGAAGCGTTCCGAACTTCGCTTCTTTATACCTATTATTGTTTTTGTCAGGTTTTCAGAAGCATTTTTGAATTTATATCCTTGGGCACATCGCTCACAAGGATATACCACTATAAGTTTCTAGGTCGGCGATATTTACATTAACAAATTCGTGCAAGTAAGATATAGATAAGTAGAAACTTATTTTCATAGCCAATCAGATCTACTTTTCCTTTTAGCTAACAAAAGTTGGCCAGGTCTGATTTTATTACTTATTCCAAAAGATTATAAAAAATAAAACACACAAACCCTATAGCAACACATTAACCATTTTAACGTGTTAAATTCGACCCAGTTGATGAAAATCTTAAATCCACAAAAATATACATAATTATAAGTACCTTTTTGAAAAGATTCTTAATTAAACTTATTAAACTCAAAATCACCCAACTTTATGAATTTAATTAGCGGTAGGTATGGGTAGGGAAAGGGAATTTTCTGTTGGTGCTGTTTTGCTGTGTGGTCTTCAGCAAAAGTTCCATGCACAGCACAGCCTTATTTGCCAATCAGAATAAAAAAACGCCTCATTAACCATAGACGAGGCGATTTGGTTTTCAATTAACGAATTTCGACAATCACATCCGCGGCGGAGGCTTTTGTCGCTCATATTTTTTTTATTATTATTTTTATTATTATTATTATTATTTAATCAATAATCAATAAATTTAAATAATCAATTTCAAAAGGAAAATAATAAAAATATATTTTTAATAAACTGAAAGTGATAGTGGTTTTTGTTCGAAGGACGCCTATCAATCTCATTAATAATTTCCTCATTCGCTTCATATACATATTTTATAGATACTCGTACGTATCTACGTTTGTAAGGTTTGTTGGATATTGCATGCACAGTGGACATGCTTGATAGCGGACTGTGCTTCGCAGCAGCGGCACGGCTGCTTCAGCGTGTGAAGCATTTTAAAACTCGTGAGACTCTATACAACCACCTAGCTGATGATGATGATGATGCCTTGTGTACACTGTAGTTATAGTACCTACATTGTCAATTCACAACTAACTGCCTGTAATGTGAAGGAGGACAGACCTACCGACACGAAGTCTGGAGTACATGCGTGTGCCGTAGGTCAGTGTTGCGAGCGACAAAACCGTCCGTGTCCGTGTCTGCGTCCGAGTCCGCATCCGCGCCTCATATTTGTTATGCAAAAACAATTAATTAACGAAAGAATGGTTGGCTTTAAAGGAACAATTGAATTCACTTTATGTGAGACACCATAGTCAGGGTGTTCCTTCTGTAAAAAAAAAAAAAAAAAAAAAAAAAAACAAAAATAATAATAATAAAAAATCAGGGAAGAAGATTTTTTCATTTTGTTGAGAGAATATTAATTTGTTTTAATTTGTTTTCAAAGAATTAATTTGGGATCGCAGGTGGCTAAGGATTGAAATGAAAGATTCTTTTTATTGAAACCTCTTATTATATTTAAAAAAAAGTTTGTTTCTAAGCCTCTTATACCTCGAATATACCTCAAAGTTGAAATTTCGGAAACCCTAAGTTTGCCATTCTAAATGCACGACAGCTTCCAATGCCCCTTACCGTTATATCAGATTGCCTATGTTGGTAACCACTTTGTATGATTGATTGGTCTCCTATGCCTGATATTATTCTTAAGGAGCTTGCAATTTTGGAGACAAAAATTAAAGGTGGCTTTACATGCAGTTGCAAATGCAGACGAAAACGCAACAACAACAATCATAGTGCAGACGATGAAGATGAACATGTTCGTCTTCACTATAATTTTCAAGCTGCATCTATAATTTTCCTATAGTCTGCATCCATGAAGATGTCTGCATTTTTGCCTTCCATCTCTATCACACAAGTATGATTTATTGATTTTGCATCCTCTTTTTTTGAAGAGCAGGGCTTGCAGCTCCATGTAAAGGCACCTTAAAATAAAAACTATTTTTGCTTTGATAAGCGATACTTTTTTTATCTATCTACCTACGTCTTCGCTTAAGTTTAACTTTGTCTGTAGGCTTATATGGTTTTCAGACTGGAATAAAACTCAAAAAGTTTACGAAATAGACTGTATAAATATCTCAATTAATAAATATGTGGAAAGAAATAAAACACGATAATTTATAGTGGAAAAAATGTTATAAAAAACCACTTAGCACATTTATTCCTTCACAGTTCAAAATCCTGCTTAAGACTAAAGGCTGAACTATAATAGTCGGAACGGCGCGGACGGGCCCGTCCGTAAATGTGCGAGAACAAGCAATTCGTATCTCAAGCCCGAAATAGCGGATTGCTCCGTTTCGTCAAGTTTCGATCAGTTTAATTTACGGACGTAAGCTGCGCTCGCTATCGCACTTTACGGACGTAAATTTGCATATGACTGTGAATGGATATGAGAGTGAGTGTGAAAGCGAATGTAAGAGTGAGCGAGTTATGATGACTTTGTGTGTGACTTCACAACAGAGGACAGAAAGAATATAATGATTTTTTTTATGTATCTTATTGTTCAGAGGAAAATACATGTTTTGCTTCCGCGGCAATCCGTTCCATTATGGGTAGCGTGTTCATTTCATAGGTTGGACGGCAACGTTTCGTTCGGTTTTGACACTAGCTTCCGTTTGTTTCCGACTATTATAGTTCAGTCTTAACTCTCACTCGTGCTTGTTCGCAGAACAAACACTCTTTCGTTAAGTTCTTACGTTAAGTTTTATTTACGTTTAATTTTATCTTCTTATACTTAAGGCCCAACCATAATACGCGAAAGAAAAAGTAAGCAAATGTCAAAACCGAACGAAAGGTTTCCTTCCGATTTGTAAAGTACATCAGTTGCCCATAATAGCTTTTAAAAATAAGAAGAAAGAAAGAAGAAGAATACCCTTTAGAAAAAAAACGCAAGTGAACGAAACTTGCCGAAACTGAACAAAAAGTCATTTCGGGTTGGGTATACAAATCACATGTATTTCTACTGTTTCGTAAGACAACGTACGTACCATTCTTCAATTATGGTTAACCCTTTATGTGACCATCGAATGCAGAGTTACCAGAACTCATGCGATTCGATACAAATACTTTATTTTCCCACTAACTTTCAGTAACGTTTGAAGAAAATCAAGAACAAGAAGAAGAACTTTAAAACCAAGCCCACATGACATTTCTGACGGTTGACTCTGGTTTTCTGATAAAGTGAGTGGCACATTCCACACTCCGGCCATACCCAACTAAAGCTACTAAAAAGCAACACTAAGTAATCCAATTGCAACAACCATAAAAGTTATCCGGTACGAAAAAAACGGTTTTTTTTTGTCTATTTGTTGCTGGTAAACGAAGGACAGAAAAGAAATTTTTGAAGAAGCAAAGAAAATATAAAACTTATAAAAAACCTTTAGTATTACAGCATGCTGCAAAAGTTTGAAAAAAGCTGCAATAAACTGACAGATCTTGACAAAAATAGAGCCGTTTTCGACACAAAAAACAATCATTTGAATGATATTTTGGCAGGTAGCTACAGTTATAAATATGGACCTGGATTGAAAAATCAGGCCAGACAGAATATTCAGACCAAATCAATTTTGGTTTTCATACATCATACAATTGTGGTCAATGTACATTATCAATGAGCATTTATCGTGCTCAGGGGGGTTCAGTAAGGTAGTGTTATTTTGGGGTTTTAATAGGACATGACACCAAGAGAACGCAATATTTTCAAGAATAACTAACCTCATTTTAATGAATCATAGATTCGTAATTGGATCGCATTTATGCCAAGATTACAAGACTTGCATAATTTTTTTTTATAAAATAAAAATATTGTTATAAAACGACTTACCAAAAAAACGTTGTTGTAAATGTGGAGGTTCCAGAATAATTCATTGTCCAATGAAAATACGCACTTAAACCGTTCTTAAAACTTTTAATAATGGATTTACAAAAACCACAAAATAGAGAATATAAATATTTAACACTTTCTTTAAACTGCAAATTTTGAGAAAAAAAAACACATTATCTGCAGAACAAACACTTTCTTGATAAAAGACGAAAATTAAGAAATTATAAAGAAAATCAGGACACTTTTGATAGAAGACATTGACTTTATGAAAAGGGAAGGGTGAAATTACACATTTCTTCTCGAATTAGAATCTACACAAATCCGACGGTAGCTTTTTAACCGACGATGACAGCCCTAATCGCGGACGAAACCAAGAATAAACACGAACAAAACAATTTATGCACTCGAATAATATACCTCACAATAAAACTGTTTTTGCTTAACAAAATAATTAAAACTTTCATTTAATGTTTAAAATAGATAGAATAAATGATATTTAATATCATTTATTTCGTATTTTTAAAACCACATACTAAACATTTACGCACACGAAAATCATATTAATTTTCCAAACGATCGCGCAATGAACCGAACCGGCCGCCATTATCAAATTGAACTTGACATTTAATTGGAACACTGAACTTGTTTTCTGTGCTCTTCTTCGTGGTATATGGTGTTGTAAAATAAAAATAAAACAACAGCAGCGCCAGCTCAGCAACGCAGTGGTGAGTATGCAAAGTAATTGCAATGTTGACTTGATAAAATACTCCTAGTTGGAGCATTCACACTGAACAAAAACTAGGTTTTTTTCGACGTTTCATTAATATGTGAGTGTTTGAAGATACTTTTTCAAAAAATCCCTTGACATTTAGTGAAAATCCCACTATAATAAGAAATGCACCTCGCTTTTTTCTCTTTTGTCGGTAAAAATCCCATACTCTGAGAACACTACACTGTTTTATCGACAAGTTGATGGTGCCAAAAGATCAGTTTGTTTTCACATACTTGAGATTGCAAGTAGGTTTTGAGGAGTTTCATCAAAAACTACTAGTTTATGAAAGAGAAAAATGTATGGGAAACCTTGTGGTTTTGGTGTGGGTTTTGGGGTTTTAGACAAAAACCGAGTTTTTGATCCAGTGTGAAAAGCCAATTAGAAATGTTTTTTTGTAATGGCCATATCGTTTTCAAATCACTGTTTGCTGGATTTATGTCTTGTGTTTCTTCGTGTAGTCTTTCAAGACAGTTCTGGATACATTTGCTAAAGTCAACAGAGTTGGGATCAAAGGGATAAATGCCACATTTCTTAAACGCATTTTTTATTATTTCGTTTTTCTGATGGATTTACCGGTATTTTCTGATAAGCTTGACCATTCCCTTACTGTGGCCCGGTAGTCACTTTTAAGCCCCTTAAAGGCCCCAACATCTTGATTTGATACCATGGGAAGCAACAACAATTAAAATGCTGGAAATTGTTGTTGTTGCTTCCCATGGTATTCTAGAGCTTAGTTTTTCGTCGATAGATGGCGCACCTTAAGTGGGAATACTATAGTTTAAATATGCAATGGCTTTGTTAACTGTTCAATGAACCCCGTTGAAGATTGAAGAACTTTTTTCTCACTGGAGTTCGGTGCATCTTTCTGTATACGGACTATTATTAGTTTTAATCAACTCTAGATATTGTGTTTCATCGCAAAGAACAATCTACTAGATAGAATTCAAGTTATGGTTTTATAACAAACATCTCAATTAGTATCTATAGGTATATACCCATGTCTACATTCTACAACACTAATAATTATTATTTCAGTTGTCTTGGAAAACAGAGAAACTGTTACGTGCAAGGATAAATGCTATCAAATCACAGCCTTCTCTCTGGATCACCAGTTCTGACTTCGAACAACAAGCCCATTAGTTTTGTTCAATTATTCATTATGAAGAAATAAATACCCCCAGCAAACATTTATACAATATTATATCTCTCACGTGCGCTTTACTAAGTTCTGTATATGTATTCGAATTCGTCCCCATACTCCACAGATAATGGGATACATTCCCTTGCGACCGATGTTTTTGGGGGTATGAAAGTCAAACCTAAAGTAATCTTTACGTTGACAATCGCCTATTACATTACCTGTTGTATGCCTTGTTTCTATATTCCCATATTCCCACTATGCGACCGAAGACCATTGGCCTCAAGGAATATCATCTAACATAGATACATAGGTACATTTAACAGGGTGGGTCATAACTTTTCGCACAATTGAAATACTTTTGAAGGGTATATGTGTGTGTAAACGTTGAAGTATATATACCTACAATTTATTTTGGGCAAAAGGGTTTTGCAGATGGTAAATGCTTCCATATCAGTTAAGATAGATAAGTAGATTAGATAGGTTTTTTTATAAGGTTTAAAATTACGCCTACTTCAAGCAATAAAATATTTTAACGAAATAGTCGTCAACCGATTGAAATTTGAAGCCAAGTTTTGATGGAGATATCTACATTTTTTTTTAATTCAAATTAGATTAAGCTATAAAGTTGAATCTTCAAGTTGGTTAGAGTACACTTGCAAGAACACCCAGAACTTTTAAGGATTAAAGATGTACATTTTTAAAAAAACACTATTCCTTTTTATTCATTCGTTCAGGTAGTCTTAAATCTTGAAATTTGTTTGATTTTAAAAAAGACTTATATTTTACCAAAAACGTTATACTAAAAATTTTAACATAATTTTATAAGAACTTATCAAACTTGATTTAAACAAAAAATGTGTAAGCCTAGCTACTTATGATCAATTAAACAAAGTTTTAAAAGCCATAGACTTCCGTAAAATGGAACTATACCCCACAACAGAAAAATTTAAGTATTTTTTAAGTACATTATAACACTAGCGGTTTACGGGGTGCGTTGCTACGCCCGCCCGATCGGCTACAATCCGTCACAAGAACCATCCCTAGAATAAACTATATATTTATCCTGAAAATTTCATACAAATCTGTTGGGGCGTTTAAGAGTATACATACCATACACACAGACATACATCAATTTTTATACATATAGATGGATACAAAGTTATAAAGGGTCTATTATATAGGGTCTATCATATTGGCCTGTACAATGCTTGATTAACTTTGAGTAAACTTGTTTCTGAAACTCCAATTTAATAAAATTTCAATCGTGCATCGCGGTTCATATAAACACAACTCGCAAAAAACGTGACGCTGAACACTGAAAATAAAGGTTCAGTTGCGTTAACTCAGCGTTAGTTGAACCTTACGGTACGGTACATTTGGAAGGATGATTTGCATTTGTTTCCGTAGAAAGTGCAATTGAATCAAAGAATAAATATACGTCACTCGTATAGTTGACATATTGAACCTGACTTTTGGAAGAAAGTTTTGATGGAAGACTAGGTCCACTCCACACACTTAGGCGGTGCGGCGTTAACTTTCAAAATTGATACATTTGAGAAACAGAGAATCCACTCGAGATGCATGAAACACTATTGCATTATACAAAACTGACTGTTTGTGTTTGCCAAAACCATCAGAAGGCAAATATAGTTGGCGGGAAGTGATATCAGTGGATGTTAGCTCATTACCTACGACTGTCCAAAAACACACTGTACATAAATGTGACGTTAGTCTTGTTGGTAACTGGTTTCAAAAAGATGGTGTGCCATGTCACACTACAAATCAAACACCTAATGCAGTTTCTGATGGCGGAAATTCCCTGGACTGTCGACAAATGTATACAGTCACTGGGCTACCCAGATCTACAGATCCGCAATTTCTTTTTGTGGAATTCAAAGGCAAACCTTCGTGCCGAAACCATCGCTATACCGCCAAATATGCTGGAAAACTCACAAATATGGAACATTTTGCTTTGAGAAAAATCGTTTTGGGCAATTCTTCAATACTCAAAATTACTCGCATAGAAGATGAGGGCAACCATAAACAATCATTCAAATATGAACTTTTTAATCCATCTGTCAGAAAAATTTGAAAAACATACCAAACCAAATTTAAACTAATTCGCAAACTTTTTAAATTTGGCCTATTCAATATAATCATAAAGCGAGGTTTCTGTTAAGCGAACTTTCAGCCAAATATGCAGAAATATTATTCTTGAAAGTATCCGCAGTCCCGCAGTATATCACAAACAAGGTTAAAAAAATAAAATGCACGACTGGGTCGCACGAACTTGCTCTAATTTGTGACGGGCTTTAGATTTTAATAAAAATAATTTTTTCAAAATTCTTAAAAAAATACTTAAACTAATTTGAGCTGAAAAAAAGTATGCCATTTTGTTTCTTGAATAAATTTGAATTTATGAGAATACATTTATAAAAATCTGTGGAGCGGTTTTTGAGAAAAAAAGTTTTTTTTGAAAAATCGAGCTACCTTCACCTATATGTATATGTTTGAAATTTTGAAAGAATCGGTTAAGTCGTTTTCGAGATAGTAGAAAGCAAACAAAAAAATGGTCCTATGGAAAGTACCGTTCTTAGACATTTTTAAAAACTTTTTTTTCAGCCATATGATTGGTCGATTTTTTTTAAATCAAAATCGTAAGAGCCGTTTATGAGAAAAATAAGCTTTAACGTAACGGTTAGATGGCAGGTACCGTTATTTTTTGGGCTAAAAAAAAGGAATTCGGCCCACCCGTTTGGGCTGTAGGTGTCTATACATATAGACAGACAGACAGACGGACAGAATTTTTAAACCATCTTTTTTTCTTCTTCGCTATCATCGTAATGTCATGTTTGATTGTTATCTCAAAACTTTTTTTTTCGACGAATGCATAACTTGCCTTATAGTACCTATAATCGCAAGTACAAAAGGCGTGTGCCACGTCCAAAGTTGGGACTTTTTTGCCAAGGCAATTACTATGAGGTTAGTGACATTCAATTTTAAGCTTGCAGCTGGATTTGAACAAAACAAGACGTAACATAAATTTTTAAAAATTCGATTTTAAGGGAAATAGCGATTATGGTGTTTCAAACAATTCTTTAACCATAACCTGCTACGTAACCAAGGAGTACAAACCGAAATGTTCATCTTCTTACTTCAAAACAGCGACCGATAGTTAGAAAACATTAAAAAATTAATGCATCTTACGGCTTTAAACGGAACCGCCCATTTAAAGTGGGTGTGTCTTAAAAATTTGTGAAAAAATTGACAGCAGTAACTGAGCTTTGATCGTTAGTCAATTTTCAGGCATATGTGTAAAACTACAGCGATCTTACCCAAATAAAGGTATTTTATAAAAATTACGCCCTTAAAAGTGGGCGTATTGAACAAATTTACACAAAAAAATTTAAGACACATATTTTTTATATAACGAACGAAAAATGGTTAAAATTGAATATTGGTACATTAAAGCTATGTGTTTTGTTCTTCCATGAAAAATGGGCGGAAGCCACTCCCGAAATTCAAAAAACTTCTTTTCATACACAAGCTTCTTAGTTTTGACTAAGGGACGCACAAATTAAGGCTTTGTGGTTTATTATATGTAAAAATGGTTTATTTGCAAAAAAAAGTTTTTTATAGTTTCTAATGAAAAGTGGGCGTCAGCCACACCCAGAATAATTTTTTTTTTCATACACAAGATGTTTACGTACAACTTATACCCACAAAATTAATGGCTTTTCGCTCGAATTTAAGCATCGTTATTTTATAAAAACTATATTGATGGTTCTGTATGAAAAGTGGGTGTTAGCCACGCCCAAACAGAAATATTTTTATTTAATTGAGAGAAGATATAGGTGAGCAAAATCTAAGCTTTGTGCTTTGATCGTAACTGTACTGTAAATGAATAACAGGAAAATTGAAATTCAATTCATCAGTTTAAAAAAAAAGTCTTATCGAACTAAATTTAAGCTAATTGAACTATGTCAGTCTGGATATTCAAAAAAAAACTACATATGTATATTGATTTTGTAAATGCACGTGTAACTTAAAATGCCAAGTAAATTAAACACATCCTCATATCCAAAATGTCTGCATCACCCTGTATCCTGCATGCCACAAATTATAGCCCAAGCATATCAAAACAAATATAAAAGGTCCCAATTTTGACGCCGTAAGTTTACTTTTCCTCTATATGCCTGTGCCCGCCTCTAAAACAAGGCCGAAAAATTCATTGCAAATAAATTCCATTTCTAGGAACCTAGATACTTGGTTCTCGTATTATAGTGTTGAAGATATACCTATATACAATATGATACTTTGTTGGCTCAGTTTTTCATATAATTAGTGTATTAGTATCCATTATAAATTGAGACATAAAACAAGGGGACAGAAGGTGACTTTAAGGGCTATTTTTTGTCAAATTGGTTCTAATGGATAACAACGGTCTTGTTAGTAAGCTTGTGTGTGTTCTGTTGTTCTTTGTGTTCCCGCCCTTTTCACGTCGTCGTATTTGACTTGGAAATTCACATCAATTTGTCGTCGTTGTCTTCGTCGCCGAGCGTAGAGCGAAGAGCAAAACCCAGCTTTACCAGAACACCATCATCAGAGCACACAGTGCTACTGCAGAGAGATAATTAGCAAAAGCGCTCAACTTTGCCATAACACAGGAACACAAAATCACTTCGGGGTGTAATATGATGGTGGTCCAGATGTTTCCAATGTAAAAAGGTTTGAAGGTGATGTGAATTTTTGTTTTAATAAAAAAAAAAAAAAAATCAACGCAAACCTTAAATAGCGTGTGCCACATGCTGAATGAGTGACTGACTTCACCAGCATTTTTCTGGATGTTATTTTACAACAACTTACAAGCAATCTGTTAGCACTTTCTTAATACTATATAATATACAACAGGTGATTCCGTTTGCCATATTAAACATCAAATCCCTCTGCGATGCGCGCCAATAAAAAAATCATTTCGACAATATTTTTTTCCCCACAGCCCCCATTCACCGCACAAATGATATACTCTTGTTTGCTTTTTAGCTGTTGCAGAGATTTTCACAGAGAAAAATGTATCTTAATGTCTTTCCTGTCTGAATCACGTGTTTCTCTGAAAATGATTGGATTTAAAGCGGTTGAATACAAAAAAAAAACTTCATAAATCCAATAAAAAAAAATTCAATGTTGGCCTGTGAGCTGTGATGTTTAAGCCAGAAAATATGAAAGTGATGATGCAGGCGGTGGCTTCATTAAAGTGCCAAAAATTGTATCTTTATCTTTAAGTGACTTGTGCAAAAAATCAAAATGAAAAAAAAAAAAAAAAAAAAAAAATCTAGTTACATAAGAGACTAATTTAACTTTTCCCATTTTTTCTGCTTTGTAACAAACAAAAATAAAAAAAAAAGGTAAAAGAAGATACGAACAAAAATTGTATCTGCCATAGCAAATAATTTTCTTCAAGTAGATAATATGCTCTCCTCGTGCTCGTACCGCTATCTTGTGGTATCGTTACTTTTTGATTTTTTTTTCTTTAAATATCTATTATAAAAGTTGTGTGTTTCATATATAAGAGTAAGAGTAAGAGACCAGGCCATCATCAGGCAAGGCTAACCAACAACGAACTTACGATTGGAAATTAATTCAGCGGATATTAAAGAAAATCTCAGTGTTGGCACACAGAAAAATACAACCATAACCGATGAAAATAACGTTGAAGAAATGTTTGAAAATTTACGAAATCATTTCAGGATAATTTCCGCAATATTATCGATCGCGATGGTTTCAAAGGATTTTTTTTTTCTGCTTCAGTTTGTTTTTTTTTTATTTAATTTTTTTTTGCTTCTTTTTCGATTCTCGTTAACAGGAAGTTAATGTAATGAACATTAATGGAAAAAATTGTAAATTAAAATTATTTTCTAAGATTAGATTTTGAGAGAAGAAAATGTTTATATACATTAGTATTAGTTAGATGGGTAAATTGGTATTATTTGTTTGAATGTTTTAGGGAGGATATAGGATGAGATGTTTTGGGATAAAAGGACGGACGGCAACACACAACGTCCGCCTCTCTGTTTTTTGCTTATTACAAAATTTGAGTTTTTTTTTTTTTTTTTTTAGGTCAAGAGGATACAAAAAAGGTTGATTGGATAGACAAATGCTCTATTTTTTAAGTTTGTATTTTTTTTTTTGTTTTTGTTTTATCTTTTGGAAAGATTGATTGATTTTCGAGAAACTTTTTATGCTCAATGAACACCAAAAAACGCTCATCTAGGTTCATGTTTTGAAGGTTTTGAAGATTGATATTGGAGGCCCTTTGGGACTTTGCTGTAGTTTCTAGGAAAATAGAAATAATTTTGTATACCCAAATTGACATTCGAGAGCAAAATAAACTAATTTGGATGAGCTACTTTTTATTTATCGCATATTCTTAGAATTCCGTTTTTGTTGATAAAAGCGTCAATTTAAGCCAACAGATTTTGTAGTTGACGAGGAGGGGAGAGATGATAGAACTAAGCGAAAGAAAACTAGAAAATCCAAATAATACAGGGTTTTCCAATATTTTATTTGATATTCAAAGAAAAATGGCATTTTTTGAGATAAATTGTCGGATGTTTTTTTCAATGTAAAGAAGAAAGTATGCCATTAATAATGAAATACAATATTAGCCAAATGACCGCCACGGATACGCTTACACAACAATATCCTCTTCATGAAATTTTCCATCACCAAATCGCAAAGTGGCTGCTGTATGCCCTCAATAGCTTCATGAATTCTATCTTTGAGGTCTTAAATCGACGCTGGACTGTTGGCGTAGACAATGTCTTTCACGTGGCCCCAAAGGAAGAAGTCGGAAGGTGTTAAATCATAAGATCTCTGTGGCCAACTGCGATCACCTCTTCGAGAGATAACACGGTCCGGAAACTTTTCCCGTAAAAGATCGATGGTTGTGTGGCACGTAGCGCTTCGTCTTGTTGAAAGTAAACGTTATCCAGATCAATACCATCTAATTCCGGTTACAAAAAATTACTAATCATCTATCGATAGCGCAATCCATTCACTGTAGCTGTTGCTCCAGCCTCATTTTCGAAAAAGTAAGGTCAAATGACCCCGCCGGACCATAAACCGAACCAAACAGTTAGTCGTTGAGGATGGAGAGGCTTTTCGATAATAAAACTTGGGTTTTCCAAGCCCCAGATGCGACAATTTTGCTTGCCGACGTAGCCACCGAGATGAAAATGGGCCTCAACTGTCAAGATGATTTTTCGATGAAATTCCGGATCATTTTCATGCCAAATTTTCACCATTTTTAAAGTGAATTGTAATAGTTTCAGTGCGTTGTTGAAGCGTGTATCGTTCCATTTGTATCAATAGCGTAGTTTCTGATTGCCAAATGTCAAAAAATTACAGCTTTAAAAGTTACAAATACCGAAAATTCAAAATAAAACCCCTTGTTGGAAAACTCTTTATATTCTCTTTTCATCAAATTTTTTTTTAAATTTTACTTTAGAGATTTTGAAAGCTTAACATCATTAATTGCAAGTAAAAAACTAAATCGGTGACAGTACATACCCTTGTTTCATTCATTGTGCACCTTAAATGCATCGAAAAGCTGCTGTTGCCGACTCTTTTACGATAGCAACAATTTTGCTAGGACCTCCGAATAATATCACGATTGGCACGATTGGAGTCCTTTTGGAAATAGTTTAAAGTGAGTTAATATTTATAGAAGCATCCCACTCGACAGATTCAAAATAAGGTCTTAAGAAACCTTATTCGTTGCAGTTACACTTTTTCCTTAGAGAATATTTTACATGCCAAATTATTAAGAGGATGGAATATTAGACAAAATACCAGAGTACACGTTTGCTCTGCTTGATACCTTTCCGATATAGATAAGTAACCGGCCATCAAAATCAATGTTGCGAACCTGGTAATCATTGCCATTTCAATTTCATCAACTTTTGGAGGCTTTTCAGTCATATAGCAAGACCTCCTTATTTTGGTCGCCCAATTACAATGTCAAACGATAGCTAAATCATCGCTTAGTTCAGCTTCGGTTTTCTTTCTTAGCCAATATATTTTGCATAAAGCTCACAGTTCCGTTAAAACCTGGAGAAATTTTCTTACAGCCACCTCAATGTGTTTTCAACATAATTTGTAAGTGCAGCAACCATTTCAGATCTTTCAAATATCTGCGAACAGATACTAGAGAATTTTCGAAAATCGACTCAGCAGCAAGACAAAGCAAATAATGTGCCTTTATAAACCTGAATCAATTTTCACCAAAAAATTATCAGAGCTTATTCATAAATGAGAAAGTCAGTAAAGTTTTCTATTCATACACTGCTGCTCTTGATTAATCGCAGTAATTTATGCAACATGGATTTGTATAGGAATGGATTGGAATGAGATATTGCCATCAACACCAGGCATTAAATCCAGTGATGCGGCTTATTTCACCAGTTTTTCAGTCATTATTTAAATATTGCCATCAAATTTAGCACCAAGTCCCAATACTCCATCTAATCGGATAAGGATGGTTCTTGGCTTATGCTGTTCTATTATTGCGTGGAAACATCATTGTAGTAGATTTTTTTTCTTCCACGACCCGTAAGTGAAGGTTGACAAAGTCATCGACCATCCAGTCAAAGAGCTCTTCAACTTTACCAAAAATTCCTTGCTTCTGGGGCAGCTATTGCTACTGCTACTGCTAGTTTCAGTATCCGATGTTAACGTAAAGTGCAGACACTATGGGATTGTGGTGGACACTTCCGAATTCAATGTTAAACTTGGATCTGCTTCCCAAAATTATTTCAACGTTGAAGTAATATGTTTCCAGGTTAATTCAAAAAGTGACATCAGTGGTGAAATCATCTTTTTATTAGTTAAGCAATTGAGATACAAATTCCTCTCTAGCCTACTGAGTAGAACAAAAGAGAACATTTGTAAGAAATTCATCAGCTCTGTCTTGATTTATGGTGCAGGGGCATAGATCCTTCAATTTAAAGGCGCATATAAGTTAGAATTCGAGAAAAAGTGTGATGTATAGTTCAGTTTATTAAGACAGACAACAATTGATGCAGAAACGAACAGAATATAATTTATCAGTTAAGGTAGCCATGAGCCATGTAGATTGACTATAGACATCAACGGCCAGAGTGAAACAGGAACCTAAGGTAGCCCTCATTTTCAATTGTTCAATCTCGTGGAAGCAGATCTCCGATCAAGCCTGTTGGAGGTCACTATTTTATAGTGAATCAATCAGTTTTTGAATTCCTTAAAACATTCTTTGAAACCATTTTGATTGTCATACAAAATGTAGAATGCTACATGCGATTTGGACGGTGCCGTGAAATAACGCCGAATTTCAAAATTCAAAAAATACTTTGTGAAAGCGAAATAACGCCGAATCTTCATGTTCGGTGTTATTTCATTTTGTTAAAATAAAATAAAGCCGAGTCGGCCTTATTTCGCTCTTAGTTTATGAAGACATTCAGGTATTCCTTCCTTCCTTTGAATATGTACATTTCAATGAATTTACACATTATATCAAACACATTCATCATTTTGTTTTCATTTTATTTTATTTGATAATTTTAATAAAAATACCGGAAAATATTTCTTACCCTTTCTATCCACTGTCTTCTGAAATATATCAGAAAATCTTTAAAGATGTATGTACTCCCTTTCACTCTAAAACGGTACACTTTCGCCTCATTATTGAGAGGCTGTTTCCATACCCCTCGGTTTAAACAGAGGGAGAACTTAAAATTTGCGGTAAAGGCGCTGAAGTGCATTTTTCCGATTTGTTGCTCATCAATATGTAAATGAACGGGTAAACCTAACAAGGAAAGTTTAATTAATGCATAGGTATACATTTAAATGTATATAAAGTATAACATCTTGAGCCTTCAGAGCTGCTTATATCCGCAAGATGGGACAACGCTGAAAATACCGTCCAGAAGAAAGATTTTCTGGCTTCCGGCCGGTTAACTTCTGTATTTCGCCAGAAATTGTAGAAGATATAAAAATGGAGTACCAAAACCCCGGTTTTATAACGGTACTTCTGTAGAATGGCTCGCTACTTTCGTACCGAAACATTCCAAAATTCTGCATCACACTCTGTTCTTTTAAAATTACACATTTTCTGAAGCAGATGTGGGACTTTTAGGGAAAGAACTATTTCTAATGTTCATGAGTTGACACAAACTTCGCCAAAAACTTCGCGAATACCACTTCCTTTAAGCGAAACTTCGTTCGTCGAATGGTTACGTGGAGCACTGACTTTTGGAATTCTGATTAAATTTTCGTTATTTAACTCAACAACAGCACTAGCATTGCACCTATTCACATAGCACGTAAAGCGTTTACATTACATTTAGATTAAGATTTAATTTTATAAAGTAGTTTTGTTTTCGGCAATGTATAAAAGTTGGCTTGCCTTCCTAAAACCTTCACAGATTTCATAAACAAGACCTAAATCACCAAAACTAGCCATTTGACCAATGGGTATCACTCTTTTTCAATTAATGAAATGACTTCACATCTAGTTTCAACCAACAAATATTGCGATTACGGTAAACTTTTGTTGGTTTTCTAACAGGTACAGTTACCTTTGCAAATTCTTTTGCCTTCTCTCTGAATTCGGCTTTATTTCGCAAGCAGTGTGTTCGGCGTTATTTCGCTTTCACAAAGTGAAATAAGGACGAATTTTGAAATTCGGTGTTATTTCATGGCACCGATTTAGACGACCGACGTCGGCGAGGCGATGAGAAATCAGTCTACCACCGGCCAGAAAAAAGTTTGGCTTGCCATATCTAAACTAAAATCCAAATGTTGGAGCCAATGGCCTCCCCGACGATTTCTTCAAAGCAACGGAATATAACTTGGTAAGGAACATACAGCCAGTCATCTTCAAAATCATGTCATAGTGTGCTCTATCTATGTAGGTACAATGAACAGGCCAACTAAAGAGGGCTCTTCTGAACGACTGAACCTCTTTGTGAGTTACCTCTCATTGGTCTTTTTCAGTTTGTTATTGATCCGTTCAATTACTTGGCTATGCTGATGATGATATTGACATCTGGCTGTAAATAAAGCAAAAACAAAGTATATGCTGTCATATACTTGTTTGTGCATAACGTCATCACCGTAGGCTTGAAAAATGTCACGATAGACAGATATAACTTTGAAGTAGTCAAGGACTTAGTCTATTTGGGTTCTACTATAACCTCTCAAAATAATATCAGCGAAAATTGTCTCAGTCTTACTGTAGGGGGCAGAAGTGGAGATCGTGGAGTACATGGATAAAAACGCAACAGCCTTTCGAGCTCTGCCTCTCTTAAATCCATGGTCCACAATGGACTTTATATCAGCAAGTAAGTAGGAATGGTTTAATGAAAAGAGAGCAAAATAATTATAACAGTCATCAAAAAGTAAAATTTCAAAAATTCTTTAAAATTAGTTCGACATGATGAAACATTACTCGATCATCAACATCAACGTCATTTCGAAGAAAAATAAATATTACAAAACAAAATTGCTCATCAGGAACTCTAATAGATCTACCTTCCATTAATTTCTGTGGATGGCAATGAAGGAAATTGAAATCACATTTCAAGATAACTACCTCAAGTAAAAAGATTTTCCAAAAAAAACACGGAACCGATTTTTTTCCATCCAACCAAAGGGACAGGGAGGAGGGAGAGAAGGAGAAAAAAATAAATTCAAAAAGATGAACTATAAGGTACAACACATAACATTCCAATGAATCCTTTTTACATATTCTACAACAGTATTCCGTTTTAAATTAGAAGTTTCTTTCGCTTGAAAAAATATAAAAAGTTTTTGTACATCTTTTATATTTAACCTTTAACGCGAACATCCGTTTATACTCATATACAACGTCAAGGAGACGTCGTCGTTTCTCTCTAGATTGGTATTCTCCAAATGTTTCCTTTTTGGTTGAAGTTAAAAAAAAGTGCAAAAAAAAAAAAAACTTTCCTTCAAGTAATTTGAAAGGAACCAGTCAAACACTTGCTGCTGGGTTTTCCACATATAACAAAAAAAAAAAAAAAAACTACAAAAAAAGGAAATCCATCCCACCACCACCCTATGTTATACCAATTGCGAGAGGCAACTAGTAGCACAAAAAGAAAAACACATATTATAGTATCTAGATACACTAACCGACCTCCATTCGCAACCCGATGGATGCACATGAAATGTGATTCCCGCATCCATGGATGGAACATCAGGAACTTTCTTTTTCTTTTCAAACCAAGAGCAAGAGCAAAAGAAAAAAGCAAGAACCAAGACCAACCATCTCATTTTCAACAAGGAAGTATTTTAAATATGCAAAAATTTCAAATTACATCCTTTTCTTTTCGTAATGTTTGGCAGCGGGTTTGGGTATGTTTGATTAGGCAAAGGGCGAATGGATAGTGGTGCCTCTCTGAAACACTGAAACTCTGACTGTGACTGCTCCTTCGTGATTCTGGAGGATACAAAAATGAGGGGGAACGTTGAAAAATATACGAAACTCCCAAAAAATTAAGAGGAAACATAATATAAATTTTAAACCCATACGTCAAAACATATAAATAATATATCTGTAAGTACCTATATACCTACAGCAAAAAGTGATAGAAGTATATATTTATATAGTTTGTTTTTATTTGAATAATGTATCTATGTTTGATTGGACAAGCTACAGTGAACAGAACATTGATCAAACCAAAAAAAAAAAAAAACGACTAACTCAAACTCAAACTGAAAACCCAACCTGCTAACATGTGTGTTGATTGATTGTGAAGTAAAATTTTATGATTGATTTGAGGAAAATTTGTTGAAGGATCTGTTGAATGATGGCTTAAAGTTTAAAATTGACAACGTTGTTTGTGCCTATCTCTGTCAATACATATAAACTGACACACATACAGCAACTCAAAAACAGCAACCTGCTGTAAGCTATGTACATATACCTATAAGGATTTTTTGTAATTTTAAGTAATACAACTAAGGATGAGCTTGAGCATCATACCTACATATACCAAGTAAACCTTTTTAATAAAAAACAAAAAAAAATATAATGCTCTTAGCTTTGGGATGAGAAAAATGTTGGTACTTTATCTTTGATTGACAGCTTTTGTTCGAGAGTTGCGTGAGGGGAAAGTGAAGTATAAAAAAAATTGCATGCTCTACCTGAGTTCTTAAGAATGAATAAGTAACACTTGGGAAGAAAAATAAGCACAACAGTCATCATCGAGCTAAGTAAAAGAAAAATAAATCAATTTTTTTTTTAATTTAAGACTTTTGACGGAGGAAATATGATGATATTTTTATATTTTTTTTTTTTCAAAAACCTTGACTTTGGAAATTAATTATGTGCAAAATATATTAAGGTTATCAGTGGAAAGATACAGACAAGGTCCGGATAAAGCTGGATGTATGGAGGTTTCTACGAAAGTCTTGAGATATGGCAACACCAGTCTCTGAATAAGTTAAATTTGACATTGTCATTGTAGAGTTCTTACTCTAGAAGTTTGTCATATAAGTTCTTCTAGTGTTCTAACGAAAATGGCTCTTCGACTTCTATATTCTATTTCACATAAACAGGCAGTACATGTCTTATGGGGAAGCTCTTTTTAAATCAGTTGCGTGCAATATTTTTGCACTATACTAAATTGAAGGAAACTCTCCATAAGAATTGTTGACCCGCCAGTCAATTTCCAATTGCATAGGACATAGATCTTACTTCTTTTTCAGTGCACATCTAAATGTGCAGGTGCACTGATTGATGGGTGTGGGGTGTGGCTGCTGGTATTTAAAATTCAACTTCAACCCCTTTATAATTGATGTGCATTCAGAGTTACCGGTGTTCTTTTAGTAAGTCGTTCAGCTTCCTTTCCTTTTGGGTTTCTGCTGATGGGCTTTTGGTGTAAGAGCTTTAAAAAGGAGTTTTTAATGATCAGTGTTGTCGTATATTTGAAATGCTTACTACGAAAGAGCTTTTGTATGAAACGCTTTTACGGAAAACAAAAGAGTGCGAATGAGAGACAAACATCCTTATCTTCCCTGTACCGCCGATTTATGTGGTACAGAGTATAGTACAGAGTATCGTCTGTTTAATATTACAGGTTGGGATCTTTACCATTGTGTCTGCTCGATTGAGTTCTATAGGGATGATCCCTTTCTTGCCAGCTCTTCAGCTCTTTCGTTTTCTTGCACATTACAGTGGCCATGAACCCAGCATAGTCTTATGTTATGCTGCGCACTAAGAACCTTAAACTCTTCGCGACAGCAAGTTACAAGCTTTGATATTATTTCAATGGCAGAAATGGCTTTAATCGCCGCTTGGCTGTCAATGAAAAAGGTGATAGATAAAAGCTGGTATTGCCTTCATTGCAGCTTCTTTAGCAGCTGCCGTCACTGCCAGGACCTTAGCCTGAAAGACGCTGTTGTGGTCGGGGAGCCTGATTGATCCGTCTAGTTCGAGTGTTTCTGAGTCTAAACCTGCACCAACACCAACTTTCATTCTGGAGCCATCTGTAACGATTTGAATGGCTGATTCTCATGGTGTCTGGTTGTTAAGCCAGTCTTATCTATATTAGGAAAAGAAATGATGAATGGTCTTTTGAAATCTAAACGGGGTGTTGTGTAGTCTGTGCATACGTTGTAAACCGTATATGTCTCTGCGCATGACCTGTCTGACTAGGTTTCCAGTTCTGAGTTTGGCTTAACCGGAGGGCGCCGCCGCCGTTTGCTGTAGATTCTTGCACAAAGAGGTCTAAGGGTTTTAGATTAAGAATAGCTTCCAACCCTGCAGTAGGGGTGGTTCTCATTCTCATAGCCCCAGTGATGTCTATACACGCCATTCTTTACGTATTCTTGTAATGTTCTTGAGGTTGGAAGCAGTTTTCGTCGCTCGCACCAGACCAAATTGCCATATGTCAGTATTGGTCTTACTATTGCCGTATACATCCACTTGATAATTTTGGATGTAGGCCCCCAGAAGTAGTGATAATAGGTTGTTGTATAAAATCACTAAGGACATTGTTGGAGAGCGGAGTAGCCCCAACACTAACCATCGCGTCTTGTATTTGAACCGCAACCTTTTAATGACGATGGAAGAACAACTGCAACGATGGGAGGAGCACTTTTTGACACTGCTATATGACGACTATTTAAGCAGACTTGAATCCAAACAATTGAAGAGATAAGGAACGCCATCCATCTTCAAATGACAAAAACTTACCCAAGAAACTGGAAGGATGGAGATACCTCAAGATGAGAAAGGCGCCGGCGTGTTATCACCGTTCAGTCCGTTTTCCGGAAGTTAATTCCAACCTTTATTCTCATCATTATTCGTATCAGTCGTATCTGTACCTCAAGCTTGTAGATTTTGAAAAGGCGTGGCAAACAACTCGGCTGGTTTTAATCAAGAATGTCAGTCGCTGCAACTGAATAGAGAAGTGTCATAAAAAAGCTATGCCAACATCTCGCGCAAACTGCAGGCCTTCGTTAATCGTTGTCTGCAGTACATTTTAAATATCCGGTGGCTACAAATCATATATCGAACGTGAAACTTGGGAACATGAGAGGGCAGAAAAAATTCGGTGCAGACATCATGCAACAGAAGTAACGTTGGATTGGCTATACATTGAGGAAGCCTGACAACAATGTGGCGAAACAAGCCCTCGATTGGAATCCTCAGTATAACAGACGCGTCAGAGGACCAAAAACTTGAAGATCATCTGAATTAAAAGAAGCCCAATCTCAAGGAATTCAATCATGGCCACATGTAAGGCCAGTTACGGCGAATCAGGACTGGTGGAAAGATCTTGTTACTGTCCGATGTTTCAGGAGTTGTGCACTGCAGAAAATGTAGCCTGGAAATATATTTTATTTTGTTACAAATGTTATTGAAGCGTGGATGGACCAACAACAGTGTGCTAATCAACTCGCTTCGACTTTTAGCTCGAGTAACAGTGTTTCACTGGTTTTCCGAATTCAATACCATTCGCTCCTCGCTTCAGGGAGAGATTCGTAAAGGTCGTTCAAAATCAATGTTGGGGCATTAGTTTTACCCTCATGCACTCTTTATTGTATGAACTATTCTCCGCCAAAAACATTTATTTACGTTGGATCGCTGGATATGTTAGTGTTGAAAAAATTCAATTGCGGTGATTCAAAAAAATCTACAAGGTTTTGACAAGTAATGAATCTTTGCATAAATGAAGCCAAGACTTAACAGCAACAGAATGCGTGGGTCTATCAACGATTTTTGATACTTGAAAAAGGGGATAACACTTACGAAATGCTTGTTTTTAGAGGCTATTCAAAGAAGAGAAAAAGGTTAGAGGCGCATTCAAAAGTGTATTGACTTTTAAATGGGGATTTTAAAAATCAATAACGATGCTTTCGATTTTTAACATCGTATCGGTTGCTTGTGGTTTACTAGCAATAGACCAGAGATTTCAGGAAGCCCCATAAGAAAAAGATTTGCATAACCTTCTTAGCCAGTTCCCGTTACCTCTGCGGGAGATTCATGCTGAAAGAATCACCATGTTGTCTAGATCCATTATAGTTCAGTGTGGCCATAAGAAATTGGTTATCATCGTCCGAACAGAAGAAAATGACCGCGTCATCCGTCTCATCAACCAATGACGCCACCTGCCATAAATCCACACCCAACGGTAACTTTTCGAAGATGCATTGCCACCTTGTGATGTGAACCTCATTTGGGTTATTGTCGTCTCATATGAGACAAGTTTGCTCGTACACAGCCATTCATCCGAAAATGCACGTAGTCACTAAAACTGATTTATCGACCGAAATCGGGGTCCACTTCCAAACACTCCAAAGTCTAGTCAGCGTACAAATGGCGGCGTGGCGTCGTCTATGCTAATGAACTTTGAGTCAGTTGGAGAGCTCATTGCTCGGGTGTAGGCCGTCAGTTGAGGTCTGGGAAAGGCAAGGTTTTCGGGCACGACAATGTATACATGCACTATAGGTACCACTTTTACGGACAATAGTAAAGTTCTCAGCCGATCTAAAGTTTTCTGGTATTCGGATGTTATGTTGAAACGAAATTAAAGATTAAAATTGCATTTATAAGTCTGAATATAAAATTTGATGTTTTAGATATTGCGGCTTCAATTATACATCAATGCACTGTAAAAGGAATTGCCAGGTGTGGCTGAGTCTGAGTGTGAGGAAAAGGGTCACACTATTATAAGGAATGTACCAACTAATGAAAATAAGCCATTGGTATTTAATCAAAATAACTAGGATAGTAGCTGTGGTTCGCGCTACGCTACAGTGAAAATTTAAAATAAAAAAAAATATTTATTAGCAATTAAAATCCTAGCTTTAATGTATGTATATTTGTTTAAATATTGGGGTCATTCCAACAAATTTACCCCAATTAGAAGTGAAAGTACCAAATATTAATAATTCTTAGAATTAGTTTTTAAAAAAATTCTAAAAAAGTTGGAAAAAAGCCAACGAAACGTCGGAAAAAAATGAAATAATTTTGTATTTGCATTCGGAAATTACAGATCTGTAAGCCTTTCATAAAACAAAAAAAAAAAAAACAATTTATTAATTGATTGACATTTTATGAGAGTGTTTTTCGTAGAGAACTTTTCATCAATGCTTAGGTTTCAATGAAATAAACGGATCGGCTAAATCCTTTAGTGTAAACAAAAAAGCTATTAATAATTGGAAATAGTTGCAATATCGATTTATTTAATCAACATTTATTCAATATGAAGCAAAAAAAAATTCAACTAGGTATATGAAATTTCAAACAACACTAATGATTTTAATTCAGATGGGCTTTGAAGCAAGAAGTGCTCGAATGGGCTTCAAAATTAGCGAAAAATAATTTTATTACACACAAATTGGCCGAGGGAAATCGTGATAAAAAATATAACTTTAATAAATAAGAAATATTAGATAGCATGCTGAATACTTTTTTTCTAAGAAATGTTGAAAAGTGAAATAATAGCATTGATTGCTATGATAGTAAGTGTAAGTAGTATCTAATGGATAAACATTGAGTTACAATAAAAAGTGGTGTTCTCATATTTTTTAACTTCTTTTTATCATTATGCTGCTGCTGCTGTTTTTTGTAAACTTTAGTATTTTATTTGTTTCTTCGGTATTTTGCTGTTTTCAAAAATTTCTTTTCTGTCCTGCGATTACGAGTAGGTACCAAGTAAAACTATGTCTTTTTTTCTTATGCAAAGTATACTTCTTTTAGGCTTTGTGCTCCTGTAAATATTTTGGGGAGTCAACTTCTACGGACTTGTTGCTATTGGATTATTTATTAATTTTTATTTGCGATTTAAGGTAGGTACTACATATAAGGCAAGCTATGCATTCGTAAAAAAAATTTTTTTTTATGTTTTGGTTGTAATATATTTCTCAGGAAAAGTCTTATAACGGTACCTCCCATAAGACCGGTTTTTTTTTAAATCAGACTTTCTTGTAAGCCACTTGACGAATTTCGATGAAATTTTTAATGTAGAAGCCCTTTTATAACCGAAATAATAAAAATTCTTAAATTTAAGAAAAAAAAGATTTTTTGATTTTTTTCAAAAAGTTTTAAAATTTTTTTTTATTTTTTGTTTTTCCAAAAACGGTTCAATTAATTTTTTTTTATTTTATTTTTCTGATAAAAACTACAAAGTTCTACAAGTTGGCATACTCAAAAAAAATTTGGAATATGTTTTCGTAAAGTTTTTCAACAAAAACCGTTTTTTAAAAAAAACTGGTCAAACGATTTTGAAAAAAATTTCCTTAAAATAAAAAAAAAAAAAACAAAAGAAATCCGATGATTTACTTCATTTTCTACAAAAAAAAAAAAACGTTTTAAGTATTGATTTTTAAGTGATTAATACAATTTCATATGATTTTTTCAATGCTTTTTTCGAAAATCTCAAACCCCAAGACCACTATCACACATTAGAGCAAGTTTGGCCGACCAGGTTAAGCAATTAATTTTTCTTTATGTCCTCGCGGCAAAAAAGTAATTGATTTTTTTAGAGCGTTAAATTTCTTACAATTTTGATTAAACAAAAATGTTTGTTACCATGATATGGAGTTTCGAAGAACCGACCATTTTTCAAATCGATAAAAAATGCCAAAAAGTTTTGAAAAATTACCTGTTTTTCGAAGCTCCATATCTCGGTAAAAAATTGACACACAAAATGTTTGAATTAACAAAATTGTACAAATTATTGAGGAAAAACCAGAACAGTTTTCCCCCACAAAGAGCCCTCGAGGTCAAAAACTTCAACAAAATGTTAGTTAACTATCCCTGAATAAAATCCTCAAGTTTTATTAACTTCCGACATTTTTCCACTTAAACACACTTTTTCCGACCTGACGACTAGACTAACTATTTCATTCAGTCTTTCAATTATCCAATTACCTGTCAATTAATTTAAAGTCTTAAAATATCTAATGATTAAAAAAATTGTATGTAATGTATCGTAGCTCAAATGGACTGTATAATCGAGATCATTTAATAAATATGTGGAAAGAAATAAAACACGATAATTTATAGTGGAAAAATGTTATAAAAAACCACTTAGCACATTTATTCCTTCTCTGTTCGAAATCCTGCTTAAGACTAACTCTCACTCGTGCTTGTTCGCAGAACAAGCACTCTTTCGTTAAGTTCTTACGTTAAGTTTTATTAACGTTTGATTGTATCTTCTTATACTTATGTGACCATCGAATGCAGAGTTGCCAGGACTCATGCGATTCGATACATGTAATACGTCCTTGTTTTGGTGGCGCTCATACAAAAACTTAATTATCTATATAATTGATTGATCAAACAAATGTGTTCTTTTAAACAGGTCAATAGTTATTATAAACGTTGATATTTTTAATAGCTGAAGCTAAATAAAGAATCAAATCAAATCAAATAAAAAACCTTACGTTCACAGCTTTTTGTAATTACATTTTCATTGATATTTATAGGTTTGATGTTGATTCGATTCCGTTTAACTGAATTGAATTTATGTTGCTTCACGCTTTAAATTCTAAAAAATTCGCATTGAACACACTCGACAAATACACAGCTTTTTGAAATAGCTTCTAACCTCTGGACTTTGACCGATATTTTTTAATTATGAATTTGATAAGCCTAAAAGACTATTTAATTTCACAAAAACAACGTTTCCTTTCTGCAGTAAGTATTTCGCGGAAAAAGGAAAGCTATGTGTATTTGTCATAGTCTGCGTGATAAGAAGAGGACATACAAAGTTCGTTATCCATCCACAAGGCCAGGGCCCGATCTAGGGGGGGGGGGGGGGGGGCGCGCCGGGCATTTGCCCGGGGCGGCAAATTTTAAGGGCGGCAAAATTTGAAAATAGAGGATTACTTAAGCGTGTTTCCGAAAAATGTTTACTTGTTTCCTTCTAATTAAGATCATCATGGGAGAAAATATATAAATCAGAAAGAATTTTAATTTTTCTCACTAAAGTGTGATGAATGTGGGGAGCTGAAGTAAATGTATTCTCTGAACTCTCAATTAACCGAAGAAAAACACAAAACATTTTATCCGTCATCAGAAATATATTCATCTTTCCCTACTGGGAAAGTACATAAATATGTAGGTACAGTAAAACTACTTTATAACGTACTCTCCTTTCTATAGCAAATTTCATTTTGTTCCCCTTCTTCTTAAAAAAATATCCCATATTAGTTAAGTTCCATCGAATGTATAGATGTATTAAAAAATGTATGCAGTTAGTTTAAGTTTGCAAAGTCGCGTTTCGAAGGTAAAACAAGTTCAATCCTCAGTAGTTGTTCTAACAAAGCTGTCATTGGTACTTTTGACAATTGGTCCGATGAAGACTATGAGGTCAGCGATATAATCAATAATAATCGAGAAAAAGCAATTTGAAAAGAGTTTACTTCAGACGAGACGAAAAAGCAATAGGTACTATAGTGATAAGAGAACTGCATTAAGAATTTTTGAAGTTTTATTGAAACAAGTGATAAAACTAAAGATGCTGCAAATTTTTTGTTTTCTAAATTGGAAGATTTGTATAAAATAAAAAACAAAATTTTAAATGCGCAATCAAAAATTGAAGTTTTTAACAAAAGATATGAATTTTTTTCATTAATTTCTTTTGTATACCAATTTTCTTTGAAAATAAAAAGAAACACGAGGTTTCAAAACACATTTCACATTTCTTTATAACGCATTTTATAATTTTTTTTTCCCCTTAAAGGTTCGTTATAAAGAATTTTGACTGTGTATGTCCGTCAAAAATATAAAGTCGAAGTATTTGATTAATCACTTAAAAACCGCTAATTTAAACGTTTTTTGGTAAAAAAAATTAAGTCATCTGATTTCTTTAACAGTTTTGATTTTTTTAGAAAAAAAAATTTCTCGAAAACATTTTTTTTTTCTTGAGAATGCACTTTCCAGCACTTTAGGCATTTTTCTGTTTTCATTCAGTAAAGAGCTCTGAACAAAGTTCGAGTTTATCGAGCTCGCTCTGAACGTACTGAAAAAACTTATTTTTGTTTGACAACTCAGGCTCTGCTGTGAACTAAAAAAACACCTTTTATTGCTTTTTATCAGGAAGACAAAATTACAAAAATTATTAAATTGTTTTTGAAATAATCAAACAAAAAACTTTAATTTTTTATAAATTTTTAAGTAACAAAGTTATTTCGTTTATAAAAGACATTTCACTTAAAAAATGTCATCGAAATCCCTTAAATGACTTAGGAGAGAATCTGATATTCAAAATTCGGCCCTATTGGAGTTACCGTTATAAAGAATTTTCCAGACAAATTTATTCCAACCAAAGCATACATTTTACTCAAATTTTTTTAACAAGATCGTATAAGCCGTTTTTGAGATACCTTAATAAGTTTGTCAATAAAAATCACATGGCAGGTACCGTTAATTTCGGAGCTAGAATCTAGGTCAAAAAATCAATCTATCAGATGTTATAATAATACTGTGTTCTGTGTACCAGGATTGAAGCAACTCGGTCCAGCCGTTAAGGGTGTAGGGTCCGATACAAACACACGGACAGACAGACAGAATTGTCCGACCAATTTTTTCAGCTTCTCTATGATCGTAATGTCATGTTGAATTGTCCAAAAGAAAATTTCCAACAATATTACATTCTTACGGGTCGGAATGAATACCTCCATTTTTAAAAAGTCGGTCAAAAAATGCACCAACGATTTTATAACTTATGTGTTCTCATTGCAAAAGGGCGGCAAATTAACTTTTTGCCCAGGGCGGCGAAAAAGCTGGATCGGGCCCTGCACAAGGCCTACCAAGTCATGCCACTTCGTCGCAGTGCCCATGAAATGTTTCACTACACATTTATTTGGAATTTAATAAACCATGATTTGAGTGCATTTTGTAATCAATTCCCTGGAATTTCTGATTGGAAATTATTAAAGACTTAGTATGTCAGCGGATCCAATTAACTTATTTTATAGATTTTGTGGGACTTTGAATTTTCAGAATTACCATGATACATGGTTGTTGATTTTAGAATTATTAGAATTTATTTGAAATGCAAAATTCTTATACCCTGCTGGATGCAAGAGCATGCTCCTCTTCGCTCATCTTCATCATCATTATCAGTATTATATTGTTTGAAAAGTGCAATATGACAGGGTGTCCCCTAATCGATACAGTAGGAGGCTTTCTCTAATTTTGATTTGAGTTTTTGAGGTTTTAAGAAAAGGCTTACATAATTTGGTGTATCCTGATCCACGTTAACGGTAATTGTTAGTATAATTTATATACATATGAATTTAGTCCCCTGTTCTCTTGGAGAAAAATCCATTAAAGGAACGCAGAACAGTTGATACCAAATGGAACAGCACCATTTCTTTGCCAGATTTAGATACAAAAGATAATCAAATCGCAGAAAAGGGATCATTCTCCACCACGATAATACAGATTCCCAAACATCCATCAACTGAAACAAGAGTGTTTGTGTCTATGCGTTCAAAAAGAAATGTTTTGACGTTTTGTAGACAGGTAGACTCAAATTTTGTTCACTTCTCTACCAAAGCAATGTTATGTCAATTTTTTGACAGGAATGCGTATAACTTTGCTTTGTTTCCTGGGTAATACGTTCAATTTTGAGCTATTTTTGCAAACAAAATCTCACAAAAAATTCAAAATTCATAAAAGGAATATGACTCCTCAAAATTTTGAAATCCGGGTATAACTTGACACAGCTTTCGAAGAGTTAAATTTAACCATAGGCGAGAGCGGTGCCATGACATAAGAAAATGTGAAATAAGGCCATATTCGAACATACACAGCTGGTCAAAAAAATAGGTGCAATTATTTTTTTTTTATATAAACTTAATTTTTTAATATGTATTGTTTATTTAAATATTATTTTAACATAAGTTTTCATAGGACTATCAATACTTAATGAAATATTAATATTTAAGGCTTTTAAATTAAGTAATTATAAATTTTATACAATAAAACGGACGGTGTAGACATTTGCGCCTGGACAAAAAAATAGGTGTGTCTTCCTTAATTAAGAATAATGATAGTTTGAATGCAAAATTTGTTGTATTTGATAATAATTTTCGTTTACCATTCTCTTATAACCCGAGTATACGACATTGTTATCCAAAACTTTTTGAAGTCGGCGTGGCATTGACTGAATAAGCTTTTGGCATGTTTCTTGGGGTATAGAATACCATTCCCTCTGGACAGCAGCCCACAATTGGTTCCCATTTGGAAAATATTGACCTCCTAGTTTCCGCTTAAGCTGATTCCACAAGTTCTCAATCGGGTTGAGATCAGGGGATTGACTTGGCCACGAAACTATTGAGACTTCTTTCTCTCGAAACCAATCCTTCACAAGATGCGCCGTATGTTTCGGATCATTATCCTGCTGAAATTTCCATCGGAGAGGCATGTTTTCTTCGGCAAATGGAAGCATAATATCTTCCAAGATATCCCTATAACCGTATTTGGTCAATACGTTATTAATGCGGAATATGGCACCCAAACCATACCAGGAAAAACAGCCCCAGACCATTATATTTCCTCCTCCGTGTTTGATTGTTTTCCGGGTATAGTGAGGGTGGTAGTCCTTTCCTTTTGGTCGCCTGACATTACGCCCCGAATCTGATGAGAACAAATTAACTTTTGTTTCGTCCCTCCAGAGGATATTTCGCCATTTTTTTGCTCCTTCAGGTCCGTTCCAACTTCTATGGTTTAAGGCAAATTCTTTACGGGACCTTATATTACTTGCTCTTAGTAAAGGAACTTTCCTGGCAACTCTTCCTGGTAGGTTGAAGCTCTGAAGCCTTCTGCGGATTGTGCGGGCACTGACTTCATTATTGATTTGTGCTCCTATTGTCCTTGACGAAGCAAAAGGTTTAGATTTAGCCAAAAGGAGGACACGGCGATCAGTGGTGACTGATGTTTTTTTCGGCCTCCCACGATTTTCGCGCACTAATCTGGCCTTGAGTGCATTTGTCACAAAATTTTGGGATCTTCCTAGGGCTTCTGCTATAAATTTGTAAGTCTTGCCTTCATTTCTTAGCTGTAAACTACCCGTCTTTCTTCCGCCGAACAGTGGACGTTTCTACCCATACTAAAAGTCTAATAAACTATTATTTATTATTATTTATTATTTTATTTATTAACTACTATCATTTATGGAAAGTAAAATTATTAAAAAGAGGTTACCTTGAAATTTTGTATTTTTTTGAAATAACAAAGATATAAATTGTGGGTTTATTTGGAGAACACCTATTTTAATGACCAACTTCTTAAAAACACCAAATCCTAATGCAACAAAGAAAATAGAACAGCTTAACATAACACTCACAAAATGCAGTAAGCTCAGCATCAGTGTCAACAGAATAACCGTTTTTTCTTAAAACAAGAACTTTTTGTAAGGCCTGCGATCAAAAAAACAGTTATTTTGCATCAAAGACAACAGTGGTGCGAAAAAATTTGATCACACCTATTTTTTTGACCAGCTGTGTATGTAACTTGACTTATTTCACTTTTGTCACACTTTTGTGTCGAACATGGGGTAAATGTTCGTCACACCAAAAAACTGCCAGACAATTTTTTTCTTGTCTAACTCCTCTAACGCTTTCTATTGATATGCCTTACAACATTATGTCGTTGGCTCTCGGTCTATTATAAGTAGTGTCGTTTATTGCAAAAAAAAGGTTTTTTATAGTTTTTAAGAGAAAATGGGCGTCAGCTACACCCAAAACCATTTTGTTTTTGTTTTCATACACAAGATTGTTAAACGTACAACTACCACCTTAAAATGTAAGGTTTTTGCTCAAATACGAGTATAAGCATCGTTACTTTATAAAAATAATATTGAGGGTTTTGTATGCAAAGTGGGTGTCAGTCTCGCCCAAACTGAAATATGTAGTTTTATTTTATTGGAAGAAGGTTTACCCAAAGCTTACGTGTGCAAAATTTTAGCGTTATGCTTTTATCGTAACTGTACAAAACACACAATTCAATTTTACCAAATAGATGTTGTCCAACAAAAATAGCGATTGTGGACGTGTTTGTATGCGATTTCACCGGTTCAAGAACTTAGCCTTACTTCTGAACCAAAGATTTTAGGTAGAAAACCAAAATTTCAGCTTTCAAAAATTGCGACCTCTAGAGAATACCTACACATATGGACGGACGGGCGGAATGAAGGAAGGACGGAAGGACGGACATCGTTGAATCGACTAAGCTTTTGTTTCTGCGTCAGAATATAGGTATTTTTTTCTATAGGTACCTAACGGTTTTATTAATATATATTACAAACTCCATACCAAATACATATACACAGTTACCCATTCTATAGAATTAGGTATAAAAACGGAGACATCTTAGTTATGGAAGCATTAATTTTGAAAACTGATCTATTTTAACCTCAAAATAGTTACCGAGCACAAATATTTTTTGTTAAATTAAAGCCAAAATAAAGTCGACTTACCAAAAAGTGAAAAAAACACGAGTTAATTTCCCAAGCAACTCACCTGGAAATAAATAAGAAAAAAAAATTATAAACATGACCGAAGATCTTCATAAAGGCAAAGGCAATATTAACGTATTAAAAAATAAAATGCACGACTGGGTCGCACGAACTTGCTCTTATGATAAGCAATTGCGTAGTGGCTGCATATATGGATATTAAAAAAAAATTAAATAATTTCGAAAATTCTTTTATTTTTTAAATTAGTTTTAGAGTTTTCTCGGAAAAACTTAGTATGCAATAAAATTTCAAAGTTATACGGCAATCTAGGAAAAAAAAATATTGAAAATCGTTGGACCAGTTTTTTTTTTAAAAGGTTATTTTTGAAAAACTTTTTCAAAAAATATTTTGAAATTTATTTGAGTATGCAAATATATGGCAATCTGTAATTTACATTTGAAAAATAATTTACAAAAAAAACAATGTACCCGTTTCCAACATATTTCGAAAACCAAAAATTTTTTTGAAAAAATTATAAAAAATCAAAAAAAAAAGTTTTTCAAAATTTTGAAATGCCATATTAATAAAATTATGAATGAATTCCTGTGGTCAAAATTTCATTGCAATCGAATCTATAGTTTACGAGAAAATTTGATTTGAAAATATTGGTTCTATGAGAGGTACCGTTATTAGACAAATTTTGAAAAAAAATTTCAAACCAAAAGATAGATTTTCTTGCCAAAATAGCATTCTGAAAGTTTTATCAAAATCGTTAGAGCCGTTTTTGAGAAAATCAATTTTTGTCTTCAAGATTGTATGGCAGGTGCCGTTATTTTTGGACCTAGAGCAAAAATAAAAAATATGTTCCGAGGGACGGCCAAATAAATCCTAAATACCAAATTTGAAGCAAATCGGCCCACCCGTTCAGCCTCCAGAGGCGCGAACAGACAGACAGACAGACAGACAGACAGACAGACAGACAGACAGACGGACGGAATTCCCAGACCCACTTTTTTCGACTTCTCCATCATCGTAATGTTATGTGTGATTGTTATCTCAATTTTTTTTTTCTGCACGAATCCATAACTTGCCTTATAGTACCTATAATCGCAAGTAAAAACAGCAAAGGTACGAGTAGGTACCTAACATAATATTAAGCATTACTTACTTTTCTCGTGTTATGATGCACAAGATTTTTTTCAGAGTTTTTCCTCTGCGGTAAAAATTAGCCTTTTATTGGGAAACGTTAGCCTTTATCAGAATCATTTTTTGGTCACCCGTCGTCCATCGGTCGCGCATACTTCATATATGAATGATTCTCAATCAATATCACTGCACCACCGCACCGACAAGCAAAGCTCCACCGATACCGGTAACAAGTAAAAACACGAACACGACCACGACGCCGCGCCGACGCCATGACACACAAGAAAACGAATTCGAATCAAATTGCAATTAAAACACTTGAAATTTCATCTTTTCACCGTTGAAATTGAATTTGAATGCTTAAATAAACTAACTCTACCACTTTTTGTAAAATAATATTGACTTTTTATAACCGCACTTTGCAAATCAAAATTTTAAATTATTATTTAACACCAACCGATCGCGGATCAAACTGACAATGGAAAGATAATCGCACAAAATGAACTTGTTCAATTATATGTCAAAAAGCCTTCAAGCTCCATTGACATTTACCACTGAAGGGTAGGTTTGGTAGGTTACACTTACTACATGGGCCGAGCGCCGAAGTTCATGGCAAATAGTAGAAAAAGACAACAAAGAATGATAAGAACAGAGAGAATATATGAAGAAGAGTTAAATCTTTGCAGAAAATTTCATTTTGCATACACGCTGATTAGACATATCATAATCATGTGTACGTAAAACTTCGCATACACTCCCAGCACTTATGGATTCTTGTTGTTGTTTTCCGTTGTTAGTTTTCACATTTATTCACAGACACGATTTCAAATAATAAAAAAAAAATCGGAAATGGGTGTTGGAGGCTGAAACGTACGAATAATTTCACTTTCCTTTACGTCTTCACTGGATATGAGTGAATGGTGCCGGGTTGAGCATGATATTTGATTGCTCTATGATCTATTGACAATAAATTGTAAATCTTAAAATGCGATACCTATATGTATGGTGGGGGTGGCATGGCAAACATTTCCCTGCCTGCTCCATAAATAGGGCCCTATTCAAAGATGTTTACTAAAGTTGTGTTGTGACTTATTAATCTACAGGTTTTAATGACTTCTTTAGATAAACACAGCTGATAGGTATTCATAAAACATTTTCCAGCTGTTTTTAGCTATTCAGTGCTAAATTAAAAATTCTACTACAATAATACTTCAATTTATGACGGCACATAATTGGTGCGTTCTTTTTCTAACCAAAGTCAACAATTTGTTGCTATGTCAACTCAAAAGAAATTTGTTGAAGTGTTATTATTATAGGATTTGTTGGGTTTTTTACAAACCATTTAGAACGGTACGTTGTAAGAATTTGTTAAACTGTCAAATGACCACTTAAAAAAAAAATTTATATGTATGTAGAGGAACAAATTACATTACAAAATTGGCGAAAAATCCATTTTATTTTTTGTTGTTGATCACTCAAAGAAAATAAAGACGTATTTGTTGCTCAAATCGAGAATTCGTAATTTATATGTATGTTTAATACAAAACGTCTAATTTGACAGATCAACAATCTCAACGCATATCATGGAGGTGAGTTGGAAATAGCAACAAATCGTAACTAGCTATTTGACACTCTAACGTGAGTTTAGGAACGCTGTTATGACGTTATATATATGTACTTAAAAATCCTAATTAATTTGGATTAAAGAACGCCTTTTTGTTGACTATTGTTATCAAATTGTTGACTATGGTTAGAAAAAGAACGCACCAAATGCATTGCATAATAAATGAACTATAGTTTTACCACTTGAGGTGCGCCATCTATCGACGAAAAACTAAGCTCTAGAATACCATGGGATGGGAAGTAACAACAACAATTAAAATGGTGGAAATAGTTGTTGTTGCTCCCCATGGTATTCTAGAGCTTAGTTTTTCGTCGATAGATGGCGCACCTCAAGTGGTAATACTATAGTTTATAGATATGCAATGCCAAATGTCAGGCAGATATTTGTAACAAAAACTGTTACTTTCTGTTCTAGGGGAAAGTGGCCTAAAATGGCCCTAAGGAAAATGTCTTATAACTCGTTTTTAATTTCAAAGTTGTATAAAGGACACGTTTTTTTAGCTTACCAAGTATTTACAAATTTTTATTTTCTAATCGTTGTTAAATTCTAGTCAGTAAAATTACTTGGGTAAAATGGCATTGTCTACCTGGGTACTGCTGTAAGCACAGGCAACAACATCAGCGCTGAAGTCAAACGTAAACTAACTCTTGCTAATCGCTGGTTCTGTGGGCTGAATAAACATTCGAGGAATATAGCGCTATCGAGAAGACCCAAGGAGACAATGTATAGAACACTCATCTTTCCGGTCCTGCTATATGGCGCAGATGCAGAAGCATGGACCCTCCCCCGATCGGATAAAAAGTCACTTGGAGTCTTCGAGACAAAAGTTTTGAGTACTTACTATGTATAGTCCTGTCTAGAGCGAATAGACATCGACGCTCCAGCTCACAAAGACTTCGGCGTCTTGAAAGACTAATTCAAAATCCAAGTAAGACCTCATCTTCACACCCTGGAGTGAGAAATTGGAGAGGGCAGGCTAGAGAGGCAACTGCAGAAGGGCGTATTAACATACCTATAGCAATTTGTTAAAATGATCGAGGCATTGCAAAGTTTCCTCGGGGCCAATTGAACGTATTATATTGGTCTCTTTTATAAGTAATTATAGTTACTATCAACGGGAATTCAAGTATACCGTTATTGCCAGTTATTGCAGTTGCTGACATAGTTGTTTTCGGTTTTTGACAGTAAATACGAACTTCCATTATTTTTAAATGGCCAAGTGGGGAGAAGAGATAATGACACACGGAAACCTTAAGTTGATCCCAGAAACTTTCAATGACTGGACTGCTGATTTGTTGATAGTCATCTCGAAAGCCAGACACGCAGGGAATCGCAGACATCTGACCTTGGAATCATAGGGATGCGCGTTCGTGGTTTTCGAGTTTTTGAAGTTTTGCACTGTCTGAAAAAAACGTCAAATGAACTCTTCTATCGATTCGGTTAACCGGTAGATTTTATCAGGCAATGTGATTTATCATTGTAAAAGAGTTGCTTAGAAAACACATCTGAAGTCCGACCTTGCTGCAAAAACACTCTCATGTTAGTAAATTTGTACAAACTATTTTCTAAACCTTTTCTGTTACTCTTCCTGTGACGGTATAATGTTTTTGGGTTTTCGATCTTTTGTTTTTTTCTATACCATCAAAAAAATGCATCGAAATCCGTCGATACGTTCTTGAGTTTAAACAAGACGTGCGCACAGCATTGTTAGTGTTTTTATTCTCAAAATCAAGCTTTTCTTTTTGAAAGGTTAAGCTTTTTACTGTGTTTACCCTAACTTGGCTCTAAGATAACTTTCAAACGTTCAATCTTCGTCAAGTTGTTCAATATTCAAATGTCAATTTGAAGTTATGACGTTATGAGGTCTCATTATTTGTGGCAATTAATTTTCCATCGTGTGTTCTTTCACATGAGCTATTGTCTATCCAAAACACTGATGCGGGTGCTTATGTCTTCTGCAACAGGATTTAAAACTGCGCAAATATAATTTTTCTTTTAATTATCTCATAGTTTCTTTTTATTTTTAGAGTTCATTAAAAAGAAAATCCCGGCAAAAAGTAGCTAAAGATTCCACCGAACGAAATCAATACGAGTCTTTCGGTTTCCTCATTATTAATAATAATTAATTCTTTCGTACCACATAAATATTGTTCTTAGTTCTTTCGTGTTGGAGCCATTGCCGGTATCCCTTTAATGCGGTATACCATCATGAGCATACTCAGAACTTTTCTTGTTCTTGGTCTTCTATGACCACAATGAAACTATATACTGTCGTCGAAACTTTAAAGTCGCCGGCGCGGCGCCGGAAGGATTCTTTCAAGTGGTTTCTCCATATGAGCTCGTGCCATTATTCTCATTGTTCGCATTGGTTGTCATTGGCATTTTTTGGTGTTTCTCTTTGTGGCAATGCAATGATGGTAAAGAAAATATATATATTTATTTAAGACCATTTTTTTTGTAGTTTTTAACACATTAAAGAATGGCCTTTAACACATACATACATGCCTTTGGATTTGAGTTGAACAATTTATTTTATATTGATTGTCTATTGACAGAAAAGAGTCTTCATGGAGTGTGTCTAATTTCTTTAGGGATGTTAAGTTAATTAGGTTATCCATTCAACATTCGTGTGGTGCGACTAAAGAGTTGGTATGCTTACTTGTAATACATAAACCAAGGACTAAAACAGTTCAGTTTCTTTATGCAAGAGTCACTCATGTATAGAGGCAAAAAAGAAACATATTTACTTTAAGTGACACTTACAGTGCACTATGAACTAGAACCAACATGCCTCCAGCTAGACGGCTAGATGCCAGTTGCTTCAACCTATGTAGGCCAAATAGGTCTAGATCGTTCTACACTCTTCATACCACCTTAGGTCGGGTCTTATATACAGGTGCCATGAACAAACGCCATACGAATTAAGGCCATAATGGCGTTAATTCACATCTAAGTACGAATTAGTGCCATAATCGGGATATGGCCTCAATTCAACTTAAAAGGAGAACTTAAGCCGTATGGCGTTAGTTCATTTTGAAAAATGGATGTTAGGTGGGTGAGGAGATGGACAAGGAGGCAGACGAGGAGGCAGACGAGCAGGCCGCCTGCTCGTCTGCCTCCTCGTCTGTCTTCTCGTCTGCCTCCTCGTCTGCCTCCTCGTCTGCCTCCTCGTCTGCCTCCTCATCTGCCTCCTCGTCTATCTCCTCACCCACCTAACGTTCGTTGTTTTCTTGTACTAACTGTACCCCAGAGATCAAAACATTTTATGGCATTAGTTCACATTGGACTTATGGCTATAGTTCTCATTTAAAAGTGAATTAAAGCCATATCTTGGATATGGTGCTAGTACACACTTAAATGTGAATTAACGCCATTATGGCCTTAATTCGTATGGCGTTAGTTCATGGCACCTTATATACATACACCCTCGAGGTTGAAATTAAAGGCTCTGCACTGATATTATTCTCAGTTCCGAAAAGTTAAAGTGACTGCTTCAAAAACATGTCTGTTGATCGTGATGTTCAGTCCAAGTCTATAAATATTATGCTATGAAACTGAGACATCATTTACTTTCTTCGATTATCTCAAGAAGGATGTTGAAAAATTTACATGGAAGACGTCATTTTTGCCTTGAACCTTTCCGGGTACCAAAGAATAGGTGATGTTCTCCCAACCCTTGGCAGAACAGCGCAAGTTCTCTAGAGTCATCATGTACTATCGGACGAGCTTGGCATGGATACTAAAATGTATTGCTCGTCTCTATTCATGCTGTTATAGGCGACTTTAAAATCGATATAAAGATGGTGAATATCCGTTTGGTATTCTTTGGTCTTTCACAAATTCTGTTCGAGCGCAAAAATTTGATCGACTTAGGTACCACACTATTAATGTGCGCTTATCAACTCCTCACCAAGTCGTCTCCTGCTGTTTTGAAGAGCTTGCAACACGTATTTCTTCCTGGTCATAAAGTGGATCATTCTGACTCACAGAGATTGATTGGTTGTCTTACCCGTTAAACAGTCTGGTGCAGTATTGTGCAACGTCGTTAATACACTTGTCTTAACAGGGTTCAGCTCGGAATTTGTAACCCTTTTATGAATGTTTTACCCTCTGGTAAGACTTTGGAACACAACACTCCTAAATTCAACCACTCACGGAGTATTTCAACGTTTCAACTTTCTATGAAGCGATATTTTTCTAGAGTTCCACCCTAGAAAAAGGACTCTGAAGCCACTACGAGCTTTATTTTTTGCGTTGCTCACGTCTAGGTCTGTTTGAACATCAAATAAGAGATAACTTCCCAGCAGAGCTGTAAAAGAATGCAATCATTTTCATATTGAATATTTTGACTTCATATCAGTACTTAACTTCAGAGAAATATTCCCAGTTAACTTTGTCTTTAGTAATAAAATCGCTTAGAGCAGTTAAAAGACTCCAAGCAGTTAAAATATATCATGCAGTTAAAAGACTCCAAAGCAACCAAATGACTATACATTACATTCAATGAAATCAAAAGACTTAATGACTGCAAAAAATGTAAAAGACTTTAACAAGACTTCCAAGAATGGAAGCAGTTAAAAAGTAGTGTATTCTTTAGACTTCAAGTCTTTAACTGCATTGAACGAATTTTTTACGAAAGACTTCAAAATTAACTGGGAATTTTTTTGAAGTGAAATATTTATTGGCGCACCTAGGCAGTAAAAACGATCGCAATCGTCACGGAAAATGGCATGACGCTCGGACGCCATCCGGCCATTTAAATCATTGAACATTGATAGCATAAAAAAATGAACAATTTCGATAACTGACATAAATGGTGGGTGCTTGTAGGTGGGTAGGGTGGTTACTAGTGGGTCATATTTGGTGAAGGGGAGGGGGGTGTAAAAACTGTCTAAAATGGTGGATGGTTGGTTGGTAGTTGTAGTTGACACCTTCAAAGATACTGTTACATAAATTAGAAATAGGCATATACCTATAGGCATAAACATAAGCCTACAGGCATAGGCCTATAGGAATGGGCATAATCTTTGGCATCGGCATAGGCATAGGAATAGGCATATGCCTATAGGCATAGGAATAGGCATATTAATGAAGGGCCGTACTCGTACAAGAACAAACCACGGAGCTGTTGACTTTACAGAAATATCCCTACTTATACGGTTGCTTGGTAGATAATGCGAAGGTGGCGTTCTTCAATATCGAGCAAAATGTTGCTGTTTCTTTGTCGAAGTGATATCGTTGAAAAAAATCTTTATCATTTTAACTGGAATGGATTGAACCCTGCCTTATATTATTTTCCTTTGTGTGGCTGGTGGCACAATTTCATACAACAAATTCATGTTTTTAAGAATAAAAAAATCTCCTTCAATTTCCACTCCTATTGACATTTTGTTAAAATTGTACTTCCAGAAACCGGAAGTTATCATTTTTGTTCATCTTACTAATGGCAGACAAAAGTACCTACCTATACGTCTTTTAATTATTGTATGACATGAAGTAGTTTTAAAGTAAATTGAACACTACATCAGCCACTTTTAAAGTTAGACCTCAGGTTAAGTTCTAATAATAGGTCTAAAAAAAAAACTTAGCACCAGTTTAAGATACGTCTATGAATACAGCCCATTCTGTAATTCCAATTTATATAATCAAAAAAATAAGAATAAGTTTCACATCTACCGGGTGTCCCGTGACGTCCAACTTTTTTTCCAAGTTAAAGTATTTCAATAAGGAATGTTAGTGCATTCTCAATATTCAGTTAAATGAATGTGACTTTTGGCGATGCAATACTAAAAGATTGCATTTTTCTTTTACACCTCTGCACCCAGATAGTTAAGCTGAGTGACCTCCCCTGAACATCACCCTGTCGCACTTCAAATGCATCGGAAAACTGTAAACTGTATAAAAGAAACATCACTTTGCAACTTATTAGGTATGTCCATAGACCCAATATATTTCCAGATATAGCATGACACATCACAGCTTCAAAAATCTGAGAGGATCATTAAATGGCAAAAACAATAATTGCTCTAATTAAAAACAATTCCAATATTGCGATTTGTTTCATGCTATACAGCTTCGTTTAACTCTTCTCGCAAATATTGGAACTGAATAAAGCAAGGACATTTTCATGTAACTGCCTCTCTAAACGACAAAGTCTTGAATGCAAATCACAAAGTTTTAGCAACCGAGTGAGAATCAACGACCGGTAAGTGCCTTTCCGCAGCACAAAACACAAAAGATGGAATTTCATTATCTGCTCGTGCTCGCTCAACCACTTGGAATTGCAACTTCCAGCTTGTAGTCTAGAAAATTTTTCAACCGTATTTTCTAACCTGTGTATTGTCACTGTCATTTCAATGACCAACAAATTATTACATAGCCAACGAACCCGCACTACGGCAACATAGTAATAGCAACCAAAAATATGCGAAAATCAAAGAATGATTGTTATGCACAAAGTTTCCGAGGAACACACACAATATGCGAATACTAAGATTTGGTATAGCCTTGACTCGTCCTTTGACTCATCTATCCCTATGTCTCTAGTGCTGTTCTCCCCTTTGTGGAACAAAAAGATGAAATCAATTCATGAATGTACTCCTGGGGAAAGCAAGACTTCCTATTCGGAAATTCAAATTATTTAACAAAAAAAGAAACTTGGATACCAGATACGATACTCTTCTTCTTGTTTCTCCTATTCCTTGAAGTAAGGATACAAGTTGTCTCCGTCTATCCGTCTATGCATATTATGTACGTCGTCGTCCATATCTCGACAAATCCAAAATCCGAACTTCTAAAGTCGCAGTTGAACGCAAGCATCCGAGATACAACAGTGGTTGTCGTTCAATTCATATTCAAAGATATGTACTCGTACCTTTATATCTACAAGAAGTTCAATAGGTTTTGTAGCTTAATGTAATTTATTTGTGAGCATTGGAAATTATATTCGATTGAAATATAAGATACATGACGACAGAGTTCTGAAGAAGTGAAGAGGTAAGAGAAAGTTAAAATTTGAATATTAAACACACACTCACGTGACATATGGATGTTCATAATATCGATACATTAATGCTTCCATGCAAATAAGATTGAAGTAGGTATTGATAGCGTTGAGTGTTCACTGCTCAATGTAAGTTTCAGATATTGTTTTATATATTAATTAATTAATTTTAATTTAAAAATCAATTCAATGCCTTCAGTTGGAATTGCATAATTAAATTGCAATAAAATAGTACAATTACGAGTATTTTTAATTAGAATATCAATGTGTAAGGTTTTACTTTGGTATTTAGTACACATTTTGATTGTATTCGGTGTGATTGCACACATTGCAGGGTGCCAAGGCTTAGTTTCTTAACCATTTATGTAAGTGCGTTCATATTATGCAGGATAAGAAAGGACTTACAATTTATAGTCGAATCCGAACGCCTATAGGAGCGATGCACACTTCTCAGCAAATGGCGACGAATCTACTTCCTTGTGTTCTGTTGGAGGTACACTTTTACGGGCAGCGGGGATGTTCTCGTTTTTGTGTTTCTTTTGGTCAACAAATAGTTGATTGATTGAAAATTTGCAGTAAAATGTTTGCAACGCTCAAAGTTTGAGCTCTCAAACACCCATTCAATTACTGAAAAATAAACCTCAACTTTAACAAATGTCACCACAACTACATATCCGCCACAAGACTCCAAAATCTGCCCATGTTAATTGAAAAAAAAATTTGTATAAAAATCAATGCTGTGAGTTAGTCTGCTGCTGGTGTGAACTACAACTGGTCCTGCAAATCAAGGAAAGACCGAATTGCATGATTGCCTTAAATAGTGCAGTGGCAATCATTCATATGTAAATTGATATTTTAAGCCAAACTGACAATGGCCCCAAAAAGGTCACTCGGAGCAATCGACAAGACTTCAAAAGATCTTCGTGACCATTGAAATAAATTTGGTGGAGCCGCTGATTTTCGTCAGAATTCTCAAGCAACTACAAGTTCAACTGCAGCAGACGACTTACTTCGAGTGTTTTGTTACTATGGAAGCAATTGTTGGACATTGCCAATGGGAAAATAGCTTTCGAATCGAAGAAAGATCTCATTTGATGTGTTTTTTTCGGACATATTAGTTTAAAACTTCATAAACCACAATTGTTCAAGCGGTTATGAGTTACACCGGCAGTGAAAACAAAGATTACGATGATCTCAAAACACTTCTATTAAAAAAAAATTTTCGGGAAAGTTATATTCCTTCAAATAAAATGACACAGTTATCAACCAGGATGAAGCAGTCATCTAATCATCAATTTTGAATTCGCCGGAATCTCACCTTCCAATTTTCAATCAAATTGCATATAACTGGTGCGGGTATTCGTACGTACGCTCCACATATCCTTACTATGCGCGTATTCCAATAATGTCAATATCGTAAGAATAGCTCCAGCTGGTGATAACATGCGAATTGCGTACATTTGCTTCAAAAATGATGTTGAAGAGGTTGTGTTTTTACCGATCAAAAAAGAGCAGCGCTAGCTTTTCATAGTCATCCTGCAATTGAACAAGTTTGGCAAGGATGCTAGTAGTGACATTACACAAGTGCATAGCTCGACCCAATTTACGCTGCTTTATGCGACTTTTAAGTTAATACAAAAATGCTGAGTACCTACAGATCTGAAATTCTTGGATCGATTTCAAAAATTATAAAAGTGTGAACTTTTGTCGATGGTTAAACTAACCGGCCTACCCGAATGCTTCACCCCCTGGTAGAACTTTCGAACATTGCAACCCTCAATTGATGCGATCGCTCGCTTTTCGAGCTATTCCTTTTAGTTGCATTCTGAAAAGTTAGTGTTCCCTCTTCCTGTTGCATTTCCTGACAGATTTTGTTCTATGTTGCCTTTGCAAAAATTGTGAAACAATCAAGCTTATTTTGCTTGATTGTTTCACAATTTTTGCAAAGGAAATCAATCACAAAAGACTAATCCAGTTCTCAGACATCGGCTCGAATAAGTTCATGAAATGTTTGGGTCATCATCATCAGCCACGACTTGGCACCTAGTAATTTTTTTTTTTTTACAATTTGGGTTATTAAATACCCTTAACATGAATTAACACAGTGCGAGCGTTTAGGAATGTTGGATACAAAACGAAAGGAGATACCGATGGATTGGATTCGATTTTATGTATATCCCAATGGGAAGGAAAATTCGAGCCAGGTAAAGCATTGGCCATTCTTTTAGTGCGGCTTAAAAAACAGTCTCTATACTTAACAGTAAGTCCGAAGTGAGGCTCGAGGGTAATTTGATTTCCATTCCAAGCGATGCGAATGTTACTGAGAAATTGTTTAAGTGGATTAGTGCATCTGATCTGGCTATTTCACTTTAACACTGTTTATGGAAGTAGCGAAACAAAAAGATTAGCCAAGGAAACATTAAGTTCGAGTAAAACAAATGTTTCGGTAATCGTTCCACATCGAATTTTAGGTCGTTTTTACTTGCGATTATAGGTACTATAAGGCAAGCTATGCATTCTTAAAAAAAATTTTTTTTTGGACAATCAAACATAACATTCCGATGATCTGTCTGTCTGTCTGTGTGTCCGTCCGTCTGTATCTGTCTGTCTGCACCTACAGCCTAAACGGCTCGACCGATTTGCTTCAAACTTGGTACATAGTATTATTATGATGGCCTACAGAGGAATTAGCATTCTAGCTCCAAAACTAACGGTACCTGCCATATGATTTTTTATCAAAAAACCATTTATCTTAAAAACGGCTCCTACGATTTTGATATTACTTGCTGAATAGTGTTTTCTGTGCAGTCAGATTTTCTCGTAAGCCACTTGACCGATTTCGATGAAATTCTAAGGTGCCTTTTTATAAACAAAATAATTTTAATCATTTAATTTTTCAAACAAAATTTTTTTGAGTTTTTTAATAAAAAGTTATTTTTTTTTAATTTTTGGTTTTTTCAAAACGGTTAGTTTAAAATTTTTTAAACTTTTTTTTATACCCTATTCCATAGAATGGGTGTAATGTATTTGGTGTGGAGTTTGTAACATAGAGAAATAATACCGTTAGGTATAGAAAAGTATATATATTCTGACTCAGAATCAAAAGCCTAGTCGATTTAGCCATGTCCGTCCGTCCGTCCGTCCGTATGTATACTCTCTAGAGGTCGCAATTTTTGAGCTAGAAAGCTGAAATTTGGTATTTATATCTAATCTTTGGTTCAAGAGTAAGGCTAAGTTCTTGAACCAGTAAAATCCGCCCACAAACACGCCCACAATCGCCATTTTTGATGAACAACCTCAATTTGGTAAAATTAAGTTGTGTTTTTTGTACAGTTACGATAAAAGCATAACTCTAAAATCTTGCACACGTAAGCTTGAGGTAAACCTTCTTCCAATTATATAAAAATATTTCAGTTTGGGCTTGGCTGACGCCCATTTTTCATACAAAACCATCAATATTGTTTTTTTATAAAATAACAATTGTTATATTAAAGCGAAAAATATTATACTTTGTTGTTATTACTTGCATATAAACATCTTGTGTATGAAACCAAAAAAATTTATTTTGGGCGTAGTCGCGATGCCCACTTTTCACTAGAAACTATAAAAAAATTTGTTTTTGTAAATAAACGGTATTTATAATGAATCCACAAGCCAAAATTTTGCGTCTCTTAATAGAAACTAAAAAGTTTGTGTATGAAAAGAAATTTTTGAATTTTGGGTGTGGCTTACGCCCACTTTTCATGAAAGAACGAAAAAAGTTGTCTCAAAAATTTAAGGTACTTCGAATATTCAATTTAATCCTTTTTCCTTCCGTTCGTTATTTGAGAAATATATTCCTACATTTTCTTGTGTACATTTGTTCAATACGCCCACTTTTAAAGGCGTGATTTTGATAAAATACCTTTTTTCAGGTAAGATTGTTTAAAAACTACTCGATTCAGCTGTAATTTTACACATATGCCTAAATACTGATCAAAGCTCAGTAAGTGCTTCAAATTTTTAAGACACGCCCACTTTTAATTGGCGTTTCCGTCAAAAATCGTATAATGCATTAATTTTTTAACTTTTTTAACTATCGGTCGCAGATTTGAAGTAAAAAGGATGAACACTTAGATTTATATTCCTTGGTTACGTTGCAGAGTGTGTCCAAGAATTGTTAAAAACACTCATAATTGCTATTTCCATTCAAAATCTAATTTTTAAAAATTTAAGTTTTGTCTTGTTTTGTTCAAATCGATCTGCAAGAATAAAATTGAATGTCACTGAGCTCATACCAATTGAATTATCAATAAAACGTTTTAAATTTGGGCGTGGCGCACGCCTTTTTTATTGTGCCAGCACTTATTTAACATCACACCATACAAAATTAATATTATTGAATTTTTTTTCTGTCTGCCAAGAAGAATTTTGTTTCTGAAACAGGAACATCGGCTGCCTGCGTTAGGCGATCTCATACACATACAAAAATATAGGGAATAGGGTATCCAACAGTTCGTTGCAAATGTACTGTAGCTCTCGATTATGTTTCTGATAGGAATTTTAAGCTGCTAGATGCTGGCATACTCAAAAAAAAATCGAATATGTTTTCGAAAAGTTATTAAAAAAAAAAATTTCCTTAAAATTCAAAAAAGCAAAAAAATCTGATGGTTTACTTCATTGTCTCAAAAAAAAAAAAACTTTTAATCTATTGATTTTTAAGTGATTAATAAAACTTCATATGATTTTTCAATGGTTTTTTCCGAAAATCTCAAGCCCCAAGACTATTTTAACACATTAGAGCAAGTTCGTACGAACCAGGCATGCACTTTATTTAATCCTATCAAGGAGGCGTAAGTGAGTGACAGAAGCACCAGCCCAGATATAAAAATTATACTCAACCTTCGGGCGAATGTATTCCTGGCAAACTTTAGCCAGACATGAAGGGACAAAATATTTCTTACATCGGTTAAGGAAATCTATTCCGTTTGCTGCAGTTTTGGCGACTTGAAATATGTGATCTTTCACAGAATGTTAGACACATACATAGAACGCAAAACTGTTCGGTTTCCTCAGTGCAAGTGCCACTCATGGATAGTGGCATAGAGGGTTATGGTTATGCTTTAACGAAAGAAGACAGCATTGAGTTTTTGAAGCAAGTTTTGAAGTGACCCCGATTGAGGTGAATGAAAAATAGTGCTTCGATAAATGGTTCAATCTTATGCAAACGTGAATTGATCTTCGATACATAAATCTTCTTGTCCACAAATTTAAAAATTCCCTCTCAAAGAAATTTTCAAACAAGTGGCAATAAAATTGTATTTTCTAACATCTGCAGATTTCTCAAAGCCATTTAAGATAATTATTGCTTTTTACATTTTGGCCGAGTTTTCTGATTAAAAGAGATAAATTAAAGATGTTAACAATCCTATAGGATGAGTACACCATTGATTCAACAGGCTAAGATGTTGATCTACTAGCGATATGTCTTCCCTGAAATTTGTTTCTAGAAATAATATAAGGAGATTTTAAACAAGGAACCTACCCGGAATGCAAATTTATTTAATTAATTAGAAAGCACAACCGAATATGTATTATTTTCCTCCTGCTTGGCATCAATAAAACAATTTATTACTTAAACTCATTACGTATTATAAGTATTATTATTTAGAATACTTTATGACCTATCAAATAAGTTTAACATTGCAAAAGCAAACCCCTCTTAGATAAACATATTAACAAGAACAACCATAAACCTTGTGCAACCCTAAACCATAACAGGAACGCTTTTATTACCTAACGAAGCAGTAGAAAGAGGCACCTTGTGATAAGATGCTCGACTCGAAAGTGTCTTAGGTATAAGCAATCTATAACACCTGATGTACCAAATTGCACAAAATATCAAGCGAAGTAGGTATAGCTGAGCAAAACTCCCAAGCTACATTCCAGCGACCCACCTATACTCGAGTGTTCCAAGGACCAAGCCTCAGCAGCATTATCATAACGAGCCAAAACAAATGTCAGTAATTTTCTTGTCGTATAGAAGAGCGTTTTCGCAGTGAGCTATTCATCTTTCCTTAGCACTTAATCAACCGACTGAAGGATGAATGAAAGCGCATATAAACCAATTCAAGGATATACGCGCAGAAGAAGAAGAAGAAGAAGCAAGAAACAAGGAGCACTATATGAATGTATATCTATCTACTCTATAGCTTCAACTGGGAAATCCTTCATAATTATTGTATCTACAAAAAAGGTACACTAACTGAGAAACATACCATCTGAATGATAAGGAAACTTTTGCTAGTTGAATTTATTTTCATCATCTCAAGGAAAAGAAGAGGTCTTAACGTTTTATTCACACTTAACCCCGTACAGTCGTATATCTTTCGAATAAATCTTATATGGAAATAGGTAAAAGCAAAGTATCTACTTTGCATCACTTTACGTATCTATCTATAAACATAACTGCCAAGGAAGGAAATTGTAAATAAAAAAAAAATGTTCCCAAAAAAAAAAAAAAATTAAAGAATTCGCTGACAGAAAAAATAAACCTGAGAGCGAAGAGAGTGTTATAATATGGATTTTATTTTATTGCAGATATGATTTTCATACGTTCATCGTTCATTTTATCTTTTTATTCTTCCAGCTGCTATTAAATTCAATTCAATGCGAAACCTATTTTATCGGTAATAATTTACCTTTAGGGAGCATTCGTCCTTTTTTTGTTTTTGTTGTTCTTATTCTTCTTTATGATTCCTTTGAGTGTCGAGTGTCGACTGTCGACGACAACGACACACAAAAAAATGTAAGCACTTTCTTGCAATATAAAATGCTTTTTTATTATTGTTGTCTTCTAGGAAGTCCTCTAGGACGGTTGGGCTCTTTCCTAAATTTGATCTCTAAACTGACAGATAAAACAATTGAATCTGAGTCATCGGAAAAGGTAATATCACAGTCAAGTGAGTGAGTAATAAATAATAAAAAAAAAATATAGAAAGAGGTCATTAAATTGCTTTTATAGGTGAAAAAAAAAATAGGGAAATGCGACGAAGACGACAAAATCGACGCGAGCGAGGGTGAAGTAGGTACTATTTAATATTGCACACTTCATGTCATATGCAGAGTCGGAGTCCTTTAAATGCCTGTATCTGATACCTATGCCCAGCCCATACCTATTATGTGTACCTAACTACCTGCGCCTCTTCTGCATTATCCTTTGCAGGTGAATTTTGAAATCAGTCTTATGTATATAGTAATACAAAGGCACGTTTCCGCAGTTCATAAATTTGTAATTCACCTAATTAAATGTCTGCTTCTTTTGCAGATTTATTGTGCACTGTTTTGTTCAATTGAAGGGAGCATGTTTTAATGATTCTTTCGAATTTTTTTTTTCTGCCAGCTTGCTCCATTGTTATAAATAAGTCGAGTATGATATTCGTGGAAAAATTCAAGTTTGAGTTTTGAGGTATTAATTAATATTTTTTTTTTTTTGATGTAAGGCTTGGAAAGCACTATTGATGAATTTTTTTTTTTTTTTTGAAATTTTCAATTGTTTTGAGCTCTGTGCTTTTTTATTGAAAATTTTTCAACATATTGTGCTATTCAGTTGGATCTGAGATAATAAGATTCGCTTAAAACAATTATTGTAGTTTATTATCTTAAAACACATCCTTTATATTCGAAAACAACAGCTTTATAATTTCTCCTTTCCTTTTTTTCCTCTGACGAATTAAAATTTTTGAATAGGATACCACTCGAAGATGACGATCAGATAGTTAACCAGTGTTAAACTGTAACATCTTATAGAAAACCTCGTTAAAGCTATTTCCGATTATGTGCCTCAAGATCAATGCGTGGTCCATTTGTTTTTAATATTATACACAACCGACCAATTATAAGCTTTTATCTCCAATTGAAGACTGTAAACCGAAGAAGCAGTCAAAACATCTACCAAATATTTTGACGAGATGTTAAGGAGAACTGTAACTTTTCCATGAATTCAAAAAGCTGCTGAGAAAGCGACCCAAACTGAATAAGAAAACTTTGGCTATAGCAGATCCATTCCGTCTTGGTATAGAAGGTTTTCCAATAACAGGTGTTATTTTGATATTCAAAGAAAAATGGCATTTTTCAGATAAATGATCGGATATTTATTTCAATATAAAGAAGAAAGTATGCCATTAATAATGGAAAACAATATCAGTCAAATGGCCGCCACAGCTACGCTTACACAACAATATCCTTTTCATGAAATTTTCCATCACCAAATCGCAAAGTGGCTGATGTATGCCCTCAATAGCTTCATGAATTCCATCTTAAAGGTCTTGAGTCAGCGCTGGGCAATTGACGTGGAACTTATCTTTCACGTGGCTCCAAAGGGAAAAGTCGCAAGGTGTTAAATCACAAGATCTCGGCGGCCAATTGTGATCACCTCTTCGAGAGATAACACGGTTCGGAAACTTTTCCCGTAAAAGATCGATGGTTTCGTTGCTTGTGTGGCACGTATCGGCGTCTTGTTGAAAATACCAGATCAATACCATCCAATTCCCGCCACATTAAATTATTAATCATCTCTCGACGGTGCAATCCATTCACCGTAGCTGTTGCTCCAGACTCATTTTCGAAAAAGTAAGGTCCAATGACCCCGCCGGACCATAAACCGCACCAAACAGTTACTCGTTGACGATGGAGAGGCTTTTCAACAATAAATCTTTGGTTGTACGAGCTCCAGATGCTACAATTTTGCTTGTCGACATAGCCACCGAGGTGGAAATGGGCCTCATCAGGCAAGATGATTTTTCGATGAAATTCCGGATCATTTTTGTGACAAATTTTCACCATTTTTATAGAGAATTTTAAGAATTTCATTGCGTTGTTGAAGCGTGTGTTGTTCCATTTTTATTAATGACGTAGTATCTACTTGTCAAATGTCAAAAAATTACAGCTTCAAAAGTGACAACTACTGAAATAGCGGGCTATTCAAAATAACACCTCTTATTGGAAATCCTTTAAATACGATTTTCCTCTTAGAAGGAAGTTTCTACTAACAACAAACATTTATGATTTAGCAAAGTTAATTCCTATAGAAGAATAGAAGCTACAATGTTTTGGCAGAAGCATCAGCAACATGATGCATCGTCTGAACTTGGGCATACAATAACTCCTTCAGCAACTGGAGCCTAGGAACATATGTACCCCAAAGCGTGCGCCATCGAAGACTACCAGTACGAGGACATTATCCACAATAACGGAGCACCATTCTATGAAATGTTTCCTCTCTATGTATACAAACTTAGTTTTGAATCTATTATACATAGGTAATATACATGTAGTATGTAATCCTAACCAGCATGCCAGAGGAGCTACATCAACGTTACTCTGACGCTTTGGATTCCAGAGAAAGAAGCATTGATGGAAATGAATGCGAGCTGAAAATCTTTCCAAGAAAGGATCAACTTAACATGAATTCTGTACATTTTGGTTGGTCTGCAACATGAGTCCGAATAAGGTGAGGTTCTTCTCAAGAGAAACCATAAGAGGCATGAGCAAAATGAGCTTGCAAGATCGGGACTCGCTCTTATCTGGATCAGTCCAATCTGACAACCCGGACCACTCTGGCCCCTCATTCAGCGAACTGTCTGGTATTATGGGTATTACGACATAAAAAGGGGATGTTGCCGGTCTCTTGACTCGAAAATAGAATAGGTACCCTATATTTTTGATCAAATATAACAAAATGTAACTGGATTGTTACTGGAAATTACCCTTTACGATCAAAGAAAAATTTTGGAAAAAATTGTTCTTCTCTCGGGAAGTACCATACACCACCGTGCAGGCAATAAACGTGGTCTAAACAACTTGCCTATATAATGACTTCTAGAACTGTGCAGCTTTATCCTCTACGTTTAGTCCCTTAAATCTCCTCTTTTTTTATAAGTTTCAGTGGGATATCATGATGTAGAAAGTCTTGCTATCCGTGAGGCCAAACTGATTCCCATAATACCTACGCTATTTTATGTGGGTTTTTAATTCACGCGAATTCATAACAGTGTACAAGATTCAATTCAAAAGGCAGTCAATCAATCAATATTCCCCTCGAATTAATGAGGCCAAATGATTTCGTGTGAATTGCCGCATCAACACTTGGAATCCTAGAGTAAATAAATATGGTGGAAGGTAATTCAAATGAGATTTCATTTTTGAGTAATATTCCTGGAAACAGTAAGGTTATTATTGATTTCCACAGAAATATTTGTTATGATTTACGAGACACACAACGCCTCTCTTAAATCAGGACCAATAGACAGGAGAAAAGCAGTATGTTAAAAAGAAATTTTCGTGATAACTGACAAAATGTATTTTATGAATTAAATCACATGTTTTATTTCATTTACTTTATGGTAATCACGGAAACAAATACTTCAAAAGCATTTGATTTAATCTAGTACCAGGGTCTCTTAACGAAAATGCGTTAATTTTGTATAAACGTACCACTTCTTGGCTGGTTTAGAATTAGAATTTAAGTTACCTTTCCGAGTTCCGACTGTTGCATTCTTAAGTTTGACATGGCACGATACAGTTCGACTCTATTAGAAAACCTAGGATAACCGCATGGATATAAACTGGGGCCTGTGAGTTTTATTATAACATCAACTTTTAAATATTACTACGCAGGACCTTATCATCATACCTCGAAGCAAAGGATACTAAAGCATATTGGAAGATTTTAAGATATTTAAATGGAATACATTCCATTAAAGGAACTCTTGTCAATGCAAACGACTTAGCAGCTCATTTCAAAAGTTTACTGAACGTTAATTCTGCACCCAACTACCATTATTCTCTTCCGCAATTGAGATGAGTATCACTCGACCGGTTGATAACTTTGGATGATGTCAAACATGCAATCAGATCCAGCAAAAATAACAAGGCCACAGGGGAGGACAGAATATCGGCTGAGTTCTATAAAAATGCTCCCGAATCTTTTATCTTAAAAATAACCGAAGGGTTCACTAATATATTTGATCTAGGTTTAGTGCCAGAAAGTTTCCAAAGAAGCATTATATTCCCGTTATTTAAGAAAGGCGATGTGATTAATCCATCAAATTAAATATAATAAATATTATGGGTGGAAGAAAAAGGTCTTCTAAGCGAGTATCAAGCTGGATTTAGAAAGAATTACTCAACAGTTGATAATATTTTTGTTCTGACCAATATTGGGAATATATACTAGGAAAAGCGTAGAAAGCTATATGCCGTTTTTATTGATTTTCAAGCTGCTTTCGACTCAGTTGATAGGAGAACCCTTCTTTTGAAACTCATTAATCTAGAAATGTCTTCAAAAATGCTCAACATAATAAGCAGCTTATATAAAAACATTAAAAGCGCAGTTTGGGATGCCTAGTTTACATGTTTGAATGGTTTGTCACGGAGACTGGAGTCAAACAGGGTTGCCAACTAGGCCCTTTGTTGTTCTGTCTATTTTTGGATGACCTGCTGTCTTACCTTCCTGGATGAATAACCTTTAGCGGAACTTTAATTAAAGGCTTACTTTTTGCAGATGATATCGTCCTGCTTGCGGAAACACCAAATATGTTGCAACTGATGGTAAATAGACTTAAAGAATATTACGAGCAATGGAGCTTAAAAGTAAACTCGAGCATATCTAAAATAATGGTTATTTCGGAATAATTCGGGAAGATAATACTAGGGAAGAAAATTGGCATTTTGGTGATGATCGCCTGGAGATCGTTAATGAATACAAGTACTTAGGTGTGACAATTACACCAAGACTTTTATTTAAACTCCATCTCCAAAACAAAGGAAGCGAAGAAAGCGTTGAGCTGTACCTGGAAAAATGTTCTTGGCAGAATCGATGTTGCAGTATCAGCAAAGTACAAGCTCTATGAAGCAACTGCTCGGTATGTCATGTGCTATGCCTGTCAGGTCTGGGGCTTGGAAGAATACGAAGAAATACAAAGATTTTTTCTCAAACAGCTGTTCAGGTTACCTGCTAATTCACCGACCTATATGCTTTATGTGGAAACGGGCCTTTCTCTTCTTAGACAGTTTGCATTGGAGCTACACTTCAAGTACATCAAAAAAATTAAAGATTTGCCGAACCACCGACTTCCTAAGATTGTTATGCTCGAGCTTCTCAACAGGACAGCTAACTTTTTCCGCAAATGGGAACAATTAAGTAAAGAGTGTCATGTAGATTTATCACTTAGATTAGAAGACAGTTTATATCGTTGGCTGACATTATTCAAAAACTAGATGAAAGGGTTCATTCGAATTTCGAGAGCTAAGCCAAAAATTCGTCGAGTTGCTCTATATATAAAGTACTTACGAGTACCATAGTTTACTGAAAAAAATTACTTTCACGAAAATTACACGATTCACAAAATCAGCACCATTTTTAAAGCAAGAGGTGAACTGCTTCCATTAAACTTCCAACCACACAGAGAGGATCTAACATTGATGTGCTTCCTATGTAACTCAAGGGAACAAGAGTGTGTTTGTACCACTTTGTAGGAAGATGTCCGATGCTGCAGGAATTGAGAATACTTCACTGGAACCGTTCTGAGCTTTCAAGAGAGGAGGTGTTGGATTTACTAAATGGGTCGAACTGGAACACTTTATATAACTACATTATGGAAGCACTTAATTACAGAAGCCAATTCATTGAATTCTAGTTAGGAAAAAATTAAACTTGTTTTATGTTTCAAATCATTAAAATTGACAATCTTATTTCGTATGTAACACGAATTTATAAAATTTTTATGTTTTTTAGCATTAAATTAGTCAATCGCGCTGACGGCTTTTGCAATTGCTTAAAGAATTTGTAACAAACAAAATGTATGAAACTTCAATGTTTTTTTTAAATATTCACAAATTATATTCATCATACCTTGCGTTCCTTTCTTTCAGTTTTTAGTTGTAAATTTCTTGTATAGCTATTGTATTTTTTTCAGGTGTAGTGAATACCAATATTCGAATCTGTTTAAATAGGTTAAGGTGGCTGTCAGTCAACGACTGACACACTTAGACCAGATACTAGGTCCATTGTGGTACCACATATAAAGTAAGGCATTACCTCACTATTTATTTTAAAACCATTTGGAACTTTTAATAAAGCGATGCAGACAGTGTATGTCTATTTGAGTTAGATCATTAGTATCGTTGAAGAAGAATTCTCCCAACTGTAATTTTCGTCTTTGTGAGAGAGCAGGGCATGAACAAAGAAGATGAGGTATGGTCTCTTCTTCTTCTTCGTCCATGCAACTTCTGCAGAAGTCGTTCGAGAAGACACCGAGTCTGATGACAAGTCTGCCTATAAGACAGTGTCCAGTCATGATACCGATTAAGGAGCTAAGGTGAGATCTACCAAGAGACAACAAACATTTGGAACGTTTTGGATCTAGTTTTGGCCAGATCTGTTTTGTCGCCTGACAGGTGGTCAAGTTTGACCACCTTACATTTGTTTCGTTTATGGCATCGTGTTTTAGCATGAGTTTACATGTAGCGATAGGTATACCAATATTCTTCCTGGTGCAGTAGTTCCATTTCTGGCGAGTTCATCGGCCTTGCAGTTTCCTGGAATATCTCTATGTCCCGGCACCCAAAAAAGGTGAATGTTATACTGTTCTGCCATCTCCGCGAGATTCGAGCGACAGTTGCGGGCTGTTGCTGAGTTCGTGGAAACCGCCTCGAATGATTTAAGGGCTGCTTGGCTGTCCGAGAAGATGCGGATATTCGACGTTGATATCACGTTTTCCTTGAGCCAGGATAGAACCACTTTTATCGCCAGAAGTTCCGCTTGGAACATGCTACAATAGCTAGGGAGTCATAAAGAGAGACTATGATCTAGTCCTTCTGAGAAAACACTGCCCCAACCCCATCTTCGGTTTTTGAACCATCAGCGTAGAAATGAATCGAATCATCTCTCGAGAAATGTCCTTCGTCCCAATCAGACCGTGATGGAATGGAGACTTGGAAATTGTTTTCAAAAACCAGTTGGGGTATGGTATAGTCGGAGTGACTTGGAATTGTTCGGAATGAATTCAGAATAATAGTGTGTCCAATTGAGTTATTGGTCCATTGAGAGGTGGCTCTGAGACGGATTGCTGTACTCGCGGCCATTTGTTTACTAAAAATGTCGAGGGATGTAAGATTAAGAAGAATGTCTAATGCAGCTGAAGGTGTTGTACGCAGAGCTCCATAGTGACACAAAGACACGCTGATCTTTGGACTTTGCTTAGGTGGTCCCGGTAGGACACTTTATCCAAAGCAGTCCACCATACTGTTATCCCATAAGTTAGTATCGGTCTTATGACCGCTGTATATAGCCAGTGAGTATTATGTGGGGATAAACCCCATTAATTCCCTATTGCTTTTTTGCAAGAAAAGAGAGCGACCGTGGCTTTTTTTACTCTTTCCTGAATGTTGGGTTTCCAAGTGAGCTTCTTATCCAGAACGAGGCCTAGATATTTAGCTTCATTTGAGAAAATTAGTGGAGTTGCATTGATGGACGGAGCATTTAATTGTGGAATTTTATATTTTCTTGTGCAGAGGACCAGTTTAGTTTTGTGAGGGTTTACTCCTAGCCCACATTTTCCTGTCCATTTAAGAAGCTTGTTAAGAGCTGTTTGCATTAGCTCAATAAGAATTTGAGCATGTTTTCCCGATATCGCAATGGCGACGTCATCAGCGTATGCAATCACTTTGAACCTATCTGCTTCCAGGTCAACTAGAAGCTCATTGACAACTAAGTTCCATAGAAGAGGGGATAGGACTCCACCTTGTGGTGTACCTCTGCTGACTGATCTTTTCAGAGAGACACCTCCTAGGGTTGAGTTGATTAGCCTACTCTTTAGCATAAGGTTTATAAGCTCACTCAGGGATCTGTCCACCTTAAGATTGTCTAGTGCCGTTGTGATTGCCTGGTTGCTGACGTTGTTAAAAGCACCCTCGATATCAAGGAATGCTACCCGAGTATACTCTTTGTGATGAAGGGAATATTCGATAGCGCTTACTAAGGTATGTAAGGCAGTATCTACCGATTTTCCTTTGCAGTAAGCGTGTTGTGCTGTAGACACTAGAGTTGGGTCTATGGCATTCCGCAAATGGATATCAATCAGACGTTCTAAAGTTTTAAGAAGGAATGATGATAGACTTATAGGTCTGAGGTCTTTTGGATACACTTGAGAACATTTTCCCGCTTTGGGATTGAACACAACTTTTACTTCCCTCCATAATGATGGAATGTACTTCAAATCTAAACATCCGTTCAGTACTACTTCCAGGATAGGGATAATAATATCCGTAGACTGTTGAAGTTCTGCTGGTATTATACCGTCAGGTTCAGCAGATTTATATGGATTGAAGCTGTTGATGGCCCATTTTAGTTTTTCCCTAGTGATCAGACCAAGTTTGCTAGTTTTATTATTGGTTGATCCCATTGGACTACAATCCAGGCCATCTATGTTTAGGGAGCTACCTGGGAAATGGGTGTCAAGTAGCAAGTTAAGCGATTCTTCGCAGGTATTGGTCCATGAGCCGTTTGCTTTTTTAAAGAAGCTAGGCATTGTAGGATTGGTAGAGAGGATTTTCCTTAATCTAGAGGCCTCTGAAGTATCTTCTATTTTACCACAGAAGTTCCTCCAGGAGGCTCTTTTACTTTTCCTCAGCTCTTTTTTATATAATTTCAAGGATTCTTTATAGGAATCCCAGTCTGAAATTTCTTTGGAGTATTTAGCTCGGTTGAAAGACTTTCTACAAGTTTTCCTGAGCGGTTCAAGCCCCCAAAAATGGACATTCCTTGTGGTAAAACAAAATGCGATAATTAGTCGGGGAATAAAAGAAGCGGTTTAAAAACACCGATTAAATACAATTTTCTAGGGAAGATTGGTACTTAGGGTTTATGGAGACATTTCCCATTGAAAACAACCCGAAAATTTACAAAAGCTTCGGAAGGATGCAAGAGAAACCAGAAATACGTTTTCATTTACCCTTGATTTCAAAATAAAATGGGGTAAACGGGATCATTGCGGGGGGGGGGGGGGGGAGGCTGAATGAAAACATAAAAGTATTGCGCTTAATATTCATCATAACGTGACTTAGCCAATAGATTTTGAACTCTTCTTAATTTGTATTAAGTGTTAAATTGCTTGTAATTAATTTTTTTTTACATTAAATTTTGATTTCTTTGAAATTGCAAAAATGGTCCCCAATTACCACAACTAACCCTTTCTGCTATCATGTCTAGAAACCTACCTACCGGTGCAAAGGAAGCGAACCAAATGATTTTCTACAATGCGATAAGTTTTCAACACGAAATTTTATATTTCCCACAATTTCAACAAATTCATACAACCATCTCCTTGCCTTTAGTATTTTTTATTTTTGAGGATTCAGATTAAATTAATAAGTCCTCGACCCAAATTTTGAATCATTGTATATTTGCTTTATTTTCCTGCAGTCATCACATTCTTATGAGTTTTTGACTGATTCAACGTAGTCCTTATGAGATTTAAATATTCCGGCCGGTTGTTATTTGTTGCCGGTTGAAGGAGCCGTAGCCATAGTCGCAGTTTCCATAGGAACTCCCAGAACTATAAACCGGGAATCTCTGTTTTTGTTAATGCAAAAGATATTGGTTGTGGGATGCGACTCGGATGTCTTCGTTGTCGTTGTCATCATTGGCGCGGCGGCGGCGGTGGCGGCGTCGTTAATTGCCACCGCAAACAATTCGTGTTAAGTGGTCCATTAATTGAATTTTATGAAAGTGTTTAATTTTTTTTGTTTTGTATTTGTTCATATTTTCCATCTCGACATAACGCACCCCACCCCCACCATCACCGTTCTTATGACTTCTCTCGACGATGCGGTCGGTGGTGGCGCTCTTGGTTATGCTTGTGCTCGTGCTCGTTTTCGGAGATGCAAAAGCGGCCTTTTTTAAATCCGAACAACTGGAGTAAAAAAAAAAATACAAAAAAAAAAACCGCTGCTTTGTGCGTCCGAATCTGAAACAAGCTGTGAGCTAGTGCTAGCCATCCACCGCACCGCGCCGCATAGGCAAAAGGCATCCTTTTTACATTTTTTTTTCTGCGCAACAATATCTTCATTAAACGCAATTAGTCAAGAGCCGAAAGTCTGCCTTCCGTTCAGTCTTCGGTGGGTCGGTCGGTCCCTAATGAATGGTTGTGGCTCATGCAGTCTTTCATCTGACAAGTTTGGTGCTGTCCTTTTTTCATATCAATGGAATTGAGATTTTTGTGAAATATTGCTCCTCTACATCTTTGCCATTCCTTAACTTTTTTTTTTTTTTGGTTTTTGTTGGATGGTTCTGTTCCGTTCGTTGGGTTGCGTCTTTTGTGTTTGTTAGGATTCCATTGGCTTGCGTCTTTGTTCAAAGTGGCTAATTTTCTTAATTGAAGTAATTAATCCATTGTTGCTGACGTGAATCATTTGATGCTGTTATTTTTCGGGGACTGTATTTTTTTTTGATTTTTTTTTTTTGGTTCATAGTGAGAGTGAATGTAGTGTAAATCTTAATTAGCGGATATACAAAGGCTTGTAAAAGACAAAGTTTACCAAATCAAACAGGATTGTTGGATGAAGTTAATTAAAATTTGACATGGGTAGAAGAATAAGGGTACAAAAATCCATAAAATATATTTAAAATAAAGAATCTTTTAAGATTGTCAATATTTTTACCTACTTTACTTACGGAGTAGGGACTTTTGCCTATGCGCTTTGGTTTGCTGAACTTGAAAGGGTGAACTTTTTGTATCAATTTAAGACTTTTAAGTCGGTTGTCGTGCTTTGTTCGTGTCGTGTTTTAGATTCTTTTGTTTTTGACTGATTTATGCGTCTGAGTAAGGCATTAACGGTTAGATTTATAAAAATGACATTGAACCTTTTGAAGGAATTGCGATTTTTGTTTTAAAATTGTTTGGGATTAGGTTTAATGTATACCTATATATGGATGCAGACACATTCACATTATCTTGGTTATCTATGTAAATTTTTCCCTCAAAAATATCCACTTATGTGCGCTTAACAATTAGGTACCTTTATTATTATTATTATTATAATTATTCTAATTTTGACTACACTTTAAAGATATAATTCAATGCACTCATTTACTCTTTTAAAATCATGGCGAAGTCTTTAATGATAAAATCTACACTGAGTTATGAAAAAAGTGGAACACCTTGAAATAAAATATTTTAACATTTTTAAATGATTTAAAAAAAATACATTTCTGTTTATCAACAAAAAAAGTTATTTTTAAGAAAAATAAAATTGAAAGAATTCAGAAATAAAATACTTTTTTTATTATAACTTTTTTTGAACACATTTTCGTTCCCTTAAGAGTGAGTATTGCCTCTGCGAACATCAATCAAAGCTTTAATTCGATGGGGCATACAGCATACCTTGTATTAGGCTTCTTAGCACCGTGTCGCCTAAATTATCCCACTTCTCCTGCAATGTAGATTTCAGTGCACTAAGTAAGTGCACTCTGGTAAGGACGACCAGCCTCTAATCCTTCTTCCAAGCATGTCACAAAACATCTTCAAAAACTTTCATGTCCGGGCTCATCGCAGGCCAATCCATAACCCCTATTTCCACCTCTTCCAAATAATCCACAACGCATCTGGTGACATGTGGCCTAGCATTGTCCTGCTTCGGTACCTAAGAAGTTTTCATTAGTAAATTTGGCGAATGTAAGGCCTTATTCTCCGAGTATGTTGTTGAAATAATAGATAGAATTTACCAATCCTTCCACGATGCACAGATCGGTTTTTCCACTCAGGGAAATTCCTGTCCAAACCTTGACCGAACCACCCCAGAATTCTTCCCTTTGGCAATCGTCTCGGAAGATGTATCTCGAACCTGGTCATATCCAGACTCTAACATCCATCTGAAGATCTCAAAAGAAATTTGGACTCATTCAACAGTACAGAGAACTCTGTTCCAATCAGCCTCGGTCCAAACTTGGTGAATGCGCGCAAACTCTAATCGGCATCGTTTGTGCTGTACCGTGAACCGCAGTACTCGAGTACTCGCAATAAGATTAACGTTTGGTGCGTCATCTATCTATGAAGTTCACAAACACATGATTGGTGAGTTAGGATTATTTTTTGTCTAGATTGCCATGGGAAGCAAAACAACAATAGTAGACATTTGAAGTAAAGTAGATAAGATAACTAGTTCCGCCATTGACGAACTTCATAACTAAACAAAACATGTTGCATGAAATTACTATAAAAATGTATATACAATAAGGTCGTTTTGCTCTTAGACCACGTTCCACCAATCGTCGCCTAACCGTTTGAGCCATTCACAGTTGTTCTCCTTACCGTTTTAAGCCTGTTTGACTTTTCAACCGCTGTTTGATTCCCATTTCGAAGGCTTTGAAGTAGCAAATATCTGTCACCTCTTGCAAATTGTTGCTTTCGGGTCTCGGCTGACCTTAATCTTGACGATGAGTAAAGAAGTGTGTTTTTCTGAACCTTGAGATGGCTTTTCTGACGTTTGTCTCTTGTTTTCTGATAAAGAGAGAGGCATACTTCACACTCTGTCCATTCTTAACTAAAACTACTATGCACTTGTAACTTCTTCTGACGTATTTCCTTTTTCGCGAAAATCACAAAAAACTAATTAGTTTCACCACAACATTTACAGGAGCACGAAAAAACGACTTTTCGTTGATAGTCGCACCACAGGAACAAACATTTTGAAAACAAGCTTACAACTTACAAGTTAAACACCAAAATACCGAAAAAAAAAACTAATCAAATATTAAACTTTCCAAAAAACAGCAGCATGTTGCCATAAGGATCAAAAGAAGTTAAAAAAACATAAGCGAGAGCTACAGTACGTTTGAAACGAACTGTTGGATACCCTATTCCCTATATTTTTGTATGTGTATGCGTATGCCTCCCGTAGCCAGCTGATGTTTCAGTTTCAGAAACAAAATTCTTCTTTAGCAGGCAGAAAAAAAGTCAATAACATTAATTTTGTGTGGTGTGATGTTCAATTAGTGCTGGCAAAATAAAAAAGGCGTCCGACACGCCCAAAGTTGAAACTTTTTATTGCCAAGGCAATTGGTATGAGCTCAGTGACATTCAATTTTATTCTTGCAGATCGATTTGAACAAAACAAGACAAAACTTAAATTTAAAAAAATTAGGTTTTGAGTGGAAATAGCGATTATGGGTGTTTTTAACAATTATTGGGCCACACTCTGCTACGTAACCAAGGAATATCAATCTAAGTGTTCATCTTTTTACCAATCTAAGTGTTCATCTTTTTACTTCAAAACTGTGACCGATAGTTAAAAAACGTTAAAAAATTAATGCCTCATACAACTTTTGACGGAAACAAGGGGCGTGTCTTAAAAATTTGAAGCACTAACTGAGCTTTGATCAGTATTTAGGCATATGTGTAAAACTACAGCTGAATCGAGTAGTTTTTAAACAATCTTACCTGAACAAAGGTATTTTATCAAAATCACGCCTTCAAAAGTGGGCGTATTGAAAAAATGTACACAAGAAAATGTAGAGATATATTTTTCATAAAACGAACGGAAGGGAAAAAGGTTTAAATTCAATATTGGTAGTACCTTAAATTTTTGAAACTACGTTTTTCGTTCTTTCATGAAAAGTGGGCGAAAGCCACGCCCAAAATTCAAAAATTTCTTTTCATACACAAACGATTTAGTTTCTACTAAGAGACGCAAAATTTTGGCTTGCAGATTCATTATAAATACCGTTTATTTACAAAAACAATTTTTAATAGTTTCTATTGAAAAGTGGGCGTCAGCCACACCCAAAATAAAATTTATTGATTTCATACACAAGATGTTTATGTGCAAGTAATGCCCACAAAATTTAATGTTTTTCTCTTTAATATAACATTTGTTATTTTATAAAAACAATATTGATGGTTTTGTATGAAAAATGGGCGTGAGCCACGCCCAAACTGAAATATTTTTATTTGATTGGAAGAAAGTTTACCTAAAGCTTGCGTGTGCAAAATTTTAGCGTTATGCTTTTTTCGTAACTGTACAAAAAACATAATTTAATTTTACCAAATTGAGGTTGTTCAACAAAAATAGCAATTGTGGGCGTGTTTGTGGGCGGATTTTGCAGGTTCAAAAACTTAGCCTTACTCTTGAACCAAAGATTATATATACCAAATTTCAGCTTTCTAGCTCAAAAATTGCGAACTCTAGAGAGTATACATACGGACGGACAGACGGACGGACATGGCTAAATCGACTAATCTTTTGATTCTGAGTCAGAATATATATACTTTTCTGTACCTAACGGTATTATTTCTCTATGTTATAAACTCCACCAAATACAATATACCCATTCTATGGAATAGGGTATAATAAGAGTGCGCCACTTTTATTGCAATTTAGTGTAGATTAAAGAAATCTGAAAAAAAATAAAGCTAATCTAATGCTCTGTTTTTATTTGGATAAATTAGGTTTTTTTTTTTTAATATTTCCAAACTCGGTTCAAAATTAACTCATTTTCCCTACGAACTGGCATTTCGAAATAATCTCATTTCAACCTTATTTTGGAGGAAATTAGATGAAATCGTTCAACAACAAATTTTATTCTGGTACAATTTTAGCTGAAGAAGAGTGTTACTACATGATGCTTAAAGTAAAAAAAAATTAACAGCATATTTTTGTTATGTTTAGATATTGTCAAATTGTATTAAAATTATCGCAAGTATAGGGGAGAGTGAGGCTAAAATAAATACTTTTTAGAAAGCTTAAGAAGCTCCTAAGATTTTGAAAATAAATCAGACAAACCTTTTTTAAATCTAAGAACAATGTTTTAGTCTGCTCAGAAGATGTCAAGAAATTACATTGAGAAAAAAAAGTGTTGTTTAAATTTACCCCGACAATGGGGCTAGATATACAATAGGGGTAAGTTATTACAAGAAGTAAAAAAAAAAAAAAAAAAACAAAGAAATGTTATTATTTCATAAACAGCTAAGCTGATAAGAAAAAACATAGCTCTTAATTAAAAAAACAAATCTTATGAAAATAATATATAATACTTAAATACATGTAAAAAACAGCCATTGTTTAATTTAAGAAAAAGTGGATTAAAAAAAAAAATACACGAAGACGCACCTTGGTGTGGGCCCAGAATTCGCATTTAATGCACTGAACCAAATGTTTGCCCTGGCAAGCTTTTAGAAAATGCCCCACAACAAACGAGACATACTTACACTTTATTGATCATCATAAGTTTCTGATGAAGTGGTTAATAATGGGTGTTTTTTTTTAGACGTGTGGTTTTCAAGAAGTAATAAAACGCATACAATTTAATGTTATGGCCAAAAATGCAGCTTCAATATAAAGATAAGGGTTTGCCATTATGTTTTAAAAATCATTTCTTCCAAGTGGCCACCGCGGCTGGGTCGTATCCCAGCCCGAAGGCCCAAATTTCGACCACTTTTCTTATTGAGCAACTGGGGCCATATGTCAGCAATAACGCGCCGAATATTCTCCTCCAAGGCGTAACCAGATAAGCGACTTCACATAACCCCACAAAAATTAGTTCAGCGGTGTTCAATCGCACGATCCTGGAGGACACGCCACTGGCCCACGACTCGAGATAATGCGCTCACCAAAAGTTTCCTTCAATAAATTGATTGTTTCGTTGGCTGTATGGCATGTAGCGCCGCGCCGTCTTGTTGGAACCAAAGGTCGTCGACATCAATATCCTCCAATTCAGGCACGATAAAGTCATTAATAATGGCTCTATAGCGTTCCCCATTGACAGTGACATCATTTAAAAAAAAAAAAATGAACCAATGATTCCCTTAGAGCACATCAAACAGTGACTTTTTGAGCATGTAACGGCGCCGCGTCACAACAATAGCTTGTGGATTATGATCACTCCAATTACGACAGTTTTGCTTATTGAAGTACCAATTAAACCAAGTGAGCTTCATCGCTGAACAAAATTTATATTGATGCTTCGCGCGAGCCACACCATAATTTGAAAAATAAATTTGCAAGATTTATAAACGTCGTTCAGTAGTAAGTCTATTCATTTTGAAATGGCAAACCAAACTGAGCACAAATCAAGTGACATCTGTCAAAAAGACCAACTCCGAAAAAAGTATTGCCAGATTGAAATCCACAAGTCTAAAACAAACAGCATTTAACTTTTTCTTCGCCTGTTATTTTTGCTTTGTTTTTTTAAGGTTTTACCAAATTTTTCAAAAATGGCTTTAACAATTTAGATTTAACTTTGTGGTAATTTTTGGTAGTACATATTTCGTCGATAAATGCGTTTTTAAGTTTTTCAATTGCTGGTGTTTCTTAAGTTAGTACAGAAAATCAAATTGGAACTAACACCCCTTGTGTTTTCATATTTTTTAAACTGCCCGATACGCATTTTCAAAAAAAAAAAAAAAACCGTAGGTACCTATCTTTAATCCTCGTTAAGAAAAAAAAACCCTGATGCTAAAGATTAGACAGCAAAAACTTATTTTGTACGTAGGTTCACCTAAAGTTTGTCGTTGGATTTCATATGCCAAATAAATTTCTAATTAAATCTATGCTACACCAACTTGAATCTTCTTGGGCTTCTTAAGCTCATCTAAACAAAATGGAAAGCAATATTGTGCACTAGCAAGAGCAACAAAAACAAAGAAGACTTTATGATGAAACTCATGGCCAAGCTTTTTTCCGAAAATTTCTACATTCACTCCTTTTGAAAGTATCCTTGATAAACTATCCTGATGGCTCTGTTGCAGAACCATCCTTTCCTTAAATAACATAATATGATCATAGACACCTGAGGCAAAGAAATTTAGGTACTTTTCCATAGATTTTTGGATTTGAATTGAACAGAGACAGAGACACTCAAGTCTCAAGTATTGGAAAACATACATTTTCCAACTAATGGACCAGAAGTTATCCAGACACTCTAATTGGTGTTTATTAATCCAAAGCTCCGAGTAAAAGTTGAATCGGAAGTGGATTGAAAACTTATATATCGTAATTAGTCTGTTTTTATTAGAAGGGATGAGGAGCTTAATTCAAAAACCAAACAAACGATTACATGCGGATGAAGTAGAAAATAAATTAATTCATCTTGACCCTTGAGAGAAGCTAGCTCTCCAGGGTTTTTCTCGTTATTTGAAGTTTGATAATCTATCTGATGAATGATAAAGCTGAAAAAAATAAATACCTGCAACACTGATGGTAAAAACAAATTCCAAGAGCTGTAAAAGGTGCATAAAGCTAAGCAAAACAGATTAAACGTGAATAGGTGAATAATTCGCTGCTATTTTGCCGCTAACTATTTTTGTGGAATTAATTGAAATATGCTTATTTTATTGGAAGAAGAAAAAGCTTGTGTTACTGAAGAAATGTACAGAACAGATGGTTAACAGGTTTGAAAATATTGTCAGGAGTGCCAACGTTCTGACAACCAACAACCTGAAAGTTTGAATATTGCATTGTTGACAACGTCGCTAGGTTGAATATTGTCAGATATGTCAAGAAGGAATTGTTAAACTAAGTGATTTTTTCTTACGATGTGTGTATAGTAAAAGAAGGATGAGAAACGTTTGCTCAAGAGAAAGATGAAAGATCACGGTCAATTTAAGATCGAAGAGATTCGAAACTATTATAAAAGAGTGTAGCAACCAACAGCAGTTTTCACTAGCTCACTAGGCACCCTGTATCCTCCAAATATGGGGATTGAATAACAGTTGTACAGGACTATTTATTAAGGCTGCATAGATATTGACTGAATGATAAACAGCAGATTTCACAGATGTTACCAAAACACCATGGCCGCCACCATGTACAATATTTAAAGCAACTACCTTAACCAGTTGTTTAGTAGTTGCAACATCTTGGAATGCCGGAAAAATTTGTCCAATGCATACAAAACGAGACTATTGTACCCATCCCCTTTTCAATGATAATAATATAAATGAAAAGAACTTTATGGTAACACTAGCAAATCCGGCGACCTTCGTTCCGCCTCCATCTTTGTATTGAATTTCCGTTCAAAATTTGTTGGACTCGTTCGATATGAAACAATTAGCATGTAAATCGGATGATATTCAGCTGTTTTACAAGGCTTCTTGAGAAAAATGTGTTAAAAATCTATTTTACGAACTTTTGCAAAACAATTTAGAAAACACGGATTCTGTATGCTATCTCATAGGAACCGTGTACTTTTCCGGGATACAAATTAGCCTTTTTCATTTTCTGCCATTCATCCATCCATCCATCCATCCATCCATCCATCCATCCATCCATCCATCCATCCATCCATCCATCCATCCATCCATCCATCCATCCATCCATCCATCCATCCATCCATCCATCCATCCATCCATCCATCCATCCATCCATCCATCCATCCATCCATCCATCCATCCATCCATCCATCCATCCATCCATCCATCCATCCATCCATCCATCCATCCATCCATCCATCCATCCATCCATCCATCCATCCATCCATCCATCCATCCATCCATCCATCCATCCATCCATCCATCCATCCATCCATCCATCCATCCATCCATCCATCCATCCATCCATCCATCCATCCATCCATCCATCCATCCATCCATCCATCCATCCATCCATCCATCCATCCATCCATCCATCCATCCATCCATCCATCCATCCATCCATCCATCCATCCATCCATCCATCCATCCATCCATCCATCCATCCATCCATCCATCCATCCATCAAAAGTTCCTTGCATTATTCGAGAGAAAGGATTCCTACATGTGTTAACAAAGACTTAAACATTTGGCTAAGGTGGTAGAACTATGAACTATACACTGACGTAACGTAAGACTTGTCAGAAAAATTCTTATTTAACGGCTAAGATGGCTGAAATATGTAGAACAAATTGACATCAACGCTCAACGTTGTTAAGTATTCAACGCAATACCAGAGGGGGTCGGAAGCCAAGATTAACCTCATCTTCGATAGAGCAACCAGGAGGATTGAGGCCTCTGGCTACTTGAAGTGAGTGCAAAATTGGAGATGGCTAGCTAAAAATCGAGTTGGCTTGATTAATAATAAGGCTCTGAAGCTCAATCGAAAGTAGATAAGCGTTTAACTGTGTGCTTTAATTTACGTATGAATATGAGAACAGAATGTTTTTAAAACTTGTACAATGTACGCGTCACTGCTACGTTAAAGCTGCTCTATATGAAAACGTAATGGACCATTTTTTACGTATGTCAAATTCCAACAATCGGTAATGTCAAATAACCTATGAATTCCATCGAAAAAGTACCTACCCCGTCGTTTCAAGAAAATTACAATGTTAAGCTTCAAAACTGCATATCTTGAAAATTAATAAGTATATTTAAAACTCCTTAAAACCGCAGAACACGACTAGAAAGTTATTATATTTGTTAAAACAACATTATTCGGAGTTATCGCGTTTAATTTAACAATTTTAAAAACTTTTTTTAAACAAAACTTTTAACACAATAAGAAATCTGCTCCACAATAAAATAAAACTTAATAACAAAATGTAAAATAGCAAACAACAAAAAAAAAGTTCAAAATATAAACAGTGAAACTTTTCAAGCAATATAAATATTGCACCACACAAAAATATAATCGTCCTTTTTTATATCCTCACACACACGCTAACAGAATTATTTTGAATTTAATTCTGAAAATTTGTTCAGTTCGTTGCTGTTCACAGCAATTAAACACTCTTCAACGAATCTGCATTTGCTAATTAGGTGTTGGGAAACCAACCAAAATGAAATTCAACATCCCTATGGAATATGTAACGCATATTCAATTCAACGGCTACGTAAACAAACAAAAGTTCTCAACTCGAGGTTCCGCTTCCGATTCAGGGCGCTTAATTGTACATGTACTCGTATACCTATAAGTATGTATATGTATGTTAAAGATATGTAAGTAAGGTACGTACTATACATTGACAGTCATCTGCTTTTGTTTATCATGAGATGAGAGGATTTCGAGATGCTTGAGAGTAGGTATGCGAAGAGCCATATCGATTACGTAGATACATTTTTGGATTCCAGGAAAATACACACCGAGAGGTGGTGGTATGGTCACACATTACAAAACAATGCATTTATCGCAAAAGTTTTCGGGATGAATGCCATTTTATTCCAACTTTATCCCCCGAGGCTAGTCTACGAACATCTTCAGGAAAAGAAAGTTTAAAATTTAAGTTGAAGTTCACAAACGTTAAAGTATATTATGTACATAGTATATGTACGTATTCTCACTTGAAAAAAAAATATCTCCAGAATGATTATTTCAAACAACAAACAATGAGGCTCCTATTTTTGAACAGAGCGGAAAAAGAGGAACAACGTACATATCTGACTCAAATTACGGCTGCAAAACTGCATATGAAAAATATAAAGCAGTAGGGGCCCTAAACGACTTTCCTGAGGTACAAGAGATGAAACTAAATGATAATTGAATTTTTGTCTAAAATTCAGAATGTTTAAATACTTCGAGTTTTTTAACACTGCAGCTGCTTTTGAAAAGTCTATTTAAGCACCTTCACATTGGGGTCCGCACTTACAAACTAGTTTCCAAGACCTTTTTTTTTTAACTGCACACGCACTCAAGGGGTTTGTTATAGCCCTTTTAACGATAAGTCACAGCGCGAGCGATAGGATATTAGGGAGGAATGGAAAGGAGGTGTCGATGAACATGGGTCTTGAACGTTTGAAGATCAAAATGGCAAGGAAAATTGTGCCAGGCAATTCATTCCACATTCGTGTTGTACGGCTAAAGAAAGAATCCCTATATTTCACGGTACGTCCGAAATCGGGCTCAAAAGTAATCCGATGAGTGTTCCTAGCAGGGCGAGTATTCCGGGGGATATGTTTAAGGGGTGGAACTCAGCTGGCTACCTCGAGTGAGCATTTTTGGTAAAAGAATCTGTAAAATAAGGAAAGATATAAAACATTTCGACGATGTTCAAGGTATGTAAATGTTTCCATAATGCTTCTCTCTCCTATCAATTTTAGAACTAGTTTTGGTAACCTCTAAATCTATGCTGTAGAATGGAACATAACTTTTTTTTAAAATAAAGGCATAGGAGCCTTAGCCAACCCACAAATTACTTTAGCTAATCCTATTTTCGGCAAAAGCCTCAATTTTGCGACCTCCTATTGATACGGCTTTGACGAGACTTCCTATTGGAGCAATATATTCCATTCGTTTTACACGCTTCAACCATCTGAGCTATTGAGCATAAATAATTTTGGCTGCATATATGCATGCCTTACACAAGTTATTTGCATTGACTTGTCGTGGAGAGCCTTATAGAAGCTATAACGGGTATTCATGGAACTTCGTATATCCCTCGCAAACTTCGTATAAGCCGTAAGTATACAACCTCGTATTTCAACTGTCAATACTGTTGAAGTTGAAAAAGAATGTTACCTTTCAGTAATGTTTTTTAAATAATACCTGCTGAATTTTGTATTAGGGAGTTTTATATTTTTCTGTAAACTCAAATATTTTCATTCGATTGATTTTTCTTTTCTCAAAAGCGTTTCTTTTAAATAAATTATTAATAAATAAAAAGAGGATTTTATTTATAAATGCAATAGGTTATGGGCTCAGCTACGCTGTTTTTAAAATAATTATAAATTAAAAAGAAAAGAATTTAGCTTTGTTATTGACCGTTAGAAAGAACATAAAGATAATAAGAAGATGGATCTAGTGAAGCATGTTAAACTCTTGACTGGTGAAGCAGATTGGCCAATATGGAAGAGGAAAATGAGGGATCTTCTTGATTATCACGAAGGAGCTGTTGATGTCATTGATGGAAAACTAGTTAAGCCTACAGCGTTGAATGCGGAGGCGACAGAAGCTGCAAAAATTGAATTCAAGATGAAGAGCGATTTGTATAGAAAAGCAAATAGTTATGCTAAATCTATGATAACTAGTTCGGTCACTGATGTAGTTTATCAGAAGATCATGGATAAAGAGACGGCACATGAAGCGTGGGAGGCTTTGAAAAATCAATTTGAGGCAACTTCCAAGGACCAGTTATATAAAATATGTTCCGACCTATTTAGTTTCACCTGGAAGACGGGTGATGATGTTTCAACACATATAGCTCAGTTGAAAAACCTATGGAACGAACTAAATAATGGCCTTATAGCAAAGGAGGATAATGCTTTGCCGGATTTGATACTAGTGTGCAAAATCTTACACATTTTACCTAGCAAATTCGAAACGTTCAAGTCAAGTTGGATGCTGTTAACAAAAGACACAGAAAAGACGTTTGATGAACTCACGTCACAGCTATGTATGTTCGAAAGGAATTTTCGAAAACCTGAAGATTGTGAAAATGTTTTTCAAGAGGCATTAGTAGCAAAAACAGATAAAAGAGATCATGGAAAGTTCAAAAGCAATAAGTCAAGAAAAGAAGATACTTGCAATTATTGTAAAAAGAAGGGACATTGGCTTCGAGATTGCAGAAAATGGATATCGGAAGGACGACCAAATAGAAACAAACAAGCAAATAATCCAATGAGCAATGCAGTAGATGTAAATGTTTCACTTGTATCTGTTTGCAACGAAATTCTCACAAATGAAACATACTCGAATGAATGGTGGATTGACAATGGAGCAACTAGACATGTCACGAATTCTGCGGACCATTTCACTGAATTCAAAAAGTTTAAGATTCCATGTAGTATTCAAGCAGCCGGAAATGAAACTCTTCATGCAATCGGAAAGGGAAATATTAGAGCAATGTCCAAAGTTAATAATATAGAACAGGAAATAACGCTCACGGATGTTTGGTATGTACCTAAAGTTTCTAGAAATCTTTTTTCAGTCTTAGCAGCTCAAGACAGAAATGAGAACAGTGTTTTCAAGTCGTCTGCAACAAAATGCTGGCTTGAGGTGGATGGAAAAATGGTGTTGTATGGTGATCGCAAATTAAATGGATCATTATACAAAGCATCTATAAGAACAATTGCGACTGATCAAGAATTTGGGTTGAATATTGCAGTTGCAGACAATTCAACACTTCAGCTTTATCATGAAAGATGGGGACACCAAGACAAACGCCATGTTAAGGATATGCTATTAAGAGAGTTGGGTATAAAAGTAAAATTAGACAACAACATATGTGAGCCGTGTATATATGGAAAGTTACATCGACTACCATTTGGAACTCGCAAGAAAGCAAACCAACCAGGTGAACTCTTGTCCACTGATATATGTGGACCTTTTTGTGATTCCTTCAAGAAAAAACGATACTTGGTAGTGTTTAAGGATAGCTACACAAAATTTCGTTATGGATTTGCTATCAAACATAAATCGGATGTCAAGGATGTTTTGAAAGAGGTTCTCGCGAATGCAAAAGGATTAGGACACACAATAAAGGAACTATTGAGTGACAATGGTGGTGAGTTTGACAATGCGGAAGTGAAGAAGATCCTTCGTGACAATGGAATTGTACAAAGACTGACAGCACCATATACACCTCAACAGAATGGTGGTAGTGAAAGAGAAAACCGTACTATTGTTGAGATGTCAAGAACTTTTAAATATTCAAATTCGAAAATCCAGTTTCCTGAAGCAATCTGGGCAGAATTAGTAAACTCTGCAATATATATTCTGAATAGAACAGGAAAGTCAGCGGTTGATGGAATAAGTCCTTATGAACTTTGGATGAAAAAGAAACCTAGGATAAAACATCTCCGAATAATAGGATCTACTTGCTACACACATATACCGATTCAGAAAAGAAAGAAAATGGACAAAAAGGCAGTTAAAGGATTTCTTGTTGGATATGACGGCGATGAAAGTTACAGAATCTATGTCAAGGAAGATCATAAAGTGATTTTATCTAGAGATGTCCAGTTTCAAGAAAAGCCAAGAATTTGTTTAGACACAGCCAAACTATCTCTCCGTGATGTTAAGTACTCAGAAGAACAAAGACAAGACAATACTAAGGAATTAGATATTTCAGAACACGAAGAAGAACCAATAAGAACAGAAGAAAATTACGATGAAGAACACCAAACCGGCCATGACACTGATTTTGACGACGAAGTAGAAGATATTCAACAGCAAGCATTAGCTGAACGTTTAAGAAATCGTGAACAATTGACAAAACCAAAGAAGTATGACGATTTTGTATTGGCAGCGGAAGAATTCGTGAGTGCTACAGAAAACCCTGAAAGTTACCAAGAGGCGACCAACAGCAAAAATAAAGTAGAATGGAAGAAAGCAATGGAAAAGGAAATTTCTTCACTTAAAGAAAACCAGACTTGGAAACTTATAACTTTACCAAAAGGATCAAAAGCGATACCATGCAAATGGGTTTTTAATTTAAAGAAAAATCCTGATGGAAGTATTGACAAGTACAAAGCAAGGTTAGTAGCGAAAGGATTCAGCCAACGTTTTGGAATAGACTACTGTCAAACGTTTAGTCCAGTGGCAAAGATGGGAACGATACGGTCGATTTTAAGCATTGCTGCAAGTGAGCAGATGCATCTTGCACAATTCGACGTATCAACAGCATTTCTCTATGGAGAACTTGAAGAAACCATATATATGAAACAGCCAGAGGGATACAATGACGGTACAAATAAAGTATGTGAGCTCAAGAGAAGTTTGTATGGTTTGAAGCAATCATCAAGATGTTGGAATAAACGTTTTGGAACTTTTATTTCAAAATTGGGGTTCAAAACCAGTGAAGCTGATCCATGTTTGTTTATTCGAGAGCGAAATGGAAATAAGCTCATACTAGTTTTGTATGTTGATGATGGATTGATTGGAGCCACCAACAAAAACGACTTGGATTTCTTCATAAACGAACTCAAGACAGAATTCAAAATTGTTTTAAAAGATGCAGTCTATTTTTTGGGACTTGAAATAGAGAAAAAGGACAAGAACATAAAAATTAAGCAGACAGCGTATTCAAGAAGGATTCTGGAACGTTTTAATTTTTCGGAGTGCAAACCAATTTCAACTCCTATGATAGCAAACCAAGAAACCATTAAAACAGGGAAAGAAGACATGGAAAATCACACATTTCCGTACAGACAAGCAGTTGGTGCGTTGATGTACTTAATGCTTGGTACTAGACCAGACCTTGCATACAGCGTTGGATTCCTATCAAGAAGTCTTGAGAATCCATCTATAGAAGACGTTACCCGAGTCAAGAGAGTGTTCCGATATATAGCAGGAACTTTGGACTTCGGAATAACTTATTATCATGGCGCAGAAAAAGGTATTTTACAATGTTATAGCGATGCAGATTTCGGAGGTTGTTTGAAAACAGGCCGTTCAACTTCAGGAGTAGTTGTAAAATATGCTGGTGGAGCTATTTCTTGGCTTAGTCAGAGGCAAGCAATGGTTTCCACATCTACTACAGAAGCAGAAATAGTAGCGGCAAATGAAGCAGCTAAGGAAGTCATTTGGTTGAGCAGACTGTTCAATGGTATTTTGCAACTAAAGGATCTTCCTGTTATCCAAGTGGATAATTCAGCAGCGGTTAGACTTGCACAAAACCCAGAGTTTCATCGAAGGACAAAACATATTTCCATTAAACATTTCTTTATCCGGGAAAAAGTTATTGAAGGAAAAATTTTGGTGCAACAAATATCAACAGAGAAGCAACTGGCAGATGTAATGACGAAACCACTTCCAAGTCCACGTCTTAACATTTTATGCAAACAAATGGGGCTTATATAATAATAAAAACACAAAACTGAACTTTCAGGTAACAAGGCAAAGTCTTGAAGTTGAAAAAGAATGTTACCTTTCAGTAATGTTTTTTAAATAATACCTGCTGAATTTTGTATTAGGGAGTTTTATATTTTTCTGTAAACTCAAATATTTTCATTCGATTGATTTTTCTTTTCTCAAAAGCGTTTCTTTTAAATAAATTATTAATAAATATTATTATTATTATTATAATTTTATTACAATGTAAGATTAATTACAGAATAATATTAAGGGAATAGCACTATCTGCCAAGGCTATCGGCTAAGTGGTAATGTAATTGAATATAATACATATGTCTTATGATACAAAAATTTTCTTAACATTATTTTTCTTCTTTTTTTTTTTTTTTTTTTTATTAATAAATAAAAAGAGGATTTTATTTATAAATGCAATAAATACTTGTGTGGAAAGTTTAGTATACAGAGCTGATAAATTTCCACGATGATTTTTTTTGTCGCGGAAACGAGGTCGTAAGTTTACAAAAATTTAAAAATTATTTAAAAGACACTTTTCAACAGAAAACTTAGCACTGACAATTTGGGGTTTCGTTTTAATATACAATTTACACAGCTTGCTTAACGAGTGCGTTCAGGCAAAGGAAAGCGTAATTGCCAAGTAAGGAAGGCCTTATAAAGGCTATTTTGAATCTTTAGTTGCAAGTCTTATAAAGAGCTTTCATACTCACTGCTGACAAAGACATTATAGCAGCAATTGACAGTATTTCAAGTGAATGGTTTGCGAAAGTTTGTCTAATAAAAGTTCTATACAAGCTATTGAACCTTATAAAAGCTAAATTGATAGTTGGGTCTTGAGTGTTATACGTTATTGAAACATACAGAACCGAAAATCATTCGAATGGTTGGTTTTGATTTCAGATTTATATACAAACTCAGAGTGAATGATGGAACGAGTGAAATGGTACGGTTCCTTAGTTTCGATAACCCACGGTAAAGTGCTACCGTGCTCCATTTTCATATTGGCAGGCAGCCGGACGCTATTTGAATTATCTGGTTCTTTTTTATTTCTGGTGAAATGCAATTCACCTCCGTTAAGGATGTAGTATGTAGTATGTGTTTCCTATCTAAGCAAATAATTCTGATGAATGAAGTCTACTTAATCAGGGGCTTCTTTTTAGCGGCGAAGTGGCAATTTGATGGTTTCTTTTCATTTCTCTTCACTTCATATTTTGATGAAACTTGATATCGGAGTAAGCGAGAACCCGTAGGCTCTGTTGGCTTATTGTAATTGGCATATTTGTAAGAAGCGGTTTCTTGATTTCGAGGCCATTTTTTATAAAGATCAACATGCAGTAAGTAATGAGTTTTTATTTTTTAAACTTTATTTAAAATATAAAATGTGTTTATACCGACACCAATTGAACCTTTTTCTAGGAAAATTTAAATAAAATCCCGGAATGTATCCTTACAATAGGAAAACAAACCTTTCCATGGAAAATAAAAATAATTCCTTAAGTCGATGGGACAAGCTGAATGCCATATACCCATCTCCATCACCGCGTGCTAGCTGCCACGCCGCCGGCAACACCATATTAGGACAGTTTTGTCCTGCAATACCCAACTTTTCCGTCGATTAAATATTTTCTAGCGAACTCATTTACTTGAGGTTTCTAAAACGAACTCTGACCTCAAATAATTGGCCATGGCCCATAAAAAACCGTGTCTCTATTTTATTATATAAAATACAACATCTAACTACTATTTCAGCAATCATTCTATAGATCCCAAAAACCGTAACAATTCCGTGCTTTTGGCCTTTTTGTTTAAAGATAGTTAGGATGAGATAGGTTTGATTGGGAGTTAGGTAGGAGGTATGGGTATGAGTACGGCTTTTTGTTTTAACTTACTCGCTTTGTAAATTGAATGTGTTCCGCTTTTGCCTATGCAAATTTGAAAATTCTTACCCCTTTAACCAAAAGCAAAAAGCTATTGATAAAATGGAAACGGAAACCCAAAAGCAAACGTAAAAGCCAAAGCAAAAGCAACCAAGGCAAATTTGCGTATCTAAGGTGAAGGTAATTTGTTTTGTTACTCTTGTACTTCTGTTTTGTGTTTTTGTCTTCTAAGGACTCTTAACGGCAATTGTGCTCGAAGTGTCGTCGTTCTATAGTTTGAACATAGATATTATCTTTGGTGTGAGTGAAAGTGATTATCTTCTTGTCAATTTAATTGGACTGTGTCAATAAGGACGCGTCAATAGATTGCCTGAAACGAGTTTCCATTTCAAAGCAAACAACTCGCGCAATTATCCTTTGAAATTCAACACTGCAGCAAAAACGTTACCTCACAATTTAATTGGAGTACATATATATTTTCACCATCAGCACAGCACAGGCAGCGATTACGACACTTTTTCTCCTTCTCTCTCTCACTCACTCACTCACTCTTTGTCTATTTATCCATCTATCTATCTGTCTATCTTTATCCTGCCAAATAAAAGGGTTCACTATTGATTATTATTGATGAAGATGGTTTGAATTGAAAAATAGATGGGGTCACAGGGATGTGGATGTGGAATTGTAGAATTCTGGGGGATGTTGGGGAGGTGTTGGGGTTGCTTGCAAGCAAATCGTTTACCATTGTTTCACCGACTATCCTGGAGCGAGTTTTTTTTTATCGAATTTGATTCATGAGGTTGTTTTGCATTGCCAGCGCTCTGACTGGCACTACTAATTCTTTTTCTTCTTCTTGTTCTTCCTTTGAGCGGTTATCAGGAAATCTAATAAAATTTTATTGAATTTCCATGTTTCATAAGATCATAGATTTTTTTTTTTTTGCTTTCCTTTCATCGCCAATCGGTGTATCCTTTATCTCTTTACAATATCATGGATGGTTGATTGTCCGGGCAGCAGAGATTATTATATATAGTGTCAGCCAGCGCGTCTTTTCATGGCGCTTTAAGGGTGATTCATGCAAATTTGTTGCTGTCGATATACTTGGGTGAGATAAACTAAACGAAGGAAATATAAAACATAATATTAAAGGTATATGTGAATGTATGAAAAGGGTTTATCATCTCAAGGACCTTGCTGTGCTGCTGCTGCTGCTGCCGAAAACGTGAAAGAATTATATTGGACACACCTTGAGTTTAGAATTTTTTGATGGAACACTTAAACGAGTGATAAGTTTTTATGATACTTTTATTTTCTGGTACGAAACAATGGAGGAAGAATTTCGAAAGATGATATTCTTTTTTTGAGTAAGTGTCTGTTTCAAAATGAATGCAATAAAGTCACGTAGGTTACATAAGGTGATTCCTGACAGGATTCTCGATTCGATTTTTTTAAATGAACGAAGTTATTGAACGATTTTGTCATAGGTACATCTTTTATTCCATTCTACGTTGAATATTAAGTTTTTAAGTAAGAGAAGATGTTAAATTACAAAACATGAGATTTTTTCAAAAATAATTTATTTAAGATGATTATGCGTTTCCCGGGTAACGAAGGCAAAAGTTTTAAAAAGAGATAAAAAGATTTTGTATTTATTTTGTCGTTTACTTAACCAGGATTAGTTTTCTCATTAAATTAGACAAAAGGATTTATTATTTTAAATGAACTATTCTTCATTTTGGGACTCTTCGCTTACCATAGGATGTTTTTTTTTTTTGAGGGTCTCTACCTTTTCTTCGGGGAATAAATCGTCATCAAAGTTGATTGATAATAACCCCAAATTTCCATCAGTTCTTCTTCCGATATAAATGAAGATAATTTTGTATGGGAAATGAGATAATTTCTAATCAAATTTGGAAATTTATGAAATTACCTCAATTGCCTACCAGTGCACTGGCGGCGAGAGTAGCTGTAAAAATAAAAGTTTTGGGACTGTAAAAGTTTTCACAGATTTTCCGAGAAAACTTAACATGTGCGAATTAAAAAGGTTTCGCAGTTAGGTGTAACTCTTGTAACTGGCACATGAAAAGTTGCGAATCACCCAATTTTGTTTTACATTCATGCATTTTTTAACTGACGCGTAAGCATGAGGTTGCACTTGCAAGTTGCTTTTTACTTTCGCCAGCAACTGGCGCTTGGGTATCCTTGCAAATGCAAGCTCGAAAAAGAGTTCATTTTATAATTCTCAATTTGTTTCTAACATTTGTCAAACAAGCGCCCTTTCGTTAAAATGCAAAGAATAATGGAGGGGCCTGTAACCGTTAAAAAGAACATTTTCGCAACTGTGAAGGTTTCCACACAAAATACGAAAATACATTTTCCTTGCAAACTTTCCATGTGCGCAGTCAAAAATTTATAGCTCAGTACAAAACCTTAGCAACTGTTGTTACCGACCGGCGCGCGGGGAGCATGAAAAGTTGGTGAGCAATCAACGGTTAAACTTTATAACCTAGTCGTTTTTGCAAGTTTTTCAGAAATTAGAAAATAACTGATTGTGTATTAGTATATGAGACTTACGAGGTACTGCTTAATTTTTGAATGGGATACATAATACTACTTTTTTAATGTTGTCTTTCCTAAAAAATTTTTGGAACAATATTGTTGAGCTGAAAATACCAAAATATGGCTGAACTTTCTGGTTATTTTTTTTCTAATTTTTCGACTTACGACACGTTTAATGTCGAATTTCGTTTATCGAATTCCTCGGAACTTTTCATTTTGAGGATCTCTTTCATATAAATCTTTGTCCTTCTTTTTTTTGATTTATTTTCTTTTAGTACAGCGGTTTCATTACAAAAGCTAGATTTGTATAAAGGTATATTACCGCACAATACGGAACAAAATTTTATCCATTAATTGATGGCGGGTTTTCACATGCATTAATGCACAACTTCTAAAAACATTCTACAAACAAAAATAAAGTGCTCGACTGGATCGGACGAACTTGCTCTAATGTGTGATAGTGGTCTTGGCTCTTGGGTTTGAGACTTTGGAAAAAAAATGCAGGGAAAAAATGGTAGGAAATTTTATTGATCACTTAAAAATCACTAGTTAAATCGTTTTGTGGAACAAATGAAGTAAGCCATCTGTTTTCGTTTACTGTTCAGAATTTAAAGAATTTTTTTTTTTCAAAATTGTTCTACCAGTCTTTTTTTGAAAAACTTTTCGAAAAAATATTAAAATTTTTGTTTGAGTCTAGCACTTTAAAGTTTTTCATCAGAAAAATAAAATTAAAAAAAAAATAGATATAACCGTTTTAGGAAAAAGCAAAAAATAAAAAAAAAATTTTTACTTTTTTAAAAAAACTCAAAAAAAACTTTTTTTGAAAAATTTAAGAATTTATATAATTTCGTGTATAAAATTTCATCGAAATCTGTCAAGTGGTTTACGAGAATTAAGAAAACCGGTCCTATGGGAGGTACCGTTCTAAGACTTTTCCTGAAAATCTATTCCAACCAAAACATAAAATTGACACAGAAAACATTATTCAGAAAGTTTTATCAAAATCGTAGGAGCCGTTTTTGAGAAAAATCAATTTCCCCCAAAAAATCGTATGGCAGGTACCGTTATTTTTAGAGCTAGAATGCTAATTCCAAAAACCCCTCTGTAGGACGTCATAATAATACTATGTACTATAAGTTTGAAGCAAATCGGTCTAGCCGTTTAGGCTGTAGGTGCCGATACAGACGGACGGACGGACAGACAGGCAGAATTATCGGAACCATTTTTTTTAGTTTGATTGTCGAAAAAAAAATTTTTTTTACGAATGCATAACTTGCCCTATAGTACCTATATAATCGCAAGTTAAAGGGAGAAACGTCAACAATGTTTGAGAAATGTAAGATTTCTCATGATAAAATTGAGAGTTAAGTGCAAATATTTTTATATTAAACATACTAAACATAACTTATATATTAAATTCAAGAGCCTATAACCTGGCCAAGGAATATGGGAAGCGGATGCAATCATCTTTATGGTGATCGAAATGGTAAGTCTTCCGTTTATCAGTCATATATACAGACAAACTGACATACAAACAAAACTCAACTTTTATAATATGTAGGTACTAGAGAGACAAAAAAAAAAGTACGTTCACGCCACAGTGAACACGAGATATTTTTCCAGTATTTCACCATCTATCTCATTTGGCACTCACTTAGATTTCAAGGATGTTAATTATCAACTCATTCAAATAAAATAATAATTTTTGGTTGAATTAATTTGAATAGCTGATTAGTAGCTGCACACCAGGGACGAAATGAATTTTTTTTCTGTAAAGTAATAATTATTGCTAGTTAATAGAATTGGTACGAGGGGAGAGAATACAATAGTTTGATCGAATTAACTATTGGAATTTCAATAATTTGCATGCCATGGTTGTGAATTAGAAGAACATACTTCCAAACATAACTACTTATGTTTGTATAATGAAATTTCAAAGTGAATTCCAAACAATTTGCATTCGAAAAAACTTTTATAAAAAGGTATTGCAATAGTTCCCACAATCCGAGAAGATTTTTCTAACACAAAGTTGTCAATAGAAAGTTTATATTTAAGGCTATATCACACTGAAAGTGGATTCACTGACCACTGGCAGGCAGTGTCGTCACGAAAACTGACGAGTTTTTTACGCCAGTGAAACAATTTCTCATCAGTGGTCAGTTGAGAAAAAATGGTTATCACACTTACTGGCAGGCCTGGCGCCAGTGTGTTCCAAAAATCACTGACACCTCTTGCTAGTCAGTGAAACTTTCTCCGAGTCGGTCAGTGAACTGACGCCTGAAAAATTGACTATCACATTACACTGACACATGCTTCACTGGCACACTACACTGGCAAGTAGAGTCAGTGAAATTTACGCGAAATCGTGTCAGTGAGCAGTTTTGCTATCACACTACACTGGCAGCACTGACTATTTCGACAGCCAGTCGCTGTCAGATCCTTGTTTTTTTATTTATGTTTTAATTTCGTTACAATTAAACAAAAACTAAATTGATATCGGTGGTTTTTGTTTTTTACTTAAAAATATTTTAAAACAATGTTGAATCAAGAATTTTCGGAGATTGTGGAAATTGCAACGGAGGCTTATGTGCTAGCGTGTGTGGTGGACAGTCTCAGCGATGATGATCGCGAAAAGAGAGATCGTCGACAAGGAAAGGTTTTGTGCCAATCTGCTGATGGAATTGCGGGAAAAAGAGCCGGAGCTATATCGGAAGGCAATGCGTATGTCAAGCGAGCATTTTGATTATATGCTAAATTTAGTGAAGCCTCATATTGCAAAATCCGACACAAGGTTCCGGAAAAGCATTCTATAGATGGGGGAGAACATGACAGTTATATAAAGCTAGGGTTACATAAGGATTTTTTAGCGACTTCAAAAATGCAAAAATGCATCTTTTTGGAGGAAGTAAGATTATTACAAACAAAATAATTCTAAAGCATTTGATAGAGTTATTCATTAAGCTCTATTATTGAAAATGTGTTCATTTAGCATCGATGAATTCGGACCTTTCAATTCACGTTGTCTTGGATTGTTTTCAGTCTGCTATCTCAAATAAATGCTTCAAGATCTCTGTCGTGTTTCCGACTCTCTTTCTAATTTTTATCAGTAATCTCTTCTGATAGTTCGTCCCTTCTAATATGGCTACCATCTGCAAGGCATAACTTCGCCCGAAGATTGAGTATAATTCTCATATCCCTATCCCCCCAGGATAAAGAAGGGGGGGGGGTGAAGGGGGCACTTGCCCTGGGCGTCAGCCTTTGAGGGGACGCATAACGCAAACCGAATGAAGATGAAGAAAGATAAAAAGAAGAAAGAGAGTGACGAGCAAGCAAAAATTAAAATACGTTTATTTTGAAGTTCATAAAAATCTTGGAGTGACTCTAACACCAGTTATTCAACACCAGACAGAAAATGGTTAACTCAAGAAAACCTAAAAAGAAACTCCAAGACTATACAATCTGAAGCATTCGGTGATTGAACTCAGGTTTGCTTTTAACCTCGCGCTAACAAGCTGGACCGTAGGGATTTTTTTTTTTAAGATTTTTCAATTATTTGTTCAAATAGTCGAAGTTTTTCTGGTATCAAAAGTAGATTTCGTTCTACTTCAATATTAAATATTTATTAAAACTTTTTTCAATGAATTTTCCTTCAAAATATAATATAGTGTTCCATAGTTTTTCAATTTTTCAGATTCTATTGAAAGTCCATAATATTGACGGGAAACAAAAGTATCCAATAACACGAAACACGTGCTTTCCAAAAGATGAAATAAAGTTGTCGTTCCTAGAATTGGAAAAGCCGCTTTGTTGATGTTCTTATTTGATTATTGCAAAACATTTAAATCAATGCAACAAAATATTGTATCGCAACGATATGATTCCACGAACGAAATGTCAATTATTCTTGGAATTCGAAACTGGGTTGTGCACAGACGATTTTAGTGGTGACAGCAAAGTGAGAATTTGAGTAATTGTGCGATAGTGATTACGTGTGAAGTAGTTGGTGTCAATGAAATGGGAAGGAATATCAAGCAATGCATTTAATCAATCTTCTTTAGATTGCAGTCAGTATGCATTGAAACTTTGAATAGATCGATTTGATTACATCAGTGTTGCCAGTTGTTTCCGATTAGAGTAGACATAGCTTTTGTTCTAACTTCTAAGTAGGAAACGTGAGCTACTTTATTTGGAGCCATGAAGGGTAGATGGAAGAGGCGAGAATTTCTTGGGCTTCGTTCTTGAAGGGGCCCTGATCAAATGATTAATCCAAGACATGAGGGTAAGGACAAATCTTAGGAATCAGCGTGGAATAGACAAGATCTTGAGACAAGAATTTTTTTTGATTTGGTGGCCAAATTTGGCTGGGGTAGGATTCGCGTAGCAGGAATCTGTATCTTTTTTCCCAATAATATACAACTATATGAATTCCTTAAAGAGTAAAACTTGAATGACTAGCATTCAAGATAAATTGAAAAGAACCTTAAGGCTGAAAACGATCTATCTTCTTTTTATTTTCGGCGCTGTTATGATGTCAGGTGGATCACAACCTTCCAACTGTCTCCTTTCTACTATTGATCCGCCGGTGAGCTATGCTGAGTTGACCTCAGAAAACGTCGTTAAACCTTATGGTTTCAGAGTGTTCCATTTCTGAAGCCAACTCAATACTGGTGTTTGTACCGGAAGTCTCGTCTTTCTTCCTCACAATCTTATTCTAACGTTGTATGATATTGGCTTTTTGTCGTGGGTTTCCCATAGTTTCTCTTCTGAACGTGACAACGTGACGTGAAGGCTTCTCCATCTTAATTGCTGTTAAATTAATCTCATACGTTTTGTACATTATCTACAATTTTTAACTATATACTCTCTCTTTCTCTATCCAACATCTCCACCCATACGTCAAGTGTTCGTTGCAGGTAAGAAGGATCACCGCTTGTGCTTCAAGCTCAAGACGCTTCCTTCGTGTATACTTTTCTTGATTTGGAATACTTCGGTAACTCAAGCTTGACATCTTACATCTGTAACTGATGCCTCGTAGATGTTCGTGACTAAAAATTCTTGTCTATCCTCGAAGGAATCCCGATGTGTTTCATCTGTTGTCGACTTACCCGTGACAAACCCACACTGGCCATCAGACAGCCATATTATATTTCACTGTCAGCTATCCAAAACTACTCAACGAGCCTTATGGTGTGTCAGATGAGCTTAACTGAACGGTTATTATCTCAGCTTCACGTATCTCCTTGCCCTTTACATTAATAAAGGCACCCGATCACCTCCTAGACACTTGATCTTTTTCCAAAGCTCATAAAGTATTTCGGTTGAACCAACTGCTTTGCCTTTTGCCCACTTAATTTTACGATTGTAACTTCGGGTACTTTACTTAAGTTAGGTCCATCTATTGAAATATATAGCCATGGAAACTGTTAGTTTAAAAGTCCATCACAATTATTATGTCACTACCTGTGAAGAATTTTGTCGTCTTCCACAAGAAATTTTCCTTGAGCATTGATATTGAACTTTGGCTAACACAAATCGAATTCCCCTTCTTTGAGCAGTTATTTTAGCTTTAATTAGCATCAGCAACTCAGGTGTTGAAAAGTCGCTAGGCTTAATGCTTAAATGTGGTTTTCCCCCCTTCTAATCGCTTTTTACGACAAGCGGGTAGAGAAGCTGAAGAAATACTCTTACCCTTCCCTACACAAGTAGCTACAAAATTAGGAGTTAAAACAGTTAAATCCAACTTTCTGAACGTAAAGGGCCAACTACTATTTGTGAGAGCAAATCTTAAGGTTTTAGGTTTTAGTTCTTCAAGATTTTTACTTTTGAAATTTTTTTATTTAAACCTAATCGATATTTTGCTTTCGGAGCAAGATTTTATTTTACAAAATTTTGTTTTTTGAGGGAAGATCCTTGAAAAAAGGCGGAGTTCACTCCATACCAAAATCTTGTATGTGGGATCTGAAATTTGTTTTGTTTCATGAATAAACTTTTGATAGCAATGTAATGGTAATATATAATATAAAATATGTATTTATTGAATTAAAAGCTAGTTAACAACTCTTCTGTCAGAATGATTAAATTTGTTCTTGTCAGTATATATTCATCCTTTAAAATAATCGGAAATAAGGAGTGGCATTTGATTAAGATAACGACGGAGGAAGATCATGCAATGCATGATTGGCTTGCACATAATTCTCCTTTATTAACTTTATGTATCATTATAGTATGATGTTCCTGACTTTGTTCTACCTCTTACTTATAATATTACGTTTATTTCTTCAAGCTAAAAATTATTTAAACAAATAATGCATAACCTTTTTATAGCCTACTTATATATAATGAGTCAAATGTGATACCTTTCAATTTGCTTAAATACTTAATAACTAACTTGAAGAGTCTTAAGAAATTTTATAACTTGACATTTGAGTATCCCTATCCTTGCCGAGACTGTCATGCAAACCAATAAATTAAAATTACCAACTGAATAAGATTTTCTTATAAACTAAACTATATTTACAGACTCACTTAATCCGTCTCTATGTCTTTGTCTATAAAAAAAGATTCAAGGAATAAACTACGCAATCGTTTATCCATCGATTTGTTTAGGGGAGGATACAGGATTTTTTTACTGGAAGGGCACAGGGTGCGCATGGGCAAAAGAATAAATTATAACAGTTTCCACTTCATTAGCCTTCATTTTTGTTGCAACGTTTTGATGGATATGCAATAAAGGCGTTGGGTACAATTTGTCGATTTTAAAATGTCGATTTAAAAATATCGATCGTCATAATGTCGGTAAAAATACCGACTGATCAAAATGTGGACTCTTATAAAGTCGATGTTGAAAATATCGACTCAAAAAATTGTCGACAGTGGCAAAGTGAGTGATGACATCACTCGCATTACCACTGTCGATCAGTGTTGCGCCCCTACTAGTATGATTTAAAAATAATTTCAAAATTTTAATTGTCGACGCAATCCAAAGAACTACAGCCTTTTCCTAAATCCACAAAAATATATACCAAAATTGGAGATAGGCATTTAATGTATAACATTTTTTTTCTTAGAATATACCAAAGAACCATGAACTAAAATATTGCCTACGAATTAGGGGACACCCTGTATAATCTAAAAAAAAAGAATATAAAGCGTGATTCCCAAAATATCAGAGAGGATTATACCAAGCTTTTAAGAAATTCCGACGACATTTTAGATTGGAGCAACGAAAATGGAGGTGTAGCCCTTCTTCGGTTTATTTGATCTTGATCAGCCATTTTTTTGCAATATTTCAGGAAGACATGGCAACACGTCCAAAAATGTTAAAACCGCTTCATGTCTTTCAACCCATCTGGTCACAAAAATATTTTTTATATATATTCTGTATATTGTTTTATGGCCAAGAATTCAGCCTTATTATACAGATAAGGGTTTGCCATTACGTTTTAAAAATTATTTCGGGAAAGTGGCTGCAGCTGCTGGCTTGAATAAATTTCTGGCGATTATGTCGACCGAATATTCTACGCGATGCGTTGCGCGAACCAAACCATTGGTAATAATTTTTTACGATTTGCAAACGTTGTTCTATTCATTATGAAATGGCAAACCAAGCTGAGTATAAATCAAGTGACAGCTGTCAAAACGATCAACTCCCAAAAAAGTATTGCCAGATTGAAAACCACACGTAAAAAAAAACCACACTTTATATTTTAACAACTCTTCTAATTTGATTTGCTTCTTAGTATATACTGTGATGAAATCTCCTCAATAAACAAAAATACCGTCTAGGGGCGTGCCACACTGCCTCCCCCCTTGAATACGCCATTGTATTCGCTGATTGACTGTCGATTGAAAATGTATGTTAACCGTTGTCTCCCCTTACATCTTAAGAAATACGGTGGTTAAATACCATATCTAAGAACTTAAGAAAGAACTGGGGCTTAAAACTGGACCAAATTAAGTGCACGACTGGGTCTTACGAACTTGCTCTAATGTGTTAAAATAGTCTTGGGGCTTGATATTTTGGGGAAAAAGCATTGAAAAAATCATATGAAATCTTATTAATCACTTAAAAATCAATAGTTAAGACTTTTTTTTTTGAGAAAATGATGTAGGTAATAGATCAGATTTATTTTACTTTTTGGAATTTTATGGAATTTTTTCTACAAAATCGTTGGACCAGTTTAAAAATTAACGAGTTTTTTTAAACTTTTCGAAAACATACTCCATTTTTTTTTTTTTGAGTATGCCAACTTCTAGCACTTTGCTGTTTTATATCAGAAAAATAAAATTAAAAAAAAAATAAATTAAACCATTTTTGGAAAAAACAAAAATAAAAAAAAAATTTGAAACTTTTTAAAAAACTAAAAAAAAATTTTTTGCAAAAATTTCAGAATTTATATTATTTCTTTTATAAAAGAGCTTCTACATTAAAAATTTTATCGAAATCCGTCTAGTAGCTTATGAGAAAATCTGATTTAAAAAAACCGGTCCTATAGGAGGTACTTTTCCTGAAAAATATATTCTATCCAAAACATAAAATTTGCTCAGAAATCACTATTCAGAAAGTTTTATCAAAATCATAGGAGCCGTTTTTGAGAAAAATTAATATTTCCCTAGTATGGGAGGTACCGTTATAGTTTTAAGCTAGAATGCTAATTCCAAAAACCTCTCTGTAAGACGTCATAATAATACTATGTACCAAGTTTGAAGCGAGTCGGTCCAGCCGTTTAAGCTGTAGGTGCCTATACAGACAGACCGACAAGCAGACAGAAGACCCACTTTTTTAGGCTTCTCTATCTTTTTATTGTTATGTTTGATTGTCCAAATGGTAGGTACCAGAGAGGATATATGAAAGAAAGTTAAATGTGGGCTGGAAATGAGATTTTGCCTACAAGCTGATTTGACAGATAAATCATACCATCTGCGAATGTGTGCGTAAAAACTCGCATACACGCACAGTTGGTATGATATGATTTTGTGTTGTTGTTCTTGCATTTATTCACAGACACGATTTCAAATAATTAAAAAAGAAAAACCGGAAATGGGTGTCGGAGGGTGATACGTACGAAAGATTTCACTCTCCTTTAGGTCCTCTGTGGTTGGTAGCTATAATCGCAAGTAAAAATAGCGGATAGTGTATGCAACAGTGCGTTCAAGAAGTTGGTATTGTAGCTCTCGCTCTCGCTTATGATTTTATTTCATTTTATTATTAACGCGCCCTTATTGACCGGATACTATTATGCTTTTCTTCGCTTCGATGATCTTTAAAACAGTTTAATAGGCTGTTCCACAAACACTGAGCTATTCCGTATTAGATGAGTTTCGAGCAACCTTAAACAGTTAAAAATTGCGGTCCAGTGTTTTTTGTTCTTCTATTAGATTTTTGGGACCCAAAAAATGTCCACTTGCTTTTATTTCATCATCATCATTTTTAAATATGAACCTTCCTCAACCCTTGGCTGGGCGATCCAAATGCATCTACCTTCTACCCTTACGATTAGCATTTCTTCTCTGTCCAGCAATATTATCATGCAATATAGTGAGTATTGTCTATAAGCAATATGTGTTTCAGGGACCCTACTATTTTACCGCATAAAAATATCCTTTCACATCTGATATCCTTAAAATCACATCAAAGATTCAATTGATAATAATTGGCATATTAAGGTATTGGTGCATGCGTACATATAAAGTACATATTATAAGGCTTTTTAGAAACTTTCTCTAAACTAGAAAAGTCTTGCAAGGCCAGCTATAAATTCAATTTTCAGATGAGAAACTTCAGAAGCGACATCTTCCTGCATAATTATGTACCTACCTACTGTGTGGTTTCTTAAATGAATTATTTTATTTAAATCTTCTCCCTTTGAATAAAAGTCATATTATTCTACATCCAATAAAGTCACGTATTAAGTTAATTCCCGACACATGATTCTGGATTCTTCATTTGCACTCCTCGGATGCGCGAAAACCATTTCCCCAAAGTGGTAACGAAGTGCGGTTGTATACCTATATACGAGTATCTTTAAGCAGGCAGCTGAATGTGAATGTGTTGTAATTGTAAGTCAGTATAGATGGTTGATGGTAGGCAAGGTATAGGCACGTGCTACAAGACAACAAGTTTTATAAATGTCAGGTGCAATCTGCCAGCAGAAGTTGCTTTGTTTATGGACAAAAGTGAAAAACATCCGGCGATGTGTAATAAAGAGACCACAAGCCCACGGGTAGAAGATGAAGCAGGCATAGTAGCGTAAGTATAGTATAAGGAGAAGGACACATAACATGGGGTTGATGATTAAATTGTTAGGTGCGCATGATTGTCTGTCTTTGAGAATCCATCTGTCTGTTGTTTTGTTGATGGTGATTGAATAACATTATGTTTGTACCTAGCTCATTCAAGACATCAGACGGAATCTATGCCCTTGATGTATACGAGTATTGACGAGATGGCAGAATGAATGACATCACATTGCCATTTTATAGATTTTTTTTGTTTGTAAAAAAAAAATTAAGAAAAAAAAAGAAATAATATTAATTTTCATTTCTTTGATGAGTTGTGAGAGGTTTGCTGAAAAAATAATATAAAACGTGTGGTTTTGCACATTTGTTCAATGCCTAGGCATAGTAATTATAGAGGGTTATGTTTTTGTTTAAGCGCCCTTTGTGGCTTAAAACTTTTTTAATTTTTAAAAACTTGGCTTAGATAAAATTTTCGTCGTTAAGGACGTACCCTAGATATGTGGTTAATACAGGTTCAATTTTGACTTTCGGACCTTTACATCCTGGATAACAAATTTTGTCTTGGCATTGAAACGAAGACAAAAATATTAAAGGACATGATATAGGAAGGCACGGAGAAGATTAAAACCGCACCGCAGTTTTAACAAAATTCTATTTTAATTGTGATACCTGTGCTTCTAATGGTGACAAGAATTCGAGTGGTCCGATCTTCAACTATTATACTCTTCCGTATAAATTCGGCTGAACTTGAGCGATGGCATGGGTTATGTTCACATTAAGGATATCGGTCGATTGTGGTTTATATGCATCGACTTGCGAGTTCAGGAAACCCCACAAGAAAAAGTATAGCGCGGAAGATCCCTTTGAAAAATGACTTTGGCCAACTGACGTTACTTCTGCGAGAAATAACCGTGTTCATGCAGAACATCAATCGTGGTGTCCGCTGTTGGTAGAACCACCATGTTGTAGGTCCATATGGTTGGATTTGGGCCAAACAAAATTTGTTATTCTTCCCTCTCTTCAAAAACAAAAGCGCGGACCAATGACGCCGACGGCTCTAAATCCACACAAAGAGGTAACATTTTAAGAATACATTGTCTTCCTGGTGAATCTTTTTGGATTTTTGTCGTCCCATATACGGCAATTTATTCAAAAATGCGTCACGTTGGTAAGGATAATTCTACTGTCAATATTGAGATCTTCTTTCAAACGCTCCGAAGCCCAGTCAACGAACGGTGTTGTCAGATGGATCTTGCACGGGCACGGGTGCAGGTCCAAGTCAAGATGCGAGTTCACTAAGTTGAAGTCTGCAAAAGGTTGAGTTCCTGTGCATGGTAAGGAATTGACTACCTCGGGTTTCGCTGTACATTTTCAGGGACCGTAGCGATGTTCTCAGCCGGTCCTACGTTCCTTTATAACGTATACGAATGTTGGCTGACTTATTACCGAATCGGTCGTTTAACAGGTTTGACTGTGAAGGGACGTCCGAAGTTAGATTCAAGGTTGTATTTATGAGCTTTACTAGCGATGCGAGTGTTACGGAGAAATTGTTTAAGATGTGTAATGTATCTGGCTATTCTGTTGGAGCATTGTTTATATAAGTTGCCATAAAACAAGCTCAAGCAATTGACATTTCGACAATGTTAGAGTGAAACCAATGTTTCGGCAATGGTTCTTTCACCTCATCAAAAATGGTCTTTTTTGAATCCTATCCAGAAGGCAGAAATGTGTAACAGGAGCACCTGCCCCGATATGAGAATATACTCAAGCTTCGGGTGAATCTTGGCCTTGTAAAGATTGTTGCAAGGTCAGAAGGGGGCGAACACAAAATGCAGATCAATAAGGAATCCAGATGTTTTTCCATGAGAACAAAAATATAATACTACGTAAAATTATGAAAAAAATTAGTTTTAAATTATTTTTTTTTTAAATTTTTTTTTCAAAATTTTGAGTTTGAAAATTAATATTTTGAAAACGGTTCAATAGAATGACTTCATTTAAAATAACAATAAAATAATAAGTTTTTGGCTTTACAAAAAAGTATAGCATGGCATTGTAAGAGTTACCGTTATTTTTTAATAATTTTTTTTCAAATTTAAGTCATGTTTTTAGAAAATTGCCCCACCCGGCTAAACTGAGGAGAATAGACCCCCCTCCCATACGATTTTTTTCTTGTCTCAAACCAACCTACACGCTCTAGCTTTTTGGCACAAAAATCGTGAATCACTTTGTATATCAAGACGTTGCGTCAAACATGGATGCTATAATGAAGTGCTGGACATCTTTAGCAGGAAACATAAAGCAAAACTGTCTTTACTAAACATTTAATTTTTCTATTGTTTTGACACTTGCACTTGTAGAAAAAAACTTGACTTGAATATAATACTTCAAGTTTATTTCTAACTGTTATTGTTGATTACTATACCCGTCCGCCCCTTGTGCCCCTCCCAGAAAAAAATCCTGGATCCGCCCATGAGCGAAGACAGCTTACTTGCTGTAATGTGTGACAGTGGTCTTGGGGTTTGAGATTGTGGAAAAAAAGCAGGGAAAAAATGATGTGAAATTTTATTGATCAATAAAAAATCACTAGTGAAAACTTTTTTTTTTTTGAAAAAATGAAGTAAGCCATCTTATTTCGTTTACCTACTGTTTAGAATTTTAAGAAATTTTCTTTTCAAAATCGTTCTACCAGTTTTTTTTAAAGAACAGTTTTTTTTCGAAAATATATTCTAATTTTTTTCTGACTTATGTCAACTTCTAGCACTTTGTAGTGGCTTACGAGAAAATCTGATTTCAAAATACAGGTCCTATGGGAGGTACCGTTATAAGACTTTTCCTATAAAATCTATTTAAAATATGTAAATAAATATCATTTGCAAAAAAAAAAAAAACACTATTCACAAAGTTTTATCAAAAGCGTATGAGCCGTTTTGAGAAAAATTAATTTTTAATTTTTCACAAAAAATCGTATGGCAGGTGCAGTAAGTATCGGAGAAAGAATGCTAATTCCAAAAACAACTCTGTAGGATGTCATAATAACTATGTACCAAGTTTGAAGCAAATCGGTTCAGCTGGTTAGGTTAGGTATTTATACAGACAGAAAGACATACGGACAGGCAGAATTGTTGGACCCACTTTTTAGGATTCTCAATAATCGTAATGACATGTTTGATTGTCCAAAAGAATTTTTTTTTTACGAATGCATAAATTCCCTTATAGTTAGGTACCTATTATCGCAAGTAAAATGTCTGATGACTAAAATCAAAGAAAAAGTTAGTGAGAAAAAAAAAGTTTTAACTTAATTTTAAAAAGAAACCATAAAAAAGAGATCCTTTTGCTTTATTTCGAAAATGAAACCGAAAGTTGCTTTGCATTCAAGTTTTATCTCAAAGATTTTTACTAGCTCCTATTTAAATTAAAAAGTGGCTTTTTAATTTGCTTCCATCACCAACACGTCCAAACTTCAAGACATAAATTCAACTCTCCTCTCTTGGACTCCTTTACATCAGAAAAGTTTGTGTTGCCTTCGAGTGTACCTATAGCTCTTAAAATTTAATGGTTATTTTCATTTAAACTAAAGAACACTTTGTATGCAAAGGTAAACGTTAATTTAAATTATCAAACGAATAAAAATAAAATCTCGTTAAAATTAATTACTGCTGATCGAAATGATACCAAGCAAATACAAAAAAAAAAACAGCCTTCTTTTTCACCAAGAAATTAGAAAAACAAAAATAAAGAAAAAAGAAAAACGATTTCAATTTTAGATTAAAATCATATCCATAATGTTTTTTTTTTTTTTAATGTAATTTATTTTTAATAACCAAAACAAAAGTATATTGTTGGACAATTTTATTCTTGATTTAAAGGAAATGTTTAGATAATTTTTGCAAAACCATAAAAGGTTAAAAAAAAAGTTTTAGATACATTATCCAGAACCAGAACTCAACCAACAAAATATGTAATTCTTGTTAACATTCGATTTGCTTTTGTATTGGCCATTGACGACAACCAACGGCGTTACGTGCGTCGATGATGACGATGATGACGACGATGACGTTTGAAACAAAATCATCGTGTTACCATATTTAATAAATGATTTTCTGACCAGACCACATCCTAAGATGGTCTTCATCAGATATATTATATTATTAAACCACAAGCAAGACAGACCATGGGAACTCACTAACATCTCACATGTGTGTTTCGTTTATGCTTCTGTATCCGTTCATCTGATTAAAACTAAATGAAATAGAATGACGAAGTACACTGGAGATCTCGGGACAGGGAATGGACACTGGGCACTGAGAGTAGGACCATCAGGCTGAGGCCGAGGTCGGTTCTGAGTTAAGGTCAATAGATGGTGAAAACTTCCACTTCCATACTTCCATCAAAATCAAAATTGATTTTATATTCAATCTCCATTAAAAGCCCATCTGTCCCTTCATCTGAGTTAGATGCAATAATTTATTTTAATAGGCCCGGTTTTCAATTTGAGATTTGTCCATGTCCATTTGTTCGACTGTGGAGTATCCACATTAATTCAATGTTGTTTGTTGCTGTTACTATACGTTCAAAGTTACAACATTTGCTCTGATGACGACACGCCAAAACGACCAACGCGACGATGCGACAGACGTCGCGGAGAACCACTGCCGGGCCGGCCGGCGACATTAACTCAGCAACGACGATGGCGGCGGCGACGGGTGACCATTTTGACGTTTGAGTGTGATTATTCATTCAGAAATCTTTAAGGCTTGATTGCCCAAGACTCACGAACTGTATAAGAGCTGAGTTTGTACAATCTTATTTTGGTGCCAGATTTTTGGAAACCCACATTTTAAGAGTTGCGTTGGTTGGATGGACAGTTGACGGTCTCGACTAAAAACTATGAGTAAATAAATTTAAGCACAATGAAATCAAGTCGCAAAGTTATCCACCTGGCCAATTTAATGGCCGTCCATTCATAAAAAAGAGATATTAAAAATAAAAAGAAAAAAAAAACTTTTTACATGAAATATAATGTGGGCGCAATGTAGCCGAGATCATGATGGGAGTTGGTTTGGCGTGGGCCAACCAGCATAAGTTGCTTCGCCAACCTTCTTTGTGTGTTGGAATGGAAGTAGGTACCTCTACCTACCATTTCAGAAAGTGAGTCGTAAAAGAAAAGATTTTTAAAAAGTATCTATTTTACATTGAAGCTGTTAGTTCAACCACCACCATGCCATAAGATACAATACCACCATAATATCAAGGTCTGTTGTGTTGGTTGTGTTGTGATAAATCTAAATATTTGATTTAGCGACAAAGATAATAATATATGTGTATGTATGTATAGGTAGCTTATAAACAAATGGCCGAAGTATCTAGTTTAAGAGGAGCGTATTTATCTTAGATAGACAAACCGACGACTTTGTTTCGCGTGTGTAATTTTTATTTTTATTTCTATTTTTATTAAGATTTATTCATTTTCTTGGTTTTTAATTGCTGGCATTTATGCGATTTTATCGATAACCTGCTTTGATTAATGAAAGAAAGGGAAACTGGCAATGAAATTGATTTAAAGGGTTTAAAATGGTGTTTGAATTTCCAAGGACATAAGAACATTGTTTTTGTTTTTTCATTATACCCTATTCCATAGAATGGGTATATTGTATTTGGTGTGGAGTTTGTAACATAGAGAAATAATACCGTTTGGTATAGAAAAATATATATATTCTGACTCAGAATCAAAAGCCTAGTCGATTTAGCCATGTCCGTCCGTCCGCCCGTCCGTCCGTCCATCCGCCCGTATGTATACCCTCTAGAGGTCGCAATTTTTGAGCTCGAAAGCTGAAATTTGGTACATATAATCTTTGGTTCAAGATTAAGGCTAAGTTCTTGAACCGGTAAAATCCGCCAACAAACACGCCCACAATCGCCATTTTCGATGAACAACCTCAATTTAATAAAATTAAATTATGTTTTTTGTACAGTTACGATAAAAGCATAACGCTTAATATTTCCAAACGTAAGCTTTAAGTAAACCTTCTTCCAATCAAATAAAAATATTTCAGTTTGGGCGTGGCTGACGCCCATTTTTCATACAAAACCATCAACATTGTTTTTATAAAAAAACAATTGTTATATTAAAGCGAAAAACATTACATTTTGTGGGTATTACTGGCACATAAACATCTTGTGTATGCAATCAAAATTTATTTTGGGCGTGGCTGACGCCCACTTTTGATAAGAAACTATAACAAAATTTTTTTTTGTAAATAAATGGTATTTATAATGAATCCGCACGTCGAAATTTTGCGTCTTTTAAGAGAAACTAAGCAGTTTGTGTATGAAAAATATATCTCTACATTTTCTTGTGTACATTTTTTCAATACGCCCACTTTTAAAGGCGTGATTTTCATAAAATACCTTTGTTCAGGTAAGATTGTTTTAAAACTACTCGATTCAGCTGAAGTTTTACACATATGCCTAAATACTGACCAAAGTTGGTGATTCAAATTTTTAAGGCACGCCCACTTTTAAGGGGCGTTTCCGTCAAAAGTTGTATAATGCATTGATTTTTTAACGTTTTTTTAACCATCGGTCGCAGTTTTGATGTAAACAGATGAACACTTGGATTTATATTCCTTGGTTGCGTAGCAGAGTGTGGTCCAAGAATTGTTAAAAACACCCATAATCGCTATTTCCATTCCAAATCTAATTTTTAAAAATTTAAGTTTTGTCTTGTTTTGTTCAAATTGATCTGCAAGAATAAAATTGAATGTCACTGAGCTCATAACAATTGCCTTGGCAATAAAACGTTTTAACTTTGGGCGTGGCGCACACCGCACAAAATTAATGTTATTGAATTTTTTGCTGTCTGCTTAAGAAGAATTTTGTTTCTGAAACATCGGCTGTTTGCGGGAGGCAGACGCATACACACACAAAAATATGGGGAATAGGGTATCCAACAGTTCGTTGCAAACGTAATGTAGCTCTCGCTTATGTTTTTTTATTTGTATTCATAATTTTTTCATGAGACATGAGAGAAGGGCGTTGTGCAATACTTTTGATTATTTAAAACTTCTCGAAAGAACAAAACAATACAAATTTTTTTGAATCAAACATTTTTGAAAAATGTAGTGCCCGGTGTGTTGTCAGTGTTTCAGACTGGGGGGAGGTCTCTTCCTGAACGAAATGAGATTGGCTGTAAAAAAGCGTAAGATCAATGAAATTTAGGGTCGAGGATTGTCAGGGAAATTTTAAAGGAAGGTATTTTCTGATTCCAAGCATCCCTACAATTCCAATTGACATGACATTCCAGTTTAATAGGCTTCAATACCCTGTGTGTCTAGCCTTATAGATGACTACCAACAAATCACAAGGCCAGTCATGAAATTTGTGGTGTATTAACTTAGAGCTCCTCTGTGTTTCGTGTATGACCAACTGTATGTCGTGTGTTCCCGTGTTGGCAACCATTATTCCTGTTTGCTTACGCATTTGAAAACAAAACTTAAAGCGTAGCTTACTACACAGCTTTGCATTATCATATTAACATTTTCCGACTGCATGAAAATAAAGGGTTTTTCAACAGGGACGCTACAAAAGTAGAGCGTCAGGGACAGCAAACGAAGCCATATTTCTTACCGCTCTTTTGACATTTCTCTTCAGTAAGGTTTGCGATTTCATGATGAAAAGATATACGAGCCAACAACGAGTCGAAATTATTAAAATTTACTAGCGAAATTCGGAGTCAGTGGCCTCAACGTTAAGAGCGCTACGTCCAATTTATGGTCGTCATAATCGTCCTAGCAGATCAACAATTGAGCGTCTAGTGGAAAAATTTGAATCCACAGGCACAGTACAAAATGTTCCCGTGCCATAGTGAGACAAAGAAGTGCCCGTAGTGTCGAGAATATTGCTGCCGCTGCCCGCTGAGGCTTCAGTTGCAGAAAGCCCAAATGTGTCTCTCACACGTCGTTCTCAAGCGTTGGGCATCTCTGTGACGTCGTTGTTGCGAATTTCGCGAAAAGATCTTGGCCCATACATCCTTAAAAGATTAAATTGATGCAAGAACTGAAGCCGCTTGACCACCAGAAGCGTCGTATGTTCGTAAATTGGGCTGAGCAACAACTTGAAAATGATTCGGATTTTCATCGAAAAATCATCTTCAGCGATGAGGTTTATTTCTGGCTGAATGGCTTTGTCAATAAACAAAATATGCAGCAATGCACACGTACTCCATGAGTCATCATTGCATTCCGAAAAAATTACGGTTTGGTGTGGTTTATGGGCCGGCGGCGTCATTGGGCCGTATTTCTAACGTGATGATCAAGACCGGCACGTTACTGTGAATGGGGATCGCTACCGTTCAATGATAACCGACTATTTTTGGCCCCAATTGGATGATATGGACTTGGAGGACATGTGGTTCTAATAGGACGGCACCGCAAGCCACACAGCGAATGTCACAATCAATTTATTGGAAACCAAGTTTGGAGAACGTGTTATCTCATGAAATGGTCGCTTGGCCGCCTCGGTCGTGCGATTTGACGCCGTTAGACTATTTCCTGTGTGGATACGTCAAGTCTATAGTCTATGCCAAAAAGCCAGCGACGATTGATGAATTTCGTACGAATATCGAACGTGAAATTGCAGCAGTATCGGCCGATTTATGTTTGAAAACCGTCGAAAATTGGGTTCAGCGTCTGGACTTCTGCAAGCGTGCCCGTGGTGGCTATGCAAAAGAAATCGAGTTCCATACATAATGGCATCAAACGTACTTTCACAGGAATAAAGAATTTAATTGATATCCAAAATGGTTTTTTTTTTATTTAAAAAACTTTTGTAGCGCTCTTATTGAAAAACCCGACACAAGTCATTGAAAAGTACGAACGAGTTTCATTTTATATATTAAGGGAACTCAATTCAAGTAAGTAGTCATTGTCTTTTACTTCCAATTATAGGCATGTACTATAAGGCAAGTTATCTATTCGTGCAAAAAAAAAGGTCTAACAATGAAACATGGCATTGCGATGATAGAAAATTCAAAAATGTGGGTCCGATAATTCTGTCTGTCTGTCTGTTTGTCTATAGAGGTAATTTTGGAAAACGCATTCTAGCCATAAATCTAATGGTACCTGACATATACGGTTTTTAATGACAAACTCATTCTTCTCAAAAGTGGCTAAAACGATTTCTGTGTAAACTTTATGTTTTTGTTTAAATAGATTTTTCAGGAAAAGTTTTATAACGCTAAGTATATACTTGTACATATGCTTTCCATAGGACTGTTTTAATACCCTATTCTATGGAATGGCTATAAATAACTTCTTGTACATAAACGTCTTGTGTTAAATAAAAAAAAATTACTTTGGGCGTGGCTGACACCTTTTTTCATTAGAAACTACAATTTTCTTTTGCAAATAAACGGTAGGTATTTATAATGAATCCACAAGTCCAAATTTGTGCGTCTCTTAGTCAAAACTAAGAAGCTTGAGCATGCATTTTTTTTAGAATTTTGGGCGTGGCTTACGCCTACTTTTCATGAAGGAACGCAGAACGTAGTTTTCAAAATTTAAGGTACGTACCAATATTTAATTTTAACTTTTTTTTCCGTTCTGGTCGTTATTTGCTCTTTATTTTTCTTGGGTACATTGGTACATATTTCCAATACGCCCACTTTAAGGGAAGTGAATTTTATAAAATACCTTTATTTAGGTAAGATCGTCAAATCAAAAACCTACTCGATGCAGCTGTAGTTACACTTACACATAATGTTTAAAAATTGAATAACGATCAAACCTCAGTGAGTGCTTTAAATTAAATATTACAAATTTTTTGGACACGCCTACTTTTAAGGGGCTTTAGGGTTTGTTTACCTTGGTAACGTAGCAGTGTGGTTCAAGAATTGTTAAATACACCCAAAATAGCTATTTCCATTCAAAATCTAATTTTTAAAAATTTAAGTTTAGTCTTGTTTTCTTCAAATCGATCTGCAAGCTTAAAATTGAATGTCTTATTCCCCTGGCACTAAAGTCTCAACTTTGGGGTGGGCATGGCACACGCCTTTTCTTATTGCACCAGCAGTTATTGATCATCGGCCACACAAAATCTGAATCTGATTTTCCCTTAAAGCCACTTGACGGATTTTGATTAAATTTTAAAGCCCTTTTATAAACAAAATTATATTGATTTTAAAGTTTTAAAAAAAAAAGCTTTTTATAGCTTTTTAAATAAAATGCACGACTGGGTCGCACGTACTTGCTCTGTGGGTGCAATAGTACGATGAAAACAAACTTTTCGATCAATAAGAACACCTAATTTTTGAAAAATTTGGTAAAACCTAAAAAATGTTGACTGAAACTGGAAAAACCGATATACGGGAGCTAACGTTAAGAAACCTTTAATATTTAAAATTAAGATGTCATCTTTTGGGTGTTGTAAATGATACAAATGTCCACTTATGGCCAAATTAATAATACTGTTAAATCAAATTTCCGCTATTATCATGTGTAGCCAAAAACTAAAAATGCAGTTTTCTTTGAAGTATTCTATATATGTTACATGAAAAGTTTCATAAAAATCGGGGGAGCCTTTTTTGAGTAAATTAGAAAAAACGAAAAAATTGGCCTAAAACTAATGGCTCTTTGTATAGGAGCCACCATTTAAAAAAAGAAACTGAAAAAAAATTAATGCCATCTGATAGGAAGCTGAAAGAAACTATACCAAACAAAATTTGAGTGAATTCGATGCAACCGTTGACAACTTATGGCCATTTGAAAAAAACCGTTAAGAGCTGATCTCCGTTATTTGCATTTTTAATCAAAAACTGAAAACGCAGTTCTCTTAAAAACACTAAAAGTTTAATCAAAATCGTTACAGCCATTTTCGAGCAAATTAGAAAAAACCAAAAAAAGTTGGCTAAAACTCAACGGCTCGTTGTATGGGAGCTACCATTTAGAAACGCTTCACTGAAAAATTTATAAAGCCATCCAATAGAACGCTATAAAGAACGATGCCGAACGAAGTTTGAGTCAATTCAATCAAGCCAATGCGAACTTATGGTCATTTGAAAAAAAGCCGTTAAAACCTGATTTTCGTTAGGACTATTTGAGCCAAAAACAAAAAACGCAGTTTTGTTAGAAATGCTTAAAGTAAGCTTAATTTTGAGTTTAATCGAAATCGTTAGAGCCGTTTTCGAGAAAATCCATTGAAAAAAACCGTTATTAGAAAGGTACCAGTTTGAGCCGGGCTCAAACGAAATAAAAATAAAATGCACGACTGGGTCGCACGAACTTCCTCTAATGAGTGACAGTGGTTTAGGGGCTTGAGATTTTGATAAAAATAAAATTTTCAAAATTCTTAAATAAATACTGAAACTAATTTGAGCTCAAAAAAAAGTACGCCATTTTATTTCTTGGATAAATTTGAATTTATGAGAATAAATTTATAAAAATCTGTGGAGCGGTTTTTGAGAAAAAAAGTTTTTTTTGAAAAATTTTTTGAAAAAAATTTTCAAAAAATATTCAAAAACGCCAGTTCATAGGTATTCAGCAAATACATTTATTTAAAATTTTTAGAAAAAAAAAATTAATAAGCAGTTTTTCAAATATTAATTTTTTAATATTTTTTTTTAAATGCTTTTAAAAATACAAAAAAATATTTTTCAAAAATATTGGTATGCAATACAAATTGAGCTATCTACAGCTATATGTGTGTGAAATTTCGAAAGAATCGGCTGAGTCGTTTTCGAGATACATAGTCGAAAGCAAAAAAAAACGGTCCTATGGAAAGTACCGTTCTTAGCCATTTTTTAAAACTTTTTTTTAGCCATATGATTGGTCGTACCTAAAAAGCAACACTGATTTTTTAAATCGAAATTATTAGAGCCGTTTTTGAGCAAAATAAGCTTTAACGTAACGGTTGTATGACAGGTACCGTTATTTTTTGAGCTAAAAAAAAAATTTCAATTTTCCCTCTGTACAATACCTAAAAAAGTCTATATACCAAGTTTGAAGCAATTCGGCCCACCCGTTTGGGCTGTAGGTGTCTATACATACAGACAGACAGACATACAGACGGACAGAATTTTTAGACCATCTTTTTTCGTCTTCGCTATCATCGTAATGTCATGTTTGATTGTTATCTCAAAACTTTTTTTTTCGACGAATGCATAACTTGCCTTATAGTACCTACCTATAATCGCAAGTAAAAATCTCGATAACCGTTTTTCTTCAAACTACTATATATCAAGTTTGAAGAAAATCCGTCAAGCGGTTTAGACTGTAGCATGACGTGAAAAGTGCACAGACGCACATACGCACATCCGCACAGACAGACCGACGGACAGTATGGCAAAAACCACTTTTTTGGGCTTCTCTATCATCGTTATGTCATGTTTGATTAAAACCTCGTTTTTTTTTCTGCACGAAACCAATACTTGCCCTATAGAGCAAGTAAAAATTTAAAAATTTTAATTTTTATGTTTTTCCAAAAACGGTTTGTTTACTTTTTTTAATATTATTTTCCTCATAGCAAGCAACAGCAAAGTGCTAGATACCAACATATTAAAAAAAAAATTGAAATATAATTTCGAAGAGCTTTAAAAAATATATATATTTTTTTTTAAACTTAATTCCAAATAATTTTAAATGTAAATTGAAGGCCAGATAATGAATAACAGAATGTTATGCTGTAACACTTTTTTATATATAAATTTAAGCTATTTTGAAGGCACCAATTTAAGACTCGATTTAAATCGGATCCGACTTTTTCAGAATCACCAAGGGATTCAATTGTCAGAGGTCACCCGCCTAGACTGCAATTTTGTATAATATTGGCGATGTTATTAATAAATATATTAAAGAGTACTGGACCCAAGTGACTTCCTTGGGGGACACCGGAAGTACATTCATTACTTCTAGAAAGTTTACAGTCAATTAAAACACGTTGGGATCTATTCATAAGATATGAAGAAATCCAATCTAGTATTTTGGAATGGAAACAAAAATGGTTAAGCTTTTTTACAAGGATATTGTGATTAGCAGAGTGAAACGCTTTACTGAAGTCGGTATTAACCGCATCAACTTGAGGTTTATTTTCTTATGCATTTAACTTACAGGACGAAAATACTGACAAGTTTGTTACGGTCTAGCGCCCAGATAAAAAACCATGTTGTGATTCAGACCATGTTAGTTGAAAATTGAATTTTATTTTTGACCAGATTCTCAAAGAGTTTAAGAATCGTTGAAAGCTTACAAATTCCTTTTTTTATTTCCATATTTTTGACCCATCCGCAAGTCCCATCCTATAACTGCTAAATAGTTCTCAAATGTCCATATCTACCCACATATAGATTCGTGTATCAGATTTTGTGCTGATCTAATGAATTTTATTAAAAAGCCACCAACAAAATATGCGAACCAAACCATCAAGATTTAATAATAATTACTTACCCGTTCTATGTACATGCAAGGAATTTATTATGTTCAAGTTCAACTACAAATAGAATATTATTTTGATTGCAATAAAAATATATATAAATTGACGAAGCAAATCCCAAATGATGATTATTTCATTCATTAAACATGACTAAGCAATTGATTCCATGAATTCCAACATCAATTGAAATTTTAATGCTCTTAAATGCAGACAAAAAAATCCGACCTCGGTATAGGCATAAACAGACAAAGAATCTTTTCGTACGAAAATTTCTATTTAAATAAAACAATCTTTAGAAACAAACATTTTTTTTTTATAAAAAATGGTTTTTAAATGATTTCATAATAAAAACAGAAACCACATCGTGTGCGTACATTTCAAAAAAGGATAATTAGACATAATTCCACATATCGCTTTAAAATACACAAACTCCAGAGGCAAGGCATTAAAGCGACACACCAACACAATAACCATCAACATCAACATCAACACATTATAAATTTAGAAAAAGGACCAATTGGAAGACAAATTTCTTAAACGCATTAACTGATGCGGTCGCGTAGCGTGAGGAGGGATAGGGATCAGATGGTTTTTTTTTGCCTGAACAGTCCATTCCGACAACATTCATCTATTTTTATAAAATTATATGCTCTCGAGTGTGTATCTTTGCCTGTGGTAGCAGTTTGAAATATATTTCAACGTCGAAAAAAAAAAAAAAAATATGAAATATTTCAAGTGCTGAACCGATTCCATGCCGCCATATCGCCATCGCCACTGCATCAGCTTCTATTCTCCGTTCGGCGTTCTGCGGGTAAATATGAGCACGAGGATGAGTTGAGTATACAAAAACCCATCGAGGCGACACCATATATATCCACATGTATATATATTAAACAAACAATATTTCCCTTAAAACTCAAAAAATATATATATCTATGGAAATACAACACTCTCAGGGCTCTGTGGGTATTATTCATAGGATCTCTATACAAAGTCTACACCTAATATGTCATCCAGGGAGGGCAAAGTGACGCGACACAAAATGAATGGGGAATTGAACCCCCGTTGCGAATTGTTAGTGACCCGTCAAAAAATCGAAATTTAGTAGCTTAAACAATAAATAATTGGGTTGCAAACCATTTGACATTGTTATAGCTTGTGCCTCTTTTGTGGCAGATAAATGTTTTTGAAATAAAAAAAGGGAGAGTGTATACTCGTATGTGCGGGTGAGGGTGTCAACCGGACGGGGGCTATTTATATAAAATTGTATGGTAACTGGTATCTTGTTTTTTTTTTTTTTTTGTACGTATGAGGACGTTTTTGGCCTCAGGAATAGATTGCATTAATATTGTCTGCCCTAGAAAATTTGCATTGCTTTTATTTTGTTGAAGATGAGGAGATGAAGTGGTTGAGCATGTAGGAAGAGTTAACCCGGATTAAAAGCAGAGAAACTTTCATATAAACGTAAACGCATACGTACCCATACCTATACCTAGCTAAAAAAAAAAAAAAAAGATAAAAGGGACTCTGGCGATGATACAAAACTGTCGCATGCACTTGTTCTCTTTGCAGCTGTGAGTCTTCTGAATATTAACATATAGCCTTTGAGCACCTGAAGAAATCCTTCAAACGATTCCGGCTTCTTTTTGGCTGTATTTCCCTGAATGCAAACTTTGTCGTACTGTACTGAATACTTGCTTCACTCTTGAACAAACTTAACGAAGCCAGCAAAATTAATTGATGTTATACAAAATATACCAGGATGGTTCGCATAAGGAAAGCGTATCAGGACTTTGAGGTGCAGAACCAAAAGTGAGTTGAATTAAGTGCATGAAGTTGCTCTAATGTGTGACAGCGGTCTTGGGGCTTGAGATTTTGAAAAAAAAAGTATGGAAGCAAAGAAGAAATCATATGAAATTTTATTGATCACTTAAAAATCACTAGTTAAAAGTTTTTATGGAAAATATTAAATAAGCCATCATTTCTTTTACTGTTTTGAATTTAAAAAAAAAATTGAAAAATCGTTCGACCATTTTTTTCACAAAACGGTTTTTTCGAAAAACTCTCCGAAAAACCCTTTGAATTAGAGTAGGTTTAAGTATCTAATCTATTATTTTTATCATTTTTACTTAAGTCTTTGGAAACTATAATTTAAAAAAATTAACATAACAAAAAGTTAAAAACAAAAAATTAAAGGAACTTCATTTCACAACTTAAAAAAAAACTGCTGGTTATATGGCCCACTAAGTTTAAAAAAATTCATAGTTCCGAAACAACCAACTGCCTCGGATATGGATGACCCTACTGATGACGACCCTAGCAAACGAAACAAGGACAACGAATTTCGGTTCTGCACGTGGAATGTCCGGACCCTTAACAGACCACGTGCAGCCGAACAATTAGTGGAAGCCCTAGATGGTGTCAAAGCCGACATCACAGCCATCCAAGAAGTGCGATGGGATGGTGAAGGCACAAGGAGGATGAAAAACTGTGACATCTACTACGGCAAGTGCTACAGGACAAGAAACCAGCGGCTATTTGGATGCGGATTTGTGATCAGAGGAAGGCTTAGGCAAGAAGTCTTGGGGTTTCGTGGCATAAGCGAACGCATTGTCACAATCCGCATTAAATCCAAATTCAGCAACATCTCGCTGATCTGCGTCCACGCCCCCACGGAGGAAAAAGATGACACGACCAAAGAAGAATTCTACGATCTTCTCGAGAAGACGTATGATGAATGCCCGAAGTACGACACTAAGTTTATTCTTGGTGACTTCAACGCCAAAATCGGAAAGGAGGGTAACTTTGGCTCGACAGTCGGAAAGCATAGCCTGCACGACAACACTTCCGGTAACGGACACAGGCTAATCGACTTTGCTGCGGGGCGAAGTGTCATCTTAGCTAGCACATACTTCCCACACCTCAATATTCACAAGGGGACTTGGCGGTCTCCTGATCAAAATACCGTCAACCAAATTGATCACATTGCGATTGATAGCAGACATGCGTCCAGTGTCATGGATGTCCGCACTTTCCGAGGGGCCAACATAGACTCGGACCACTACCTTGTTGTAGCTAAAGTGCGAATGCGGATCTCCACCAGACCGCAGAACCGAACATCCACTGTGAGAAAGTTTGATGTTGCTAAGTTACAATCGCAAGAGACCGCCACAACCTTTGCCAATCATGTTTCCTCTTATCTCTTGACAAGCCCGGCGCCTGCGCCAAACCCAGAGGCCCAGTGGCAACATTGCAAAATGGCCATCAAAACCGCTGCCACGGATGTTTTGGGTTTCATTAGGCGACCACAACGAAACACCTGGTTTGATGATGAGTGCAGGCTCGCACACTTGGCCAAAGACGAAGCCTATCATGCAGTTCTGAATGCCAGAACTAGAGCTGCCAAGAGCGCTTTCCGTGCGGTGTACCAGCAAAAGAGGAAAGAGGAACATCGGCTTTTCAGAAGAAAAAAAAGAGAACTGGAAAAACGAATGGTTGAATCTATTGAGGGGTGCTACGGCAGAAGCAATGTTCGAAAGTTCTACCAAAGGGTAAAGCATTCGTCCAAGGGTTACAAAGCCCGAGCGGAAGCATGTAGAGACGAGGGTGGGAATGTCGTTGTAGATACACAGTCGGTGCTGAGAATTTGGAAAGAACACTTCTGCAGACTGTTAAACGGCGAAGACAACCAACTAATCGCTGTCAGGCAGAATGATCCATTCGATTTGGATGATGATGAACAAAATTTCCGTCCTCCCGACCAAGAAGAAGTTCGGATAGCAATATCTAAACTAAAGTCCAACAAGGCTGCTGGAGCTGATGGCCTTACGGCTGAACTCTTCAAAGCAGCGGGAGATGACTTGGTGAGGAGCATACACCAACTCATCTGTACAATCTGGTCGGATGAAAGTATGCCTGACGAATGGAACCTCAGCATTGTGTGCCCTATCCACAAGAAAGGAGATACTCTAAGCTGCGCCAACTACAGAGGTATAAGTCTCCTAAATGTCGCCTATAAAATCTTGCGGCCATTCTGTGTGAACGTCTGAACCCTTTCGCACGTGAACTGATTGGCCCCTATCAGTGTGGTTTCAGACCCGGTAAGTCAACCGTCGACCAAATTTTCACACTTCGGCAGATTTTGGAAAAGACCCAAGAATTCCAGATCGATACTCACCACCTCTTTATCGATTTTAAAGTCGCCTATGACAGCGTAAACAGGAACGAGCTATACAGAGCCATGTCGCTTCTTGGCATCCCTGCAAAACTCGTTCGATTGTGCAGGATGACTATGGAGAACTCGCGCTGCTCCGTCAAGGTTGGTAAGAACACCACCGACTCATTTAATGTCGAGAAAGGCTTACGACAGGGTGACGCGCTGTCATGTAACCTCTTCAACATCATTCTTGAGGCAATCGTACGCAACTCGCATGTCAACACCAGCGGTACGATTTTTTTTTAGATCCGTTCAATTACTTGGCTATGCTGATGATATTGACATTATTGGAAGAACGAAGCGCGCTGTCAGTGGAGCATTCGCAAGTATTGAAGTGGAAGCGGCTCGAATGGGTCTGGCTGTAAATGAAGATAAAACAAAGTATATGCTGTCCTCGGGTGAAGTAGATCATCACCGTAGGCTCGGACAAAACGTCACAATGGACAGATATAACTTTGAGGTTGTCAAGGACTTTGTCTATTTGGGTTCCACTATAACCTCTCAGAACAACATCAGTGAAGAGATCAGTCGAAGAATCACTCTTGCCAATCGCTGTTTCTTCGGGCTAAGAAGGCATCTTAGTAGTAAAGCCCTCTCTCAAAGGACCAAGGAGACACTATACAAGACCCTTATCATCCCAGTCCTGCTGTATGGGGCAGAAGCGTGGACACTGACACAATCGGATGAATACAGGCTGGGGTGCTTTGAGAGAAAGATTCTTCGGGTGATATTCGGGCCTGTATGTATCAATGGAGTATGGAGGAGAAGATTCAATGACGAACTGTACGGGCTATACAGCGACATTGACTTGGTTAAGAAGCTGAAAATTCAGCGGCTTAGATGGCTGGGTCATGTGGAGCGTATGGACGAAAACGCTCCTGCCCGACGAGTCTTCAATTCCAACCCGGAGGGCCGACGCAGTTCTGGAAGACCCCATCTAAGGTGGCGCGATCAAGTGGTAAACGACCTCAACCAACTTGGTGTGCGCAACTGGAGGCCACTGGCTAGGGACCGGCCTAGCTGGCGAGGAATGTTGGTTGAGGCCGTGGTCCACAATGGACTGTCTGCGCCACCTTAAGTAAGTAAGTTTAAAATATGCACCAGGGTGTTTTTCAAATATTTTGTGATGGTAAGGCATGCAGAATTCACATATAAACAATTGCTTTTCATTGCCAGCAATAATGTGAGTCCTTAAAACACACAACAACAAAAATCATGTTTAAACCATGTTTCAAAAATGGACCCTGGTTTATATCAACACCCGCAATGAGCCATATTATCGAAACTATGACAATTTCACTTTCTTTAATTTTAAACACACTCAATTAATTACAATACAAATTTTATATAATTAAATATAACACTATACGAAAAAACTTATTTAATTTCCAAGTACTTGGAAATTTATAACGATAACGAATAAAACTAACTGACACATACTCTCACTTCTGCCACTGATCAAAACACAATGATGCAATGCCAGTTTGAATGTGTTTGACTTGAACATTTAGTCAGTTCAGTGCCTACTATGTTTTATTCATAAAATATTGCAGTGGGCCATATTACCAATGTGGGTCATGTTTGTGTCACTTACTCTTTGCTTTTTTCTAGCACTTTGTTGTTTTTATCAGGATAATGAAATTTCAAATAAAATTGAACAAATTGTACTTTTTTAGCAAACTTAAGAATTAATATTATACCGTTTATAAGAGGGCTTCTTCACAAAAACTTTCATCGAAATCCGTCGAGTGACTTACAAGAAAATCTGATTCAAAAAGAAGCAGTCCTATGGTAGGTATATTACCGTTATAAAACTTTTTCTGAAAAATCTACTCCAATAAAAACATAAAGTTTACACAAAAAATATCATTCCGAAAGATTTATCGAAATCGTATGAGCCGTTTTTGAGAAAAATGAGTTTTTCACTAAAAATCTTATGGCAGGTAAGTAAAATGTATCTTTTAGGAATGTAGTGAACTGCAGTCCAGATCTACGATTTGCGCAAGGGGGTGCAAAAGGTTGAATTTGGCCCCCACCATTTCATAATTTGTTTGTGCTCTCTATTGCTACATAGCATCTTCATAGGTGATGACAGTGGTTTTGCATCTCCCAAAGGCTGACGCCTGGGTCAAATACCCCCCTTTGTCCCCTCTCTAGATCCGGCGCTGATGAATTGCAAGCTTTTTTGGACTTGTCCCGTTCCCGGAATCACTTTCAAATAGGAAGATAGTTGTTCACTGTCCAAAACGACAGTCCTTGCGATGTTTTATGGAACTCTTAAAAGCTAAAATTCCAGCATCCAATTCCAGCATCCAAGGGGGCTTAGCCGTTAACAAAAATAAACGGACCATTATAAGAGACATTTTGGAACTTTTTACCTCTGTATTAGGTACAGTTAAAAGGTCTTCGTACTTGTGAATGAGGGCTCCATTGATTGAACATACATTATGTACTTTCATCTAACCAAATTGTCAATAGTCATCACCCGGTACTTTGAATAGCTTGGACGAGATGTCAGCTACTGCAGTTCTGTAGTTTCCATTTTTATTCTTTTAAAGAATTATTAATAGTGGCTTCTGCCAATTACGTACTTGACCTCTTTCTGAGAGATCGATGTTCCACTGGGATTGGTTCTTAGCTGCGTTGACTAGCCTGCATTAATCATTTAGCAAGGGGCTTCATTGTGGTCGTGTAGTGAAATATGCTGGCAGTTTTTCCACAGCAGACTGCAGCAGATTTTTGAGATGTTATTGGAAACGTTGTCGGTAAATGTGGTGGTCGTGTGCGGTAGCATCTTTGCGAGATCAAATTTTTCAATCTAAAGTATCTAATCCTCCTCAGCGATTTTGATGCTGAAGTCGCTATAAGAAAAATGTTAATGGCAGACTTCGATCGAGTATTCTCCTCATATATGTACAACAAAGTTATAAATTACGTTCTTATCCGCGCCCTTTAGCTACTCTGTAGCACCTTTGGCGCAAAGTCTGCCTCGGTACCTATCGCAGATCTTAACTCAACTCTTTCTTAATCATCCTATATCACTTTTTACAGCAGTCTTGTAAAGGGTTTTCCAATAAGAGGTGTTATTTTGAATAGCCCGCTATTTCGGTTGTTGATGTCAATTTTGAAGCTGTAATTTTTTGAGATTTGTCAAGTAGAAACTACGCCATTAATAAAAATGGAACGATACGAGCTTCAACAACGCATTGAAATTATTAAAATTCACTATAAAAATGGTGAAAATTTGGCAGAGACGAGTCGTAAAACTAAAACATTTGTTGGTCGTCGTGAAGCACCTTGTCGGACTGCAATCCAGAAATTGGTGGACAAATTTGAGCTGTTGGGACAAGAACAACTGAGAATATTACTGCAGTAGCCCAAAGCGTTGAAGAAAAGCCAGGTTTGTCCATTCCTAGTCGTTCTTTGAAATTGGGCATTCCACAAACGTTATAACACCTTAGTTTGCATGAAGACTTGGGTCTTAAGGCTTATAAAGTTCAGTTAACACAAGAACTCAAGCCGGCAGGTCATCAACAACGTCGTGTCTTCGCTGATTGGGTCCTTGAAATGCATGAAAATGATCCGGAATTTCATCGAAAAATCATATTGACTGATGAGGCCCATTTCCACTTCGCTGGCTACGTCAACAAGCAAAATTGTCTCATCTGGGGCTCGGAAAAAGCAACGAAGAACTGTTAGGTGCGGTTTATGTTCCAGTGGAGTCATTGCACCTTACTTTTTCGAAAATGAGGCTGGACCAACAGCAACGGTGATAGGATATCGCTATCGAAAGATGATTAATAATTTTGTATGGCCGAAATTGTATGGTATATTATTTTCAACAAGACGGCGGGCCCTACGTGCCACACAAGAAACGAAACCATCGATCTTTTACGGGAAAAGTTTCCGGACCGTGTTATCTCTCGAAGAGGTGATCTCGACTTCTTCCTTTGGGGCCACGTGAAAAGTAAGGAATACGCCAACTTTTCAAAATCGATTCAAGACCTCAAGGATGGAATTCGTGAAGCTATTGAGGGTATACAGCAGCCATTTGCGATTTGGTGATGGAAAATTACTTTTCATGTAATTTTCCATCACCAAATCGCAAATATATTGGTGTGTAAGCGTAGCCGTGGTGGCCATTTGCCTGATATTGTTTTTCATTATTAATGCCATTTTTCTTTGAATATCAAAATAACACCTCTTATTGGAAGACCCTGTATGTATTCAGGTTCGCCAATTATTCATCCAGCCACGTACCAATCCAAAATTTACAAAGCTTGATTCTTATGGAGTCACCCTGCAACGCAATACCTGATTTAGTGGCTGAGGCCATTTATTTATTTCCTATCCAAGCATCCACTCCACAGTCCACACCCCAGTAACACACCTTGGGAATATGGGGACTGACATTGGCCTTTTCCATGCTCCAACCCTTGGTCGGAATTTAAAGGTCCCCAGTCTTATGGTCCTAATAGTCAGCTCATTCAGGTGACTGTCAGAGTTGGTGCAACCATTGATTGGTTTCGTTCTTTGAACTCATTCGCCTCAAGTCCATTTTCTGATTATGGATGATGCATAGGATTTTTTTAAATCAAACAGAAAAGTAACATAGAGTAGGGGATGGGATCCGAAAGAACCAGTTAAATAACTGGTATGTTCTCCACTTGGAAATAAAACAGGCACACTTACACAGGCAAGCTTCCACCAATGATGATTTGTGAAAGTGTCATATCGATCTGAATTTCGACCGGGTTCCAAGAATTAATTTTTTTTAACGACATACAATCTTCGTAGCCAATTGAAAGGCCCAAATTATAATGTTTTAAATCATTTATAATTTTTTCGTCCGCTGTGGCAGCCTGTCTGGATCAACGTCTAGCATATTAGAATCAAGTTTTTCCACACGTGAATTTGCAGCCTTAAGTATTTTATAACAGCTTGATTTTCGTATCAATCGGTGTCGATAAAAATCGAAATCAAAAATTTATTGAACAAAATTAGATTATCAAAAAAAAAAAAAAAATGAATTAGTAATCAACGAATCCATGCGAAAAACAAAAACAGGACATGGGAATCATGGATGCTTTTGGTGTTTGAAATGGAAACTATAAAAGTCCATTTATGTACCTAGGCTGTGAGTGATGCTGTATAGTATTGTATATGACTATCACAGATTTTGTTATACGCTTCAGGCATTTTTCTCTTCTCGTTTTCGTCCATTTATGAACTTTGTGCTACAAAATTTTAAGTGAATCCCTAAAGCTTTTTTGTGACACTGATGATATGAAATCACATTGCAAACTCGATTCGATAAGTTGCAAGCAAATACAGGAGCAGCCGGCAGCCCCGAGCTGTGAGCTAATGATTTATCAAAATATCTCCTGGAAATCATTTGAATATATACCTACTGGGCACGCAATTTAATTTATTGCAACATGGACCCAGCCCATGGTCGCCGATGGCCCATCGGCTTCCAGGAGCACGGCCACGAAGTATTGAAAAAATGCGACTACTGGCGCTGCTGAACTGATCGATAACAATAATAATCGTAATTTGAGATTCATTCGCCCTTCCTTTTGGCTTCGGTTACATATAGGTTTGGATTGGATGTGATTGGTTCGATGTGTATAGGATTGATGGGTTGCATGCACATCCCCATGTATAGATACATGCACATGTACATGCATTAAGTATACTGCATTAAGACAAAAAAAAAAAAACCACTCGTTGTAGCTGTATAGTTGCTGATGGAGAAGGTACGATTCGGAATGTTTATGCGATACGTGACTATAATCAATCATCCTTGTTTACCTTCTCGATCACGGATGTCACTCACTTATTCGCCCGATCATTAATGCGGTAGTACAGCTCCTGTTTCTCACCGATATGCGATGGATGAACGCATATAAATATCAGGTAGGTAGAATAGCTAATCAGGCTTAGGATTTTAAGTCGCGTGTAAATTTATCTGAAGGGCTACCAACTTTGGTTAATGTTGGTATCTATTAAAAGTGAAAGGTGTTTCGCTTGACTTAGCGACATTAGAGAAGTGAAGAATATTTTACAAATTTGTTTATACCTCGAGTAGCATTATGATTATGAGGAAATGTGTCACTAGCGATCTAAAAATGGTACTACATAACCATTGCTACTTAGGGCTTAGCATGATTGGGTTTGAGAACATTTTGCTTGGTGTATCTTCAAGAAAAACGACCTTTACTTTGTACCTTGTCGAATAAGGTCTATTTAAATGGAAAATGGGTATGAAGAGATAGTTCTTTTCCTACAAATACATACATTACTAGCACATCTTTCAGAGTAAACAAAGTAAAATTTCCAGTAAGAATTGGGAAGTGTCGAATGGTCGACAAAAAAAATTTCAACTGGAAACATACAAATTTCATAGACTGTCAAAATGTCGACTGATGTTTGATAAAAACAAAAAAATTATAGGTTTCAATCTAGATTCCATGATTTTGGGGACAGATATGAAAAGATTGAAGACATCAGCGTTTATTTGATTAAGTTTGAGTAAGATACAAAACATGGATATATGGGTTAAGGGTGACCAAGTTAAGACGTTGGAATAATTCAAAATAAAACCAAAAGGAGGAAAGCAGTATATGTATTTATTTACTTAGGTGTAATTTGCTAACAAAATTGTTACCATTTTCTGATTTGGATAATTTCCCATAGTACAAAACTTAAAATTATGTGAGCCAATTTTCTTTTGCCGAACTTCTGTAACCTCGGCTTTTCTGGTACGGATTCTTCAATCAAAGAAGAATGCGAGAAGAAGTCTCTAGCTGTGGGAAATCATCAAATGTAATCTGCATCAAAGCAAACTTCATGTGTGATATACATACCTGGTCCACCAACAAACTCCCATCACGGGAAAAAAGGCCGTTGCCAACAAGAACAGATTTCTCGAGCTAATCGAGGAACTTTAAAACACGTGAATTAGCCACGAAATTGTAAAGCAAGAATAGCATTATAATGATGGTTGGTATTCACTATGACACGACCTCTAAGCTCTTAGTTTCGTAGACACAGGCTGGTTGACCATATGTGTATATTTTGCTTGGTTCCAGGTAGATTAGCACTGATGACTGAGTACAATGATGCCTGCATCCTGTTTTTCTTTACAGTTCTATTCGACAGTTCAACGTTTGATATGGTTTGCGGCCAACAGATCTCCAGAATGAAGGTCTGCAACTTGCTAGAGATGATGGCAGAACATTTCCATGTCTCAGGAACATAAAAACGGTGAAGATTTAACGTTGGATTTGAACAGGTTCAGCTTGACGTGGAGCGACATTTTACTCGAACTCCTCAGTCCACATAAATATTTAAAAATGCGATACGGACATTCGTTATTCAGTAATAAACTTCCAGGTACGTTCAGCGTGTGCCTTAAAACTGCCGATCATTAAACAGCCTAACCTGCTTTAAGGTACACAGGATTTTTTTTAATGCACACGTGATCAAGAGGTTTGTTATAGCGCGAGCGATAAAAAATTGGGGAGGAAGGGAAAGGGGTGTCGATGAACATTGGTCTTGAATGTTTGAAGATCAAAATGGCTATAGAAAACTGTACCAGGAAATTCATTCCACATTCGTGTTATACGGCTAAAGAAAGAATCCCTATATTTGACGGTACGTCCGAAGTCGAGCTCAAGTGTAAACTGATGAGCGTTCCTAGCAAGACGAGTGTTACGGGGGAAATGTTTAAAGGGTGATAGCAGCTGGCTACCTCAAGTGAGCATTTTTTGTAAAAGAACCTGTAAAATAAAGAAAGACATGAAACATTTCGACGATGTTCGAGTGATGGAAATGTTTCCATAATGCTTCTCTCCCCTATCAATTTTAAAGCTGTTTTCCTACATCTCTCGCGAGCAGGTGTAGAAAAGTTTGAAAAGCAACTGCCCAGAGATGGGAATTATACTCGAATTTAGGGTGTATAAACGCTTTGTAAATTGTAGCAAGATCAGAAAAAGTGAAAAACTTCGTGTATCTATTAAGGCAGCCTAAGCATCTTGCAGCATTCTTGGCAAGTATGTGACCATTCCAACTAAGGTTGTCACTGATATACATACCGAGTACTGATAGCTTTTCGGCCTCCTCGATGCAAGTACAATTCATGGATAATGGCATAAAGGGTATGTTAAGCTTTAACGACAAAAGACAGCATTGAGTTTTCGACACACTGAACTCCACACGATTTCTAATAACCAAATTCACAATGCTGAATAAATCGGAGTTTAATGAGCTTATCATAAGGTATCGTTGTAATAAATGGATAGATGGGCGTATGCTTTGGCCCGTGATCATTGTTATAGTCATAGTTGATCCTTAAGCCACCCACTCATACTTGTCTTATTCCTTGAACGAGTCGGAAAGTTGTCCAGTGTGCAAGTAGAAGCATTATGCCTTGTAGTACGAATCATAAATATCACGCGACAATTTTCTTAGAGCAGCTCCCGCAAGAAGCGATCTCTAAATGCTGATGCATTCACGATTTATAGACTCTTATTATTATTTTTAGACAAGAGAAAAATTGTTGTTAGAAAATAGGATGATTTTCAAAGGAGGATTTACATTGCGTTTGGTTGAGATTACAGCTTTCACTTTTTCCTCGAGACTTACAATTTTATTTTATTTCGGTAAAACAACATCACAACTCTCCACCCTTTAAGTCGCGCGTGCTAGTTTGAACGAAATACGATAAGCTGATTCAGGGTATAGTTTTCGGAATTCTGCGGGTACTTTTTCAAATCCAGCTGCTTCTTTTTTCTTTAGGCTATGGATTTCGTTTCATGAGAAGCTTAAAACAGTAATACATAAATACAAATAGAAGGGCTACTAGAGTTAACGGTTTTATTGTTGGTGCTGCAAAGTAACTAACTCATTGGAGTATGCAGGATGAAATGTGAATTTTAATAGGAAACAAACTTTTCTTCCGGGACTTTACAGAAGATCGGACGGAATTCCCAATTGGACAAAAGCCCCAGTGTGCACAGTGCTGTTTGTAGTGCCGAGTAGTTTTTTTTGCAAATATTGATTCTTGGACTACATTTGATGCCATATTAATTAAATCAAATATCTACAAAACAAATATAAGTCCCGCGATTTAATTGCATGATTCAATACATGAACATTTTTCTTTTGGAGATGTACATATTGGATTGGGGTTTTTTGCCTTGGGGATTCTCTCTTTGGAGATTTTGCTGCTTGATATTTTATTAAGGGGTTTAAGCATTTAACTTTGGGGATTATGTCTTCAAGCAACAGTCAGTTTTTAAGGTATAGGTCGAAAAGGAGGTATTTGACGTGAAAATTGACACTCTTTAATATTATAAGTAATGGTGTCCTATCATTAAGTTCGCTATAATATAAAAGTTCTATGCCATTAAGTTAAAACAGCTTAAGTAAATTTTTATCATTTTTCAGTATGATCAAATAAAGTTTTGCGAATTGGGTTTTGAAAACTTTTTTGGTGTTTACTTAGAAAGATTTGGGTGCTAGACTAGTGACATTTTTTTCAGGGCACATTTTTGTAACGTCCTTAAAATGCATATCACTTTTTTGTTATAAAATAAACACAAATCTAATACAAAATGTGTTTTATGAACTTAAGCTTTAGAAAACCGGCTTTGTTTCAAAATCAATTTCTTAACAACGGCTTATGTCGATATAAGCAAGTCAAATGGTTTGATATTGCGTAAGTTTAAATTAACTAAGGTCGACGTAAGTGATCATTTCATTTGGTTTTTACAATTAAAAGAGCTTATCTCAGTACTTAAGCCACTAAAAAAAATGTTTGTTTATGTTTCGATTCATTTCGGCTTAAGATAGACATAATCCGTTTTGCAAATGCATTTTTTGTAAATATAAACATAACCTACTTTGATCCTTAAAGTGAAACTTTTTTTGCATGGCTACAAATTTGTTCATTCATCTGTCGCATGTCGCAATATGGCGGCGCCAATGGCTCCCATTCCCATCAGCTGACCGTGTAGCATTTATATTCTCACTCAATCCCACGTGCTCCACGGTAATTATGTTTTGCTCAGTGTTATGGTGTAAAACCGGTCAACAACAACAAGTGAAAAATCAAGAATAGTGCGTAAAATATCGGACGATGAATTTATTTTAGGCCTTCAGAGAAAGCCAAAAGATTTCGTGTTTCAGGGAAAATAAAAAGCTCTTGGTGAGTTAATTTGATTTTTATAGTGAATTTATTAGAACAAACAAAGTTTCACTTGCATTCGAAGTTTCATAAAAACAACCAAAATTTTGTTTTTGTTAATTTAACGGCTATATTTTGTCGTAAAGCAATTGGACTTGGGACCCAGACTCAAATAAAGGTAAACAAACGGGAAAGTGTGAATTTAAAATAACAATTTTCGCTTACGTCGGCTTAAGCTCTTTTAACTTATTTCCACAGAATTATACGATAAATATTTCCAGTCAGTGCAGAGAAAAGCTTTTGTTATGGCAGTTGCCTTATAATGACTTGTTATCACCGAAGTCGCACATTTCAACGATCGATTTTCACATAGTTATTATCCACTGTGCATCAGAAACGTTGAGATTAAATTAAGGTCAGATGAGAAGCTGCTTGGTTGCTTTAAACCAAAAATCGTTCAATTGTTTTTTTTTTTTAATTTTGTGTGTATGAATTAAGGGTATCGAAGACGGTTCAAATACAAGTCTGATGCTGGATTCAAACTTCCGGATCCTCAGAATTACTGCAGCCAACTCAATAAGAGGAAAAGCAGTGACAGAGCCAGTAGGTACAATACTTCGATTAAAAAAAAACATGAATGCGGAAGCCCAAACCACGACATACTGGAGAGACTTGTTGGTTGAGACTTGAGACACGAATTCTTACGAAAAATAAGTTTAAGAAAATCCGAAAGCATTTTGTTGCACCTTATGCAAATGCAAGAAATAAGAAATCTTCACAAAACTATTGTTGAAATGTTTTTAATGTCAAAAACTTAATTCGCCTTGAAGAGTGAAGCTTTGAACAAAACATTTCAAACTTTTTTATCTTCCCGAACCACCACCTGTTCGTTTTCAGTAGTTGTTGACATTTCCTACAACAGATGTTCGCAAAGATGAAGTTCGTGCCTCAGTATAATTTCCTACAGAGTCATCAAGAATTGTTGGATTTTAACAACAAAAACTTTTGCTGCTGTTTTATAAGTTGCATTACTGACCCGGGCCCCCTCACCCCCGGCCCGTCGTCGCCGCCATAATCAAATTGATGAAGATGTACTCTGTAGCCTGTAGGTCAACAGTTTCTGAAACACATATACAAACACAAAAAAAAAAACTAAAATGCAATAAATTAAAATGGTTGCTTTCTCCTGATGAACTTTAAAACACTCTTAACAAGCACCTTTAACTTTATAGTGCTGCCAAAGGGACGTGTTTTGATGTTTACAATCGCATTGAGTGAAAGGTGTTCTATAGTATTCTTAAATCAGTTAGCTAGGTTAACTAGGAGGTAAGGTACATCCATCAAAAGAACAGTATGGGTTATATTATCAAAAAAAAAAAAAGGTTAACCTCCTTTTCTGTCAGGATTATTAGGACAACGAACCCTGGTTTTATCAGTGCGATGCCCAATTATATCGTCGTCATAGATATATCATCAAAAGAAAACATTAAGCTCTCTCCCCTGATATGCCTGATATGATGATGGCAGATAGCACCTTTTTTACCTTACCCACTTAACCTTCCATAAGTGGCTTTTAAAGACTTTTGAAGCAATTAGAATTCATAACACCACGCTGGCGCTGGCGCTGGCGCTGGCGCTGGCACTGGCCCCAAACTCAAAAATCCTCATTTAGCATTCTGCCTTAACTAAACGAAAGAATAATAATAATAAAAAAAAAAAATGCTAATAAACTTTCAACTCATAGGAAATATTATTAAAATGACTTTTGAATAAATCAAATAATAAAAAAATTCCTAATGTTTTAGGACACAGCTAGGTACCTATAGCAGACGGAGGAACTCTCTAATATCGCCATGCCGATGGCTTAAAAAAATAAAAAAAATGGAATCCCCAAGTAAAATTGCTTTTGGAATCAAAAACAAAGTTTACCCACTGCGAAGCATTCATAATGGTTCCGCCACCATTTTTGATTGAATTCACCGGGAATGAGATTTTTTGTTTTTGAACTTCGAATTTTGAATTTTGAATTTTCATATTCAGTGATTTATTCATGAATCAAAAGTCAAGTTGTTTGTCTTTCTTCTTCGTTTTTTTTTTTCCAATGGCCAAGGAGTTATAGTATATGATGGAAATGATACCATACCGATGCAGCACGTCCTATAAATACAAACAAATTATTCCAACGAATAGTGCGTGATTGGTCTTTTATCCCGGTCCCGGACCAACGGATGGTTATTTTTTTCTTTTTTCAAAATTTTCCAAATGAGCATAGCCGAAAAGAAAAGAAGAGAATTCCTTAATTTAAAATGCAAAATTTTTATATTAAATGTGTGGTGCCCCGTTATTTATTGCATCTGCGAGCAACGTTAGTGGGTGGCTGATGGCCGAACTCCGAACCGAACACCGAATGGTGGCGCGTTGTGTTGTGGTCCCCGCATATCTAAGACTCAGGAGAGCAATTTGCAAATAATAAAGTTTCCTAGAAGATAATGCTGATGCTGATGTTGAAACTGGAAACAGCTCCTCTAACAAGAATATAATTTCCAGACTCTGAGAATTATTATTAGAGGGAAGAAGAGGAAAAAACGAGGGACAAAAAGGGGCGTACGGTCGGAGTTGGAAGGTAGGAGGAAGTTCATTTAGATTAGATTTTATAGTTGATGTCTTGCTAATCAGACAAGAGCTTTCCGTTTCTTTCCCTATATATTTATACTCCCCTGGACATTATTTCGAATTCATTTAGCTTAATAGCCAATTGAGTTAATGAATTGCCCTTCTTTTTCTTTTTTGCTGTTCCAGTTTGCAGTTTATGTAGTTGTTGGCGTTTTGTGTGTTCCGCTTTAAAAAAAAGAAAATGTACCTACTTCAGAGATGTATAATTTTAGTAAGTTCTTGTTGTATGTAGTTGTTGGTCTTCTTTCTTATAATCGAACCAGTTTAAGTTCCCATTAACTTCTTTCACTTTTTTTTTCGTTGTATTTTTTGTGTAGATATATTAATTCACTTTAATGGGCTGGTAGTTCTGGTTGTCTTCATTATTTTTGCACAGTGTTTGACATGTTTTTGAAATCGTGTCGATGTCGAAAGCAAGAGTGTTGAAATCCAACAAAAAAAAAATTTAAAAAAAAAGTTTAACCCAGTGTAATTGTTATACTTTAAACTTTAAAGAGCATGCATATAATAATTATATTGAAGCATTTAGATCAAACATGCAACACAAACTGCATGCAATTTATTTTTAAATCAATTAACTGACGGGGACGGCACATAGGGTTCTTAAAGGATAATCGATGTTCATTATTTGGTTTAAGAAGATAATTCAGGGAGTATAAGCGATTTCTGATGTGATTTCACTAAAATTGAACACAAACATTTATAATGTGTTAACTATGGTGTCACCATGAATTGACAAAGCAATCAGCAAATTAATGGGAATCACGTTGCTACGTCTGAAGCAATTTCATTTTGAAAAGTGGAATAAAATCACATGTGAAGCACAGAACATAGTGGATTCAATTTATTGCATCATTTATAGGAGGTATAGTGATTCTGATTTATATACATATGTAGATTTGTTTAATGTGTCGATAATTTAACGTTGCATAATTTTGTAATTTAAATTGTAAATTGATCACTTCATAAGGCAGTTTAAATTTTCGGAGTTCGCGGAACATGCTGCAGGAAGTAAGGATGAAAAGGAGAATCACTAAGGACGTTTTCGGACAGCGTCGTATAGCTAACACTAACCATCCCCTGTGTTAATGTCAACGGCAAATTTTTAGTGACGGCTGAAGCTCAACTAAAGAGAAGTAAGGAGCACTTTTACTTTTGTGCAAGACTCCTAGAAGCAATGGCTCAAGCTCTTCAACAAATACAGAAATAAGAAACAAGTTCCATCTCCTAAGAAAAACAAAGTTACTTTACTAAATCGAATACCTGCAGAATTCTTAAAAACAGACCGGGAAGCAGCTTCTTGTATTTTTCTTAAGCTAGTGCAGGCTTTTGGGGTGATTGAAACTTAGACTATAACAGTTTTGAAATAACGAAAGAAACCTCAAAAACTGTAGCAACCGATCGTTGGTCGACCACATTAACACCTTGCGAATCATGCTTGAACATTCACCACGGAACATAGATAAGGTCACATAATTTAACTCTCTGGGCAGTTTCATAAGGACGAATACGGACAGGATTTGTATGCCCACAATAGATTAGACGAAGTCCGTAATGCATTTTTTAACCTTTTACCTTAGTAGAACTCCAGCCAAATAGTTTAAGTTCCAAATTGAAGGCAAGGAAGAATTGGATGAAGACATCGCACAACGGAATCAGGAAGTATAGGTTAGGACAACCTAGCGAAACAATCCTTCGAATAGAATACTCAGGTTAATAGACGCTTTTGAAGAAAAAAACCTAACAGCATTGATGTTCTATAAACCACAAAGTTCTTGTTCACAGAAGGCATCATGGCATCATATAGTAAGAGACAAGGATACCTTTAACCTTGGCTTCAGCTTAATCGATGTGGTTGATCGCAGACGGAGTCCCCCCCCAACAAAAAAAGTTAAAACCAACACAAGACAGTAGATCTGGTGAGTCAAAAAAAAATTGTTAAAAGTTGGTGAATACAAATAGTATCATTGTTGAAATGTCTTTGTGACAAAGTTTTGAATCTGTAGAAGGTTCGTAAGGTTCGGGAGGTTGCAATTATCTGCCCAGAAGAGACATTTTAAAGAAAATCGGAAAAAATCACGCTGAACTGCCTCTATCCTATACTAATGAACCTCGTAGAAAAGAGACCTTACTTGTGTGATGCATATTCTATTCTATATAAAGCTAGTGTTACATAAGGATTTTCGAATTCCGTCGACCATCTTTTAACAAATCCCTGCATGCAATTAGCTTTTTTATACCCTATTCCATAGAATCTGTATATTGTATTTGGTGTGGAGTTTGTAACATAGAGAAATAATACCGTTAGGTCTAGAAAGCTGAAATTTGGAATATATAATCTTTGGTTCAAGAGTAAGGCTAAGTTCTTGAACCGGTAAAATCCGCCCACAAACACGGCCACAATCGCCATTTTTGTTGAACAACCTCAATTTAATAAAATTAAATTATGTTTTTTTGTACAGTTACGATAAAAGCATAACGCTAAAATCTTGCACACGCAAGCTTTAGGTCAACTTTCTTCCAATCAAATAAAAATATTTCAGTTTGGGCGTGGCTTACGCCTATTTTTCATACAAAACCATCAATATTGTTTTTATAAAATAACAATTGTTATATTAAAGCGAAAAACATTAAATTTTGTGGGTCTTACTGGCACATAAACATCTTGTGTATGAAATAAAAAAAATGATTTTGGGCGTGGCTGACGCCTACTTTTCATTAGAAACTATAAAAAAATTGTTTTTGTAAATAAACGATATTTATAATTAATCCGCAAGCCAAAATTTTGCGTCTCTTAATAGAAACGAAAAGGTTTGTGTATGAAAAGAAATTTTTGAATTTTGGGCGTGGTTTACGCCTACTTTTCATGAAAGAACGAAAAACGTAGCCTTAAGAATTTAAGGCATTTCCAATGTTTAATTTAAACCTTTTTCCTTCCGTTCGTTATTTGAGAAATATATCTCTACATTTTCTTTTGTAAATTTTTTCAATACGCCCACTTTTAAAGGCGTGATTTTGGTAAAATACCTTTGTTCAGGTAAGATTGTTTAAAAACTATTCGATTCAGCTGTAGTCTTACACATATGCCTAAATACTGAAAAAAGTGCAGTTAGTGCTTCAAATTTTTAAGACACGCCCACTTTTAAGGGGCGTTTCCGTCAAAAGTCGTATAATGCATTAATTTTTTTAACGTTTTTTAACTATCGGTCGCAGTTTTGAAGTAAACTGATGAACACTTGAATTTATATTCCTTTGTTACGTAGCAGAGTGTGGTCCAAGAATTGTTAAAAACACCCATTATCGCTATTTCCATTCCAAATCTAATTTTTAAAAATTTAAGATTTGTCTTGTTTTGTTCAAATCGATCTGCAAGAATAAAATTGAATGTCAGATGTCACTGAGCTCATAACAATTGCCTTGGCAATAAAACGTTTTAACTTTGGGCGTGGCGCACTCCTTTTTTTATTGCGCCAGCACTAATTGAACATCACACCGCATAAAATTAATGTTATTGAATTTTTTTCTGTCTGCTAAAGAAGAATTTTGTTTCTGAAACATCGGCTGTTTGCGGGAGGCAGACGCATGCACATACAAAAATATGGGGAATAGGGTATCCAACAGTTCGTTGCAAACGTACTGTAGCTCTCGCTTATGTTTGTTTAATGTTATGGGAGGAATACCGGCAGGTCTGGGAGAGTAATCATCTTTCAGTAAAGAAAGATAATCTAAATCTTTATCCTTATCAATAGGGATATTGTTAAAAGTGGCAAAGCGGAAATCACGGCAGTATTGAAAGAAACCTTTGCCTATATTGACTGGAGTTTTAATAAAAGACTTGCTGAAATGCTGAGCAATAACGCATTGTGTATCTCAGGTGAGCTGGTTAAAAGGAAATCTTAAACAAAGTTAGCTCGATACCCATCAGACCTCTTTTTTGAATTTAAAAACTTAAAGAAACTCTTCGGATCAAGCTTCAATGATATTTCCATTTCCTTCACATAAGCTGCGTGCAGGTTTTTGGAAAGTAAATTGCTTTAGTCAAAAAGTGTGAGAAACACATTTTGATCGGAAAGCCTATATCGTTTTGCACTAAATTTGTCGTAAAGTAATTGAAAATCCAGCTTAACTGAAATCAAGTTAATAAAAAGAGCCTTCAGCATTTCTATAATTGTATCCAATGGAGGATGGTAGGAGTCTACTATAGAAATGGCTGAGGTAGATTCTACCACTACCGTACTAACAGTGTAAGAAGAAAAGACAAACAAAAACTAAGACTTGCAGGGAACAATCAATTTTTTTAGCTTTGATATCCTCAGTAAAAAGAAGATATTCTATATAAAAAACACAACTGGAATGAACGAACGTGGCTAATTTCTACTAATGACTTTAAAACTGAAGAATATTGGTACCTACCCATCGCTACATGCAAAACTTATGCTTAAAAAAGGATGCAAACTTAAAGTGGACAGACTCAACTACTGACTAAACAGAACTGACTGGAACTATAGGTATACCCAAAAAGCTCAAAATGTTTGTTATCTGGTAAGCAGATGTCATCTTAGCTCAGTAATCGGTGTCATAACACGACGGACATCGTGTGATAGGTATAACAATGCTACCATACTGTGCGTTCAAACGACTTCTTGAGAAGCTGCTTCGACTAGGAGGACGAAGAGACTATCCCACACCTTCTCTGTTCACGCTATGCTCTCTCCCAAAGATGAAAATTACATTAAGGAAAATTCTTCTTCAACGATACCAAACAGACATCCAACGTTTCCATCGCTTCTGTGATAGTTCCAAATGGTTTAATCAATGAAGTAATCCTTCGCTTTTCTATGTGGTGTAAAAAGGACCTTGTATTGGTCGAAGTGTATCACCCACCCTATCCTAACCAAACCTATTCCCGGTTGAGTACCAACTTGTTAATAAAAACAACTTTCTTTTTTTTAACTAACACCTTTCAAAAAAAAAAAAAAATAGTCTACAACATTAAACTAATTACATACTCAAGATAATTGCATGCATTTCAATCTCAAATAGATTATATGCTGTGTATGGGTACATATTTTGAAAACGGATCCTCCATAATATACACATATCTACACTAAAGATGTTTGGAAAATTAAGTAGTTAATATGACATAACAGTTATTTCACCATCTTGGAGTCTTGCGTCTTTAGAAAAATTTTCTATAAAACATTTCATTTTTGACACGCAAGCAAAAATAAAAACAAAACAAAAAACCAACATACTTTGTGATGGCATAAGTGTTCAAAGAAAAATGAATTTCCCTCGTGTATATATGTCTTAATTACATTTTGTACTCAAAATCACTTTTAATGAAGAACATATACATAGCTACATAACCTTGATGTCTGTTTCTAAGAGTAATATAAATTATGATGGAAACCAAAATTTTCTTCAACAATTTTCATAAATATAAGAAAAATGGATAGAAAATTCATTAAAAAATGCTCATGCATCATGTGAAAATAATTTATAATTTACTCGAATGTTTAATTTAACAAATTTTCAAGTGGCAACAAAATGAATATATTGTCTGGGTTCTGGGACTGGCCATACGGATAAAATTAGCTAAATTAAGCAATTATTATCCATTCGAAATAATTCGTGTCCACTTAACGACGAATATTTCAATTAAAGTCCTTACTTTTTTTTTTAACATCCCACTTCTCGGCTCTTGGCATTGCGCAGCGTATTGTAGTAGGTACTATACAGTTAAGGTACGATTTTAGAGAGGAAATACAGCAGCACAGGGTATACTCGAATTATATTGTGTTGTTTCCTCTGCAACTTAACTTTGATATTTATCTCAGTGCGTTGCTTCAAGTCACACGAACTACCTACCCCATTAACTGCATTTAGTATGTTGAATAGATCTTTTGACACAAACAAAAAGAAAATTTACAAAACTTCATCATTAACACGTTTTGTGTCGGTCTACTGTCGCATGTCATCGTGGTATGGCGGCGCGGCGTTGGTCGATGGTGGCGTGAGCCGTGCGTGCTGCCTCAATTCAAATTGAAAAAGAAGTCAACATCAACACATCACAGATTATGAACAACCCCATTTAACACTGGTAATTTACACTTGAGCGTCGTCTATTGTTTAATTCGTATAGAAATTCGTATTGTCATTTCTGAGAGTACTTACCTACCTACATGTGCAATATTATACTCGCTAGTATTATAAGTTCCCGCCATGCGAATTTTGAAAATTTTGTAAATTCCTCTCGACTCTCAAGTATAGTGTCGCTGTCGCGCTGTGAAATCCCACAACAAAGCGTGGCAAAATATCCTGTTTTCTGTTTTTTTTTCGATGATCTCAATTGCGCAAGTCTTGAATTTTTGAATTTCAAAAACATATACAAAAGCCAAAACAAAACACAACACAAAACTGAAAACTGAAAACAGAAAACAGAAAAGAGAAAACACATTGAAACACCCCCTACTTTGGAGGGTTTTTTGTGCAATTCTGCGTGACCTCTTTTATCGATTTGAACTATCGTTTGGCTTCATTCATGTGGCACGGACAACAGAACAATCGCCGCACCAGGCATTCTGCATTTTCAACTATTTTTTGTCGTCGCGTCGTTGTTGTTGTTGTTGTATTTTTGCGAATTTTTCGTCGATACCAAAGAGCCAACACTATAAGCCGTACTCTACTCTACTCATAGAAACCGCCCATGCATTGAGGGCGAAAAGGACTGACTTGACTATAAGAGGCAACAACGAACGAAATAAAGGGCCAAAGGCATTATATCGTGCCACTTCCGCACTTAAAACTTGTGCAACTGCAATCAATCTCGACTCTTGGTCTCTAATCAAACCCGGGCTTTCTATTCAGCAGAGACTTTTTGGTTGTATACTTAGTGCGACTACGAGTATTTCAAAATATATACGTTTAAACATATAGGCATGCTGGCAAATCTGTGATTTTGAATATATATATAGGCATTTCCACCCCCGACAATGAATACTACTGACGACGATGGCGACAACGACAAACACCATGACGATGCTTGGATTTCCTTTCCTCTTCCTAGATCTGGAATCTGGATCCGCATCACACAGAACAGAAGAATCACTTATCGTGATAAACATTCCGAATATCAGAGGGGTTCCTTCTTATTCCTTCTGCTATATAAGAGTATTAGGTATACCATTGGAAGGGATTTATTCGTTTACATCATCACATGGGCCATTCCCATTTTTATTCCCATTCGCCAGGCCATATATTTATAGACTTTGCATTTATGGTAGATATTTTGGCAAACACCGGGTGGTGATTACTGCGTTTTCTTCTTTGAATGAGATGAATTATATCTTTGTTTGGATCTGCTTCTGCAGAAGCATCCACAACCTCATACAGTATTCTTTTTAATACCTTTTTTTTTTTTTTTTGATGCGTGAACTCATGGACGCGAGTCTATGGAGGCATAATAATGCTTGATGCATTTGTGGGGGAGTTTGGAGATTATTTTTAGTATTAGCTCAATTGTTGAACTCAAGATATCAAGATGAAGCATATAGTCTTATTGTTGTTCCTTGTAAATGTTATGGGCAAAGGTCGATGCTAGTTTGACTAGTCTTTGTTAAACATTAGGCTAAGTAAGTTGGTCATAGTCCGAAGTGTGCTTTCGTTTAGGATGCATTTTTAGCTAAGCCTATTCAAATTTTTGATTTAATTTAAACTTGCCAACTTATGATAATGGATATTGGCATAGAAATCAATAATTCTTTGTGTTGTGTCAGCAGAAAATTTGTATTAAAGTTTTACTCTTCGGATGTTGGAACTGAAATGCTCCCTCAGTGAGAAAATCATAGATCAAGTCAAAAGTACAAGAAAAAGAACACAAATTAGGCTGTCATCGATGCCTTTGGCCAATATGTTGAGGATTGACTAGTAAGTTTGACTAAACACCTAGTTTTGACAAATAGGTAGAGCATGCAGAATAGATAAAATAAACCAAATCTATAAGTGTCAATAAGTTGAAAGAACTTAGGTCGACATAAGAGCAAATCATTATTTTATGTTTAGCTGTTGTAAAAAATTGATTTTGAATCAAAGCCAGTTTTGTGAAGATTAAAGCCCAAAAATGCAATGCTTTCAATAACTTCGTTAACATGTCATATTACATTTCAAATAAAAAATTATAGAAAAAAAAATGTGAAAACTGTAAACTCAACTGTATCCTGAACCTGGTTTTCAGTGTACGTCGGCCATGTTACTCCAAGTTCTAGAAATTCTGAGCATACAATCAATAAAACTATTTCTTTTTTGTTTGCTTGTCATCCTTTATCCTTTAAAAATTTACCTCTCATAGGATGTGATGGAACTGTCATTAATACTTCTTGTTGAAGAAATGGTTTTATTCGACGAATAGAAATACATATTAAGAAAGTCGTTTCAATCGGCAGTTTGTCTTCTTTATCTTGAATTCCTTCCATTCTACGCCTATTCCAATACTTGGACGGTAAATCAACAATTCCAAAACCATTGAAAGGTGAAATTGGTAAGCAACTTGTTGACGCAGAGTAACTTGATTTAAGGATCTTAACTGTTAGATTCCTGAGATAGACAGAGACGTTATTGAGTAAATAATAAGAGAATAATGTTCTTCTTTATCAACTCGAAATCTTATCGATGCAACTAGATATACTATACAACTAACGTGTTGTCCTTGTCTTTCCTTCCATCCAAATAAAGTTGGAAATTGATTAGATTTACGGCTTAATTCGGTCCTTACATTTCGTTTTTCTCTTCTCATTTGGTTTTAGTCTATAACATTAGAAACGTTCGCTTCAGTTATCAATTCGAGTTAGTGCAAGACACTTGATACAATTGCAGCCGTGGTGCGGCGGCCAGTTGGAAACTTTATAACAATCACTATTTTTATATCCGTAGATTTTAGCCGAATTCTAATATCTGTGAAGTATTGGAGGTAACATTTCAAAAAAAACTTTCAGGACGTGGAGAATGACAAAAGTCAAAACCCTTCTAGACCAAAATATTAAAATATCGGTTGCACGATCTAAACTGATTGTTGCGCATATTTATTTTGCATGGTACAGTCTACCAGTTAACATAATAAAAAAAAAGATATCGTAAAAATAAGAATTTTGCAGTATTCGACAAATTTTGGAACGCATACGAGTCTCCCGAAACTATTAAATTCAAAAATTAAAATGTAAGGGTAGTGTTTGAGTTTGATATATTCTTACCCCTGCACTGGTGAGGAATCGTATATCAAACATCGAGAAGTCACTTTTTTTAATGTAAAAACTATACTCGTTTATTTTGTTAAAATTGACTCTATTTTTACCAATTGATTCCATTTAAATACAAATAATTCCATTATGTTTGCTTACGTACTTTTCAAGATTTCTTTTATTTACTTTACTATTTGCTTACAACTAATATTTGTATATTTCATTTTTTTTTTTACATATCATTATTTCATAATGAACATGGTATTTACCATTAACAAATTTTCTAATTTAAGTGTCAACTAAAGCACTGACTACATCATTAACAAAGACTAGAGATTCGTTCGAGGTTCGAGTGAATTTTGTCATTTTTGTTTTCCAAAATTTGGTGATTTAAATTGTAGCCTTATAGCACATTCCATTGGTTTCACTTGGGGAACCACTCATTCTGAAAAACAATGGAACAAGCGAAATTGCTCCTGTTCAGTTTTGACACAATGTAGTATTTGCACGCATCAATTTCACAAGTTTTGCCAATGTCAAAGTGGTTTTCAGGGTTATTAGGGATTTTTACTGGTTCCTCGCATTAAATACCATTCACTCAACTTCGTTGCTGACCTTCGACGCCTTTATATCATCTGATTTGGATTCAACACTATGGCACATGTCTCGACATTACCAAAACTTTCGGCATTGCTGCATGCGAATAGACCCTCTCCAATAAATACTCTATTTGTGACATTTGAGTTATATTTGTATTTGTGCTTCTTGAGTGGATTCTGACTTCAAATCCAGAAGCAAAATTCTCTCCTCAAAATCGTCAGAAGTGTCATTTGCTTGCCAATGCAACGGTTTCAGAAGACTTTTGAATGCTTCTTTTCCTCCAATGGAAAGTGCCATTATTGTGTTGCTTCATACTTGTTACAAAAATTTTAGTAATAAACACCCCGGAGAGCATTTTTAATTTCCACTGTTCATTCTTTACGTCATACAGTCGTTGACAAGAAGCTTAATTTTCTCAAAAACAACGATTTTATTAAGGCTATGTACCTATGCAAGTATGTTTCGGCTAATGGTGGTTTCATAACTTTCGTTTATTAAGCTGTTATAAAAATGCTCCAACAGTTTCGAATTTAAAAAAAATATTTGCTAAATTTTTGTTAAATTAATTTTTTAGTAACAATGTCAAAAGTAAGATATACTTCGAAAAAGTTTTAAAATAGTCAAAACAATTTAGTCATGAATTTGTGTGGCTGGCTCTTCAAATTTTAAGGGAGATTAGGTTTTCCCAATCCTCCTTAACCCTTCTCCAATGATGATAGCCTGAATGATGATGATAGCCTGACAGCACCAATATGAGTGCAGAGAAGAAGAAAGGACATTCAATAAATGCAGTTTGAAAAACTCTGTGGTTTGGGCATTTGTTTTCTGACAAGTTGGTACAGTTTTAGAACCTTTCATGTTTTCGAGATTCTACTGTATCTAATATAAAAGGGTTATTTGCCAAAAACCAGTCAATTGGTCTATAAGTATTAATGAAAAAAACACTGAAATAATCAGCAAATCCAATTTACACCATAGCATTCGTATAAACAAATATTTTAATAACATTATAAATATAACTTAATTTATGAAACCATACAGTTCCTCGCAAACTGTAGTAATACTCTGCGACGGGAAAACTTCTTTGAGAAGCGTTCTTTGATTATTGTACAACGGAAGCCCTTTCGGAGGATGAAAAATTTAGCCAAGATCGTATAAAAAGCCCCGGCATATGTTTATGCAAATGATTTTTTGACCAAATTGTTTTTTTTTTCGATCAAACATCAGTGAACTGTCAAAAAGTCGATGAAATTTGTATTTATCGAGTGGACATTTTTTTGTCGACCATTCGCACGCTTCCCGATTCTCTGATCACTAAACAGATGATTTATTTCAGACTTCTTTTATCAATATCTTACTTTTCCTCATTTTATTTCGTATCCTCATAAGAACCTATTTTCAACAGTTAATGCAGGTTTATGATAAAGCAAATTCAAAGGACTATGCCTTACCTACTTTCCCCATTCTCTATTAAGTAGTAAACATTGGTATAAAAACTTGAACACTTATTCATAAACTCTTTGCTTCTGTGGGTTATGCCTATAGTCATGAAACCATTAAAAAGTTGAGAGGCCAAGTTCATTTAATTGAAACTATTAAAAGCCTTATCGACGATGCAATTGTAAAAGAAATCCAATTTAGACCACAATTAATCCAAACAATTATGATATTGGAAGAAATAACATTACTACATTATTTGAGATGAATAAACTGCAATAAAAATAAAAATTATCAACTTCCCATTGTAATTGCTGATTTTTTTTTCCTTTCTTTAGGGTTAAAATCAGAATTTCCCATCCCAGTTGTCAGTTGTCTTGCTCCACAATCCCCCAAAGACTTCTTGATCAGCTTTTAATAATTCATAAATTATATGATTCCAGATTATGAAATCATTTTCATCCCAAACTTCCAACTTCCCAACAAACATAACAAAACCATGTGAATATTCCCAGACAACAGAGATACAATCATTGCGTTCGTTGCTATAATTACTTTGAACTTCTTCCATGAGGTTACTGTTACTGTAGTGTGTATTTATACTTTTTTACGAGCTAAATTTTAAATACCAGCAAAGCAGCAGCAGTAGCAGTCGATTTTCTGAGATTAAACTCGAAGTTCAGTTCGTTATACGAACATCGAACAGATATACAGATACAAGATACAAAATCAAAAGTTGTTAAGTTTTTTTTGTATTACATATTTAAGAGTGAATAAATGATTAGAATGCATTTCAAATGCCTCTTCTATCATAAATTGGGTAAAAGAAAAATGAAGAGAAAGAGAGAGAGAGGGCCCTTTGGGGGACCACAGGCCCCATCGCCATCACCATCATGATGAAATCCAAAAGATGAAAAAAAAACACACAAATTTAGTTTTATGAATGAAACGAAGAAGACGCGAGGCTTGCGCACCTGACTTTTATTGAAAAGCCTGTTAGCCGCTTGCAGAGTAACCGGTTGGTATGTGCAATTACTTGGTGCAGCGGCCAACCAAACAGGTAGTTCCATGCCACGCTATACGGCTATATTATGGCTATATGGCTATACGGCTATGTGCAGTGCATGTGCATCGTTTTCTGCTAATGGCAATTGTCAGAAGAAGTAAAAGCGGCCATTTATTATGGTGGCAAGTCTTTTTGTTGTTGTTGGTGAAGCCTTTTACCTGGGCTTCGCAAAAAACTAAAAAAAAATCCAAATGCCAACCTGCTGGTGCTAGTGCTAGCTGCTAGCTGCACCAGTCCAGAGAAACTGGTTTCTGACCGGCCCGCAAACTTTTTTTTGCACTATCATTGTAATGAACAGTAGTAGATACGTAGATACTACACATTATATACTTGAATGTAGCGATGAAGTTCGTTTGCTTGCACAGGTGAGGAAAACTGGACTGCTTGCTTTTTTTTCGTTTTCTTCGTCGACAAACAAGTCAAGTCAGCGACGACGACGACGCGACGACGACGAAGAACACGAAGACGCACATAGTCGCCCGTAAGCTTGTGTTGCAGTTGCAAGCAGTGCGATTCGCAATTCTTGGTTGATGTACCTATATTATGCATGTGAAACAGGAAGTGGCGCCCCTTTATCCTTGCCGCCCCGCCGCCGCGGAATCAGCAATATAAATCTCAGCAATATAAATAAAGCAAGTTGATAATTCATCTTCGGTGTATCTTCGGGGGCTCGCGAAGGCAGGGTGTGGATCCCGGTATCGGGAATTGGGTTTGGTATAATGAGGAATGGGGATGGAGATGGAGATGAAGATGGGGAGAAATTGAGAAAATTTCATGGTTGAAGCGTTCTAGTGCTTCTGAAGCAGCATCAGCTAAAGCATCAGCTACATCATCGGCTTCAGCATCAGCATCAGCCGAGCGACGACGACGACGACGACAACGTAGTTCGCACGAGTTGAAGAGGAGAAAGAAGAGTATATATCAATTTTTCGTATCTCGTGAGAATTAATTATTCCCACTGGAAGCTGATAGTATACGTCATGTATTGTCACATAATATAATAATATTTGGCTTCTTTTCGTCTTGGTCTTGGCTTTTTCTGTAACAACAACGTATACCTACAACGTTGGGAAGTTGAGAAGTTGGGAAGTTGGGATTGGGATCCATTAATGAGTCAAGTGGAAGAAGGAAGAAGAAAAAGTTTTGCTACTTCCACAAGTTATTGTCTTGTTGTTGTTGCTGTTTTTTTTTTGTTTTTGTGGAGCAGCATGAATAAAATAAATGTACACTGTGTACATACTGTACGTACACCCAAGAGGGAGTGATTTCAGGTCACACAGAAAATTAATAATGTTTTAAATTGTAATTATCTTTTTTTTCGAGTGCCTGATTCCTTCCTCGACTATGGTGTACCTACATTTAAGACAAAAGTTTCTTTAAGCCATTAAAGTCATATACAAAACACTCTATGTAAGACTTATCTCTTACCAATAGTTATGACATGAGCATGTTGAAGGTACCTTCTTGGCACATTATAGAGTTGGGTTATTTTGTTCACATCACAGAAACAGAAAACACTGAATAGACTTCAGAAACATATACTTTTACACCCGAATCCGAACATACATTTATCACTTATCACATTGGGTAATAAATTTATTACCCGAAGACAACAATTTTCTTTTCAAGAAACTTCGTTTAAGGCTGAAATATATCTCTATGCTTGAAAGATTAAAGTTTATTTGTATCTCAAATTATCATGGTTTTGTGAAAATTTTTGATGTGACCGAGTTTAAGTTAGGGTGCTTTTTTTCGTTTTAAGTTTTAAATCTCTAATTGGCTTGTTCATTGGAGCGTAATAGAATTAACACGATTTTTTTGGTTTGTATCTACGATGGAATAATGTACTTTAATTAAGGTTTATGGCTTACATATTTGGATTTTTAGAATGTTGGATGCTGTTCTGGTCACATGATATTGAAAAAATCACAACACCGAATTTGATGATTCTTTTTTTGCTGGAAAGATATTTATTTGCACCAGGTTTGTATGTAAAAAAAAATAATACCATGTATGTTACGTATGTTGCATATATTGCAAATGCACTTGCCACCATACGCCTGATCGCGCTGTGCAGGATATTTTCGATCAGGAAATGCTTCGCGAAAGGCTATACTATTGCAATTGTGTACACTAAGGGGCCAGTTATAGCGATACGGAAAGCCAAACCGAAAAAATTTTCAAATGGAAAATTTTGTATGTTCTGATTCGATTCTTAAGACAAACGCTACGGTGATCAATGGCAATCAATTCAGAGAATGTTTTTTGTTCATAATAGTTTTAATTGAACAAATACTTTTTGTTAAAAATGTAATTTTTAATATTTCTTTTATACGTGTAACAGAAAAATGAATAAATACATTTTTAACAAAAAGTACATGTTCAATTAAAATTTGTATTTGCAAAATAACGGGTGATTTTTTAAGAGGTTAAGAACTTTTTTTTAAAAAAAGAACACAAAAAATTCGAAAAAATGAATGAAATATTTATTTGAATCGATAGTTTGAACCTTGCTATTTAATGTTTAAAGATAATTTCATGCAAATGTTGACCGCGGCTGCGTCTCAGGTAGCCCATCCGCTGAGTCCAATTTTGGCATACTCTTTCACACATATCGGCCGGTATCTCACGAATGAATGCATGGATGTTGGCTTCCAGTGCGTCAATCGAAGAGGGCTTGTCCCTATAGACATTAGCCTTGACATACCCCCACAAAAAATAGTCTAATGGTGTCAAATCGCACGATCTAGGCGGCCAATTGACCGCCCCGAAACGTGAAATTAACTGTTCACCAAACTCGCCTCGCAATTGCGCCATTGTTTCGCGTGCTGTGTGGCATGTGGCACCGTCTTGTTGAAACCACATATCATGCAAGTCAAGAACTTCCATTTCGGGCAAAAAAAAGTTTGTTATCATCGCTCGGTAGCGTTCACCATTGACAGTAACGCTGCGATTCGCATCATCTTTGAAGAAATATGGCCCAATAATGCCGCCGGCCCATAAACCGCACCAAACAGTGGCTTTTTCGGGATGCATTGGTAGCTGTTGCAATGTTTCTGGCTGATCTTCACTCCAAATCCAACCAAAAATGAGCCTCATCGCTGAACACAATTTTTCGATATTTCGACATTTCGAACCGAGCACGGATTTTGATAGTAAAATTCAATAATTTGCAAGAGTTGTTCATTTGTAAGACGATCCATGGTTAAATTGCAAACCAAACTGAAGCTGTTTGACAGTGACACAAGGTACTAAACACACGTCAGCTGTCAAAACCAGTGTTGCCAAAACCAAACCAGCTAAAAAATCACCCGTTACATTCTCTGAGTTGGTTGCCATCGATCAGTGTAGCATTTGTGTTCTAAATCTGATTATAATATACCAACTTTTCCATCTGAAATTTTTTTCGGTTTGGTTTTCCGTATCGCTATAACTGGCCCCTAATGCTCCGAAGTTAAATGACCAACAGAAACATGTCTACGCTCACTTCCGTGTACTGTTGAAAAATAATCCATCCGCTGTAGAATTTTCAAAGCAGTTTCTTGGATATTGGAAATGGAAAAAATGCTCGTTGATAGTTCAAATGGCCAAATAACAATGCGAACCGATTTCTATTGTATATAAGGAATTCAAAGAAAGAATTGGTTGAAAGTGTGTTTCCAAGTATTTCGGAGAACTATAAAAATCGTACTTGATGGTTAAGTGAAAGAGCGAAAGGCAAAAATAAAAATGTCACTGAAATTAATGCTTCTACTTCAGAAGAAATAGATGGTTATTTTTTTGCCAGTTATAAGTATCTAGGTGTAACCTTCACATATAACATGTCTTGGAAAGATCATCTTAAACAAAGATTAGAAATGGCAAAGAATTCGATAAACGCAACATGGCTTAGTTTTATGAAAAACAAAGAAATCAAACATTCATCTAAACATAAAATTTACGAAGCTTGTTCGAAATCAGTTATGAACTATTGCGCCCAAGTTTGGGGGTATGCTGAATATACAGAGGTCGAAATGCTACAGCGCTTCTTTATCAAAAGATGTTTCTTATTACCAACCAACACTCCGAACTATGTGCTCAGTATAGAAACAGGACTTCCTAAAGCTTCCATCACTACACGTGGGCTTCACTTTAAGTATATTCAGCGTACTGTTACACTTCCCGAAAGCAGACTTCCTCGAAAACTATCAGACATAGTTGTAAGAAGACAGATATACTGGGCAAGAGAATGGTCACAACTTTTTAACGACATTGGAATAGATTTTAACTGGTCTGCGAAGTTGGAATGGGTATCAGTACACAAGCTGGTTTGTACCAAACTAATAGAGAAACACTGGACAGAACACACCAACAGAGCACGCCAATCACAGTTCCACGACGAGTACTGCAATCTGGAATACGTTGATGTACCAAACTATTTCGAAGACAACAATTCACGAAATATGATAAGCAACATCTTTAAAGCTCGGAGTGGATTGCTCAACCTCAATGCAAAAGCATTCAACAGCAATTCGGTGGGAATTTGTACAATCTGTAATATGGATGCTACCGAAAACACCTTTCATTTCGTAGGAGTCTGTCCTATATACAGATCATACCGAAGACAATTCCTTGGGAGTGAGCAGCTTGACCGTGTCCAGTTTCTCAAAATTCTCAACGGCAACAATTACGAACAACTCTACTGCTTCCTTAAAAATGCACTTAAATATCGAAATTTATTAATGAAGGAATATTCCTAAAATTATCTTATTCAATCGCTAACTTTCATGCAAATAAATGTAATAAAAATAACGCCTTAACCTGACAGGCAACTTTATCAGTTATTGTCATTGCATCAAATTTTAATAATCTTAAGAAAAGAATTATGATTTTATATTAATGTTCTAATGAGAATAAAATTGTTTATCTATCTATCTATCTATCTATCTTTTTTTGCCTATAAATCAGTTGATACAATTATAAATGAGGATGACGTAGTGAATTACCAGACATAACTTTTGAATTCGCTTTATTTACCGGGACCGCCACCCCATTATTTAGCGCTAAAAATTGGAGCACCGATTATAATGCTGCGAAATATTAATCAACCAAAACTTTGCAATGGTACGAGACTTGCTGTAAAAAAGTTAATGAACAATCTAATTGAAGCTACGATTCTTAGTGGCAAATATAAAGGGGAATATGTTTTGATCCCCAGAACTCCAATCATTCCACCTGATTTGCCATTTGATTTTAAACGTCATCAATTTCCTATTCGCCTTGCTTTTGCCATCACTATAAATAAAACCCAAGGTCAGTCTTTGAAAATTTGTGGTATTGATTTAGACTATCCGGTGTTTTCTTACGGTCAAATTTATGTTGGGTGTTCTAGAGTAGTTTCCCTTTTCTAGAACACCCAACACAAATTTGACCGTGAGACCGCACTTTTTATTTATGTAAAAAATGGTAATACAAAAAATGTTGTTTATAAGAAAGCATTAGAATAAAATGCTAGACATTTTAAAAATGCATTTTATTCAAATGTTTTCTTTCTGCTCCCTTAAGTTTAAACATTTCTCCAGCCTGACGAATTGAAAAATTTTACGCCTTTTTTTACTGGGAAATCTGCTCAGTGAAGTGGGCATGGGTTGAGACTTGAGACAACAATTGGAATTGTGATTTGTTAATCGTCATGGCGAAGGCAAGATGAATTGATAACTGAATTTGTTTAAACTCAAAGGACATATCTGTTGGGATAATTTGAATCCTCGGAATGAGAACTAACTCATCTTTAAATTTTCCTCTGAGTATGGTCGTGGGCATAACATTACTCATCAGTTTTCTTATCACCAAGCGCGTTCCATTGCATAGTTTTGGTTGATTTAGATTTCGAAGCTGATGACTACCGACCCTGACTTCAGTTGTAAATTGTGCTGTGGTAAGTCAGGTACATCTAAGGAGTTTAAAATCTCAGTTGGATAGTAAGTGGCTTCATCTTCGTTTGTTACACAGTCAATAGATTTGAATGAATGCAGAGTACCAACGATTTGATTCTGAATTTAAAAAACGAAATTTATTCAAAGTTTTATTTCATACCATTTAATCTTAGCATTTCTCAAGCCTGTCAAATTGAAAGAACTTTATAAGCCTCTTGGCTAAACTACATTTTTTTAGAGGCAGCAGCCCATTGGAAATCTCCTCAGCGAAGCGGGCATGGGTTTGCTAGTTGCTTATAAATATCATACAAATCAAAGTGTGAATTCGGCAAACATGTTAAAAAGATCTTTTACTTGAAGAAGCCTACATATTAGTAAAAATGTTTCATATGCTTTTAGGCATCTTTATGTTATGTAGTTATAATTTATAGCAAAGTGATGGATTTTATTTCAATCGCGATGATTAATATTGTTGTTGAAATGCGACAAACAACTTACTTACTTAATGTGGCGCTACCATCCATCAAGAACTAAAGCTTCAACGCACATAAACCTGAACCAGGCTGCCTCAACTTACGCACGCCAAGTTGATTAAAGTCATCCTCGACTTGTTCGCTCCATTGTTGATAAGGTACATATTCCACTATTGCATTTCCCCTTAGGGTTGGAATTGAAGACTGGTCAGGCTATAGCGCATATTCATCAATGCGCTCCTTTCCTACACTTCACATGCCCCGCCATCTAAATGCTGTATTTGTTTGCTTTTTGTTTGTACCATTCGTCATTGAATCTTGTCCTCCACATTCTATTGATTCATACAGAACCAAATTTCACCCAAAGAATCTTTCTCTGATTGTGACAGGGTCAATATTTCTGCCCACACAGCTTGACTGCGATGTGTCTCTTTGGTCATTTGAGAGTGGACTTTACTACTAAGATGCCTTCTAGGTCCCAAGAAACAGTGATTGGCAAGAGATTCTTTGGCTGATCTCTTCACTGATAACTACTTCAAATTTCAATGTAAAGTTACGGAGATGATGTGCTGCACCCGAGGACAGCAAATACTTTCTTTTGTCTTCATTAAAAGCCAGAGCCGTTCTCGCCGCTTCCACTTTGATATTTGCGGTGAAGTCAATATCATCACCATATCCAATTTTCTAATTGAACGGATCTATAAAAAATCGTACTGCTGGTATTCACATGCGACTAACGCATGATTACCTAAAGAAGGATGTTAAAGAGGTTACATAGTGCGTCAGGGGTCACCTTGTCTTAGGCCTTTCAACATCAAAGTAGTCGGTGGTGTTCTTGTCGGCAAATTGTGAGTTCTCCATAGTCGTCCTGCACCATTGAACGAGCTAAGCAGGGATGCCAATAGTGACATGGTTCTGGAATAGCTCGTCCCTATTCAAGCTGTCGTAGGAGGCCTTTCAATCTATGCAAAGGTGTTAAGTTTCTATCTGATCTTTTCTCGAATCTGACGAAGTGTGAGAATTTGGTCAATGGTTGACTTACTTGGCCTGAAACTGTATTGATAGGGTCGAATCAGTTCACACAGAATGCCCGACCAGATTTCATAAGTGACATTAAGGAAACTAATAGGTCCTACATCTGTAGTATACGCGAAGTTCAGATTGTATTGTGGAATAGGGCAAACGATGCTAAAAGGTTCCATTTGTCAGGCATCCGACCAGATTGTGCAGATAAGTTGGTGTATGCTATACTCACTAAGTCGTCGGGGCAGGGACATAAGTGATCGGGACATAAGACCCGAAATCATTTTTCGCCCTCCCCCTCCCCGCGCTGCACGCACCCCCTTTCCCTCTTATTAAGCCGTTCTTCACACGCATTAAAATGTACTTCCAAAAACCATTCCTGTCTTCAAAAATAGGAGGGACCCGAGAAAATATCGCGCTATAAGGCTTTTCATAGGAAGGCCAGCTCTTTGGAGGTGCTATTGGATGAGGACTTTACGAATTCCATTAGTTTTGATGAAATGGCAGTGATCGACATTATTTCCATTCACTAAGTTTTTTGAGAAATAAAGGCGAACTCAAAAATTATCGGAATTCGACAATTAATCTTTTACTGTTTTATATTATGAAATAAATTTCATAATTGTTCAACCAGTTTTTTCGAAAAATAGTTTTTTTAGAAAGAGGTTTTGAAAATACTTACATTCAAAAATGTATTTTTGAGCTTGTGAAATTGTAATTATATGTGGCCTCTATCAGAAAAGAAAACTTAAAAATCTGATCAAAGATTTGTTTGGAGTTTCCAAATTAAATAAAGTGCACGACTTGGTCGCACAAACTCTCTGATAGTGGTTTTGAGATTTTGAAAAAAAAAGTTAGCACTAAAAAAATAATATAAAAATTTATTAATCACTAGTTAAATGTTTTTTTTTTGGAAAAAATGAAGTAAGTTATCTTATTTCTTCTACAGTTTGGAATTGAAAGACAAAAATGTTCAAAATCGTTCGACCAGTTTATTCAAAAAATGGATTTTTTTAAACTTTTCGAATACAATTAGTATTTTTTTTTTTAGTACGCCTACATCTAGCAGCTGGTAGTTCTAATCGGAAAACAAGAAATAAAAACAACAGTCCGACACACTAACCACTACGCCACGGGGTACTTATATATTATTGTGTTTATAAAACAGTTTTCACCTCAGAAAAGTTGTTAAAATCCGTCAAGTGGTTTACGAGAAAATCTAATTTGAGAAAAACCGGTCCTATGGGAGGTATACCGTTATAAGACTTTTCCTGAAAAATCTATTCCAACCAAAACATAAGGTTTACAAAAACAAAGCCGTTCAGAAAGTTTAATCAAAATTCAAAACCGTAGGAACCGTTTTTGAGAAAGATATATATATACATACCTACCTTTAGCAATCGGTTCAGTCTTTTAGGGGAGACATTTTGTATAAACGAATGAATAAATTGTATAACTTGTAAATATAATAATTGCAAAGTAAATATTATCATTTTGGAAAGTAGAGAATAATAGACAGATAGATGGACAGACCGACAGACAAAATGTTCTGACTCCTTTACCAACCTTACTGCCATCTTTAATGAATGCAAAACTTTTCTTATAGTTGCTCATTAATATTTATCGCAAATAAAGATCATGAAATTGTATTAATTATTTTAAGATTAAGATTACAGGTTTGAACGGTTTTTTTTGGAATCGATCAAATATAAGAAGGTTGCTAGCGATAAGTCTTGAGATATGGTAACACCGTCGTCAATACGTCACAAAAAAAGATCTATTATTAGAGGAACGCAGAACGGTTTATTCCAAATGGAATAAAACCATTTGTTTGCCAAATTTTTAAAGAAACACAAAATAAAAAGAATAATTCTCCACCACGATCGAATTGATGGTAATGGTAAGTATAGTTATGAGGTTTTGCTGACGTATGCAAACCGAAAGTTAGACTTTGCCCATGATAAAACTAAACAAGATATGGCATTGCGCATGTTTTGATATAAAACGTCAAACTCCATTATGAGTCCGTGACGTAGAGCGCACAACTATATACATGTATAATATTATGTCAATGTGTAGAACGTATAGAGCGTAGAACGAACGAAACAAAAAATAAATGGGGAAGGCGAAAACGAGAAGGCATTTGCGTCTGTGACGTAATTCGCGGAACGAATGAAAACTGAGAATGGGAAGGCGCTATCTTTAGTAGTTGTATCATGGACTTGGCCTACAAACAAAATGTTTTGACGTTGGCAGGCACAATTTTTTGGCAGATTTGTTCACTTCTCTACCAAAGGAATGTCATTACAATTTGCAGGAATGCACAATTTGGATTTTTTTCTTTGGGCACCAAGAATATTCCTTAAATTATACAAGCCGGCCACAACTTTCGAAATTCTTCATAAAATTAAGGTTATATTGGAATGTACAACGTATTTAATATAATTTAGCAAAGGTAACATAATGTTCAGCATTACTTTTTACTTTTTTTACTTTTCTTGTGTTATGATGCACTCGACGTTATTTCTGCATTTTTTTCTTTGCGGTATCCTTTATCAGAACAATTTTGTCATGCGACCACTGGCCATGGCCACCAGTGTCGGTCGCGCATACCTTCATCCGATTCTCAATCAATATCAATGCACTACCGCACCGACAAGCAAAGCACCACCGATACCGGCAACAAGTAGCAACACGAACACGACGCCATGACACCCAAAAAACGAATTCGAATCAAATTACAATTAAAACACTTTAAATTTCATCTTTTCACCGGTGAAAACGAATTTTAATGCTTAAATAAACTAACTCTACCACTTTTTTTAAAAAATATTGACTTCTTACGATCGCTTTTTGAAAATCAAAATTTTAAGTTATTATTTAACACCAACCGATCGGGGAGCAAACTGACAATAGAAAAGTTATCGCACAGAATGAACTCGTTCAATTAGTATGTCAAAAAGCATTTAAGCATGAATGACAGTAACCAAAGTAGGATAGGTTAAATACTGAGTACATGGGCCGAAGTTCAATGCAAATAGTAGAAAAAGACAAAAAAAGAATGATAAGAGGGATGATGCAGGATTGAGAATGATATTTGATTGCTGATGATCTATTAACAATTATTGTATCTAAATGTTAATGCGATGCATATACATGGTGGCAAGGAATATTACCCTGCGTCATCTCATACGTAACATTACGAAAAACGTTTATTTGGGCATTTCTCTATTAACAGGGTAATTTTGGTTGAAAAAGTTTCTCAAAGATTTGATTTTTTCTTGAACTGAGATAAATACATTTTATAACCAACTATGAAGTAAACTTAACAATGCTTAACAAAATCTCTGTCTTAACTCAAGAGACTATTTTAAATGGAATACAACTAAAAAAGTCGCTTTTTTAAAGCAGGAGACTGTTGCTCAAGGGACTGTTTAAACTAATAAAATCTCTTGATATCGCTAATATTACCGCATTATTGGAATTCATTGGCATTCCCAGACAGATTTTGACATTTCGTTTGTCAAAGTTGGGTGACAACTAAAAATAGTCAAAAAAAAAATTAAATTATTTTGTTATTTGTTCCGCTGCGTCATGTCTCGAACAGAAACAATAGTGTTAATTAATTGTTATAGAAAATATGAGTGTTTGTGGAACTAGAAAAGTAGTTCTTATAAGAAGATTGACTTGAAAAAGCAGCATGGGCTGAAATCTCCCAATTTGTCATTGGTCTGCCATGACAGAAATGTGCCCACCTTAAAAATGTGGACAGATTTTTGACATAATGGAAAACAGAAACAGAGAAAGTGTTCTGACCAAGGGAGACACCGTGTAACATGCGGTCTCCATTGGCAAGAAAACTGTCGAACCTTCTGTTCTGTCTGATAAACTGTTCAATGGAGACAATGGAGACAGATGGAGAAACAATCGAGTTAATTATTTGTTATAACAAATATGAGTATTTGTGGTACTAAAAAAGTAGTTCTTAAAAGAGTACTGACTTGAATAAAGCAGCATGGGCTGCAGTTGCCCAAAAAATCGGAAAAAGTGAGCCAGAAGTGAAGAAAAAATAAATGCATTAAGGGCAACTAATGTGGCAGAAAAGAAAAAAATGGATGCCTCAAAAAAAAAAAACACTCTCTAGCGGTATTGCTGACAATTGTATTGTATTTAACGCCATTATTTGCAAATGTTTATTCATTAGCCGGTCGTACAAAAAGTGTCATTGGTCTGTCATGACAGAAATGTGCCCACCCTAAAAATGCGGACAGATTTTTGACATAATGGAAAACAGAAACAGAGAAAGTTTTCTGTCCAATGGAGACACCGTGAAGAAATGAAATCAAACAATAATAAATTCAATATCAAAAATAAAATAGGAACCGTGACCAGAGGAAGTTGATGCGAACTAGTTTTTGCGTGGCTGTCCGGTCCGCTTGAATAGTTCGCGCTTCACTACGCAAAATGCAGATGGCGCCCTCAAACATCGACGGAGCAAACTTTATGCTAGTAACTTTAAATTTCATTTAAATCATCGCGCGGGAATGTAGCCAAACTTTAGCTCAGTTTTATACAATTCATAATCAAACTGAGAAATTAAGTTTGTAAATACATGAACTACAAATGTATTAAAAAAATATTACTTATTAAACACGCTTTGGCTTCGCCTGATGTTTACGAGTTCAGACATAGGAATTCAATGTATGCGCTATCACAAAGAAGCTTCGACCTCACGTTTCTTTTGGCAACCGTAAAGAGAAGAACGTTATGTTACGTAATATGACTCCAAACGGAAGCTCTAGTTCAAATGTATTGAACATTTGCTTTGTCTGACAGCTCAACAGCTGTAAAAAAAAGTCAACAAACAAAATTAATTTTTTTTAAAAGTCATTCTAGGACGTTGCAGTTGTTTGAATACAATAATTGCCAATGCATCATTAAAATTACAAAATATCGTAGATGGACAAATCTTTTTGAGTTTCATTGCTAGTTCTTGGTTTTTTATTTGACTGAATTGAATTTTTTTTGAATTGCTAAAAGTTTAACTTAAAGTATTCTTGAGGTACGGAAATACATATGCGAAGCAATATTTAGGAATAGTTGGGAAATGTTTTGTATAATTCGATGTAGACAATGATAAAGATCATTTAATAATATAAATATTGAAACTTAAAAAGTATTTTATTTATTTCTGAGCACAAATTGCATTCGCAAAATGCGACGATAATTCATATATGTAGGTACTCTGTCATGAACTGTCATAAATGAGAAATGTCATACAAAGCAAATTCAAAGCGGGTGCATCGTAACGTAGACGAAGCCGAAGCCAAAGCTTGTTTGTGATTCAGGCCATTACAATTATGTATTTGCATTTAAAATAATTCTTTGAAACATGTTTTTTGAATTGGTGACCATACAGGGGACTGTTTTTTCGGTACTTAGAAAATTAATAAACAATGATGAGAGAAATATTTTCTTAAATTTTATAACATGCACGTAGATAATTTATTATTTATTAATATTTAAGATCAAAATTACAATGTTTTTAAAAAATTTCGTTTAAAAAATCTCGCGAGACACTGAGTTGCCAGTTAGTGGCGAAAATACACACATAAAGGAAAGAAAAAATACGTTTTTTTAATGAGTTTTATTTCTTTTTGCAATTGGAATACAAATACGAAAAAACGGAAATTACTCCAGCGGATTTAATTGCCATCTTCAAAAGAAATTAATGCCCACCACAATATTCAATTTTAACCGTTTTTTCGTTTTGTGTAAAATTAATACGCCCACTTTTAAGGACGTGATTTTTATAAAATGCCTTTATTCGGGTAAGATTCTTAAAGAACTACTCGATTCAGCTGATGTTGTCTTACACATATGCCTAAAAATTGACTAACGACCTAAGCTGAGTTAGTGCTTTAGATTGTTTTAAAAAAAAATTTAGGACACGCCCATTTTTAAGGGTGAATAGGGTATCCAACAGTTCGTTGCGAACGTACTTTTGTTCTAGCTTATGTATTTTTTTTTTTTTTAATGATCAACAAATCGATCTCAACATGTGATCCTTTTATCAATCGGAAGTTCTCCTCTTAATTAAGTGTCACTCAACCAAAGCAGTTCATCAGTTAGAATAGCTGAAAAAGTGCCAAAGTCATATCATATCCAATACCACATCAACTTTGATACAAAATACCAAAAGCCTGGTGTTTATTTTTTTGTAAACTAAGCTCTTAAATTCGCTAAAAGCCATCAATGCCAAACTAAAACGTTGAATAAACATATCTACAGTTTTGTGACATTTAGCCATTTCTTGCATTTCAGCATAAAATGCATAAAATAAAAATACTTAGATATGATCAAAGCAAAAAATCTAATGAAAAAGGCAACTATTTGCTGATGTTGGTACATGGTACCTGCCTGCATTCGCTATAGTGAATTGTGTCTTCTTTTTTTGTTTGTTTATAAGTCAAATCCCATTTGGGGGCGCCACAAGTAAATACCTTTGATGTTTCAGAATTCCACAGTTCAGTTTAGTTATACGGACACACGAGGGTAGATAGATACTCTTATGTCGTCGGTATAGGTGTATTTGCTAGAGATTTCCCAAAGCATAAGCACCAAGCACTCTGCAAAACAACTATAACATGCGTTTGTTCAATGTTTTGGACTTATGCTTGTTTGCGTGGATTAATCCAAAGCCTTCGTATAAATTGGCACAGATGCAGGAAACATACAGTTTCAATAGCGGTTAGCCAATAAGCATATAGTACCGTAGAATACTATCATAAGCTTTACTACCAGGGGGATCTATACAATTCGTATAGGATGTAGGTGTAGATAGTGCTATATACTTTTCCAACCGCCAGCCGCCATTAGATAAGCCTTCACTACACCCCTTGCATCTGCCCAAACTCCAAACATTGAGAATAACAAGACGTTATGTCGATTTCTGCGTCTATATTGTCCAGAGTCGCCAGAGTCACAAAGCGTCACTTTGTCGTCGACGCGACGACGACGACGCTTCCAATTAAAATCTAGCATCAACAAGTGGCCATGGCCACACAAAACACAAGCGGTATAGAGCAGCTTATTGTGCTCCTCTCCAAGGCTCTAATGAAAAATCTCTCAAAACATGAAATTGCAACTATAGCACTTTTTAATAATAACAACTGTGCTCCTAGGTATAAGGTTAAAAAAGGGGGTGAAAAGACTGACAAAAATTGTTTGTGTTGGAGTTGGAAACATGACTTTGAATTTGAGTTCTGTTTGGTTTGGATTTCAGCTTCTATATGTAGGTCCCGTGTCCCGAATCCCCAGCACCGAACGAGTCCCAGGTCCCGCAATCCAAAGTTCCATATTGCACGCATTCGGGGAGAAAATAATTGGACGAGTTTTTCATCCCTCTCCCTTGGCCCTTGCGGAACTGGGAACACTTGGAGAAGTAATAGTTGGTGCTTTCATAGTGGAGCATGGAGCATAGAGCATGAAGCTGTTGCTGGACGCAAAACATCTGTTGGCCACATTTTATGTGTTTGTTATGTTTTTCTTTTTAATCTTTTTTTTTTTTTGTTTGTTTTTATTTTAATCTCGAGAAATGTGCTCTTCTGTGAAGTGACATTTTTGTGGACTTTTTTTGTTTTTTGTTTTGCATGAAGCATGAGATGCAGCAGCAGTGGCATTGGCACCAGTACCAGCACCAGCAGCCACGACATACTCTTATACGTATTATAGGGAGGAGGAAGCTTGAGATGTTGATGTTGATGGCCTCGGCTAAATCGTGGGAAAGTGAATTACAGTTTTTAACTTGGGTTCTTGTCAGAGTCATTTATATATTATATCACAAGGACTTCTATATTTTTTGGTTAACAAATTTACCTAATTGAGAGTGTGCTGTGTGTGCAATGCTGGTTTTCGTTGGTTGATGTGATGTGTTTGTTTAATTGAAAATTTATTTGAAACTTCTTTTGTTTTGTAAACAAACAGAGTAGAAGATTTTAATTACTTTTGATAAAAAAAAAGATTGGTTTTACAAGCTTTGGTTTATTACAATTTGCTTATGTCTTTAGAAGAGTGAGCAATATATTTTTTTTTTTTTTTGAGGAAGTCAACTCGAAGATGAAAGGTTTAAATTTAAATAAATTTTGGTTTGTTTGGTTCTCATAAATTTGGATACAAATTTTGTTATGTTGGCCAGATGTGGAAGAATAAGAGAATTGAAGTTTAAAAATTCAAACAAAAGTAAAACTATTTATAAAATTCATCGAGTCAAAGTTTTGGGCCTAATTTTCATGATGGGCTTCAACATAAGGCGAATAGATGGTAGATATAGGTTACGGCAAGGCTAGACCATTATGTTTTTCTTATTTTAATACTGAAGGTCATTCTAACTAAAGTGTAGTTCATAGGAACAAGCTTAAATTTTCCGGTTTCCCTTAGTTAAAGCTAGAGATAATTTTTTCAAAGTTAAACACGTGTGCTAGAATGTGTTTGAAAAGTCATTTGATGGGACGCAACACGGTTTAGTAGGAATGGGAAGTCTTCGTACAATGATAAGTTTTAAAAACATATGTAACGGATTAGATATTAGGTAGTCATGGAGCAGTGGCAGGAAAAAGTTATGCAGCTGGAGTCATCATATTAATCTCAATTTCACTAAGTGTGCACGAGGAAACATATTGTGATGCTTTTTTATACTTAGGCTGAGGTAGGCTCGTCGAAGTCCAGGGTTGTTCCCAAAGAAAGCGAAAACTCAGGGTTGAAGAGTGTTGAACTCCGAAATAACAATGTTTTTTATTTATCAAAAGATTCTTAACAAGTTACTTCATATACGGACTTAATAATAAAACTAAATTAATAATTCGATGTACAATATAGTATTAACCCTCCAGTAGGCGCGTGGTATTTTGTAACACGAGAAGGCGCGTGGTCTACGATCGTAGACCATTTTCGCACGTTAATAAAATATGCGTTTTTCGCCGTTTGAGTACTTACAGTTTTTTCTTATAATAAAATGTCTTATACCTACTGTATTTAATTATTATAAGCTAAAATAAGTACTAAAATGAAGAAAAAAAAAATTAATAAACTAAAAGGACTCGATTTGTTTAGTGCTTTTACTTAAACTGATTTTTAATAATAAAAAAATACTTTTATTTATCTTTAAAGAAAAATTATGTTTGTTTATGGTAAGCAACAGGTTGAATTTGAAACTTAGTTTTAAAATGTTAAAATTCGTCAAAAAATGTAAAAGTTATTCAACTTTAAAAAGATTCATTTTTTTAAATATTTTTTTATGCAAATTTTATATTCAATTCAATTTTTGGTGAAGAAAAATTCAGTTCAAATGCAAACAAATTAATAAGGGTGAGGAATAAAATAAATCACAACAAAAATCAGAAAAAAAAAATTACAAACATAGTTAAAAAAATTAATTTTTGTCAAATAACTTAATCATACATATTATTCAGTCATTTGCTCTGTCGAACTTTTGGTTGCTGCTGCACGTCTTTTAGCAATATCTGTATTTCAACAGCGCATTTTAAAAACAAATACAGTTAAAATTGTTAACTTTTTCCTACATTTATGTATTTTATAAAAAAAACTATTTATCTACCTTGTTAAAAAAAAGTGACGTAAGTGGGCGCGTGGTCTACAATCGTAGACCACCTGAGTTTGAGCACTCGCTACGCCATTGTCTTTGATCACAGATTGCAGTTTGATCACAGATCAGTTAGAAGAGCTAATTTTGGGAAGCTATTGAAAAGTACGGCCCAAAAAAAAAGTATGTCTAGGTAGTAAGAACATTTTAAAAAAGGTGGTCTACGATCGTAGACCACGCGCCTACTGGAGGGTTAAATAGCTTAAATAATTTGGCCTGTAGGGTTTATCCTACGACAAGAAGCGATTCCAACAATATTTGGTCTATAGAGTTGCCTCTATGACAATAATCGGTTTTAGGTCTGTAGAGATTCTTGAAAAGAAAAGCTCCACGACAAGAAACGAATTAGGTCTGCAGAGATTCCTGAAAGGAAGCGCTCCACGACAAGAAACTGATTAGGTCTGTGGTGAAGCTTACGACTGCAGCAACCCCACGACAATAAACGGATTAGGTCTGTAGAGATTCTTACAAAGAAGAGCTCCACGACAAGAAACAAATTAGGTCTGTGTGGTAGCTTACAATGGCAGCTACCCTACGACAAGAAACTGATGGCCTTATGCCATTACTTCAAAATATATTAAGGTTTCTGCTGGTATTCCCCGCAGCGTACCTTCGAGATCTCGTATTCCCGGTATTCTATTAAATAGAATCGTATACCAATGGCTGGGAGCTCGAGTCTAATTTTCCATACAAATTCTGCTTATACTTATGGAATATTACAGTAATAAGGAAGTGTGAATTATAATATTAAAGATAAAAAATATTAGTACTAAAATAATTCCTTCTGTTTGTTGGATGTTTCTGCTGGTTATTATCATATGTGTGTTCGGTGTTGGTTGGTAGTCCAAATCAGCGGTACGGGGCGGAGGGGTGGTTGGTTTTGCTTCATTTGCTGGCCTCTGATGTAAACCGTATGTTGTGAAAAATCGTCGTGGTGATTGTGATGGCGGTCGGTGGTCTTCGGTGATGATGGTCACAGGCTGATGCACTCATCATGGTGATTGTGGGACGGTGTGACGGCCGGCGGTTGGTGGCAGTGAGGAAAATGTGTAATTCGTTACAATATTGAGTCCTATGCTATTAAAAACAGAATTTTTCTATATGTTAGAAGGGACTCCCATCGAGCACTGATTCCTTAAAGTATATAAGGATGTTTTGCATGGAAGTGTTTGTGTTTGATCCACATAGGCTAGTTCCAGAAATTTATTTGAACGCATACATTTCTTCTCCTGAGTAAAAACTTGAAGAACTTGGGATCTCCGATCAATATAGAAGCAACTTTTCACGAATAATGATATCAACCCTCAGATAAGCGTATTTGGTTAGTGGATAAGCTCTGCTATTTTCTAAATTTCAAAAAATCCTGTTATAAACCAAACGAGGTCCATAGTACTGGACAGTGTACGAAATACCGCCCCACAGATCGAGTTTTTTGAGATTCGAAAGAGCATTTTGTTTGGCTCGGACATTCATATCAATCTTAAAGTTATGATCCCAGCCAAGATCATAAAAGTATCGCAGAAAAAAGAGACGAAGAGGATGTTCCTTTAGCCCTTTCAGCCAAGAAAGCCTAGTTGATGACATTATTTTTTTTTTTTCAAAGGCCTCTTGGTTGGGATTCTTACCCTTTCTGTTCTTATCTCAGGCCTTTATTGCATCGGGTAGTCTTAATCAGTTACTTAAATTGGTTGTGGTTTCCAAGTCATTTGAAGGGCTGCACGCCTCAATATCCGCGGACAAAATATCCGGGTCAAAATATCCGCGACAAAATATCCGCGGACAAAATATATAGATACATAAATACAGTGCTAGTGCCCAGCATTATGTATATAAACAATGACCTATGTGAGGGGGATATGCTGCCCCCCTGCAACCCCCTGCTTGGGCAAACTATAGGACTTGGGGTAGGTGCGAGGTTGGGTGTATGTGGATGTTTGAAGAGGATATTTTGCCCGTGGATATTTTGCCCGCGGATATTGAGGCGTGTCACCGTTTGAAGTACCAACATAATATGGTTCTATAATGTAGTTTTTGGGCACCAGAAAAGAAGTCTTTTGCAGGTCAATCGAGAGAAATAGACGAAGTTCTTCGATGGGTCATGAAAATAACAATATACCTACCTATAGATACTTTTATTTCTTAGATGTAAGAACTTTCTCAAGAAAACATAATTTAAAATAAAAAATTTTTAATGCTATCGATGATATAAATCTTGTACTGCAGGTCTAAAACGCAACCATTGATATTGAAGATCAATATTTGGGCAGCCATCTTGGGGATTTGCACCTTTCGCAAAAAAAAAACTTGCACTTTTCGGCGGATAAAAACATCTGGGTGTTGTACTCGAAATCGAAGACAATTCTGGAATTCTTTTTTGGGGACAAAAGATGAATGAATGCGATGTCATCAATGCCTCAGACAATTTTGTTGACGTGGCTCAAGAATTATTCACAGACATGATACACCTGAAAACGTTTATGGAGTGAAATTCATGTGAACTATTAAATGACCACAACCTCAATAGGAATAGCCAGTGCTAAGCGATCCTCGACCGTACTTTCTTTGCTTAGATGAAATTGTATTATCGCTCCTGTGCCGCCCAAACAAGAGTTTCTAGATAATCAAAACTCCTGGAATCGGAATTGACTAGAAAAATAAATTTTAATACCGTGAATAACGATTGCACAGAATTGACAGATATTTGCACTGATATAAACTTAACGCATATTTTATGAATAAAGTATTGAATTGATTTAAACTATAAATTTTCTATTACCTTATGCATTTTTTTTACAATAAAGGGCCCTTTATGTTCTTTTGGCGGCCCTGGTCGTTTGTGTGTATGATATTGAAAAACAAAATTTGTTGCAGAAATTATATTTAATATAATTTCTGTAACATACCTAATTTTAGTATTAAATTTTTGTCACGCATTAACCTCTATACCCAATATTTTTGTTGAAGAGAAGCTTATATGCTAATATTTAAAAAAAATCGGAACTAGAAACAAAATACGAATCATTACAAAAACAAATAACATTAAGTGTTTAATCTAATTCACGCATCATTGCTAAAAATCGTGTCAGGCATCGAGAGCCTGCGACACAGTTTTAATTGTGTGATCATTATCATAGTTTATGTTTCCATACCGACAGTTAAAAAAAACACACAAATTAAAATGGCCAATTTTATGGCCTTACTTAGCAAACTCATGTCATTAACATTATTTTTTTTTTAAATTGAATCAATCATAATTTGAACATCTATGTTAATTAGATAACAATGAGAAGAGCTCAAGGCTCAGATTGTTAGCACAGATATATTGATGTGTTTTGGCTTGAACAATTCTAATTTGCTTTAATTTTTAATCTCAAATCTGTGATTAATTGTAAAAAAAAAAAATCAACTGTTGTTTACAGTGATTATCGAAATAGACCGAACACATACAAATGTTCCAATAAGTTTCTTAGAAGTCCACTTGATTCGACTCCCCTTAATTTAGTTCACAAAAAAGTCTTGGAGAGAGGTTTGAAGTGTTTTAAAATATGAATATCGAAAAATCCATTTCCTTTGGTTTGGATATCTCAACTATTAAATTAATTTTGTGGCACGAACAGCTCTGAAGAAGCAAGAATTAGTGACTTAAGGGTGGGTCTACCTCAGAACAGAACTTAAACGCCATGTAAATTGTGTTCTATGTGGTAGTGCATTATTCTTTTCTCTTCGTTATATTGTTTTTGGTATACTCATTTACTCTTGTTCTCTTTTCAAAATAATTTTGTGATCTTCCGCAGTCGCAGTGAACTCACAATCACAATAATTATTATTCTCAAAGCGGTGCGGTGCGGTGGTGGCGCGCACCGCCGGCTGCAGCCACAGTAGTAGAGGAGGTACAGGCAGTGGAAAGGAAAGCAGAGGGAAAAGATTATTGGCATTGGACGTTTTAGTAAGGGATACTTTTTGTGTGTGTCTTTCTGTGGGTTTTGTTGTTGTCCTTTCGCTTTGATTTAGTAATGCGATATGCGATGACAAGTTTTATTCTCTCTGTATGGAAGGGTGAAGGGATTTTTTTCAATTTTTTTTCAAAACACAGTAGCTAATAGCTAAATGTGGGTAATTGTTTTCTATTTTCGTTTTGTTGTTGTTTTTTTTTCATATTTTACTTGCTGTTGCTGCCATAACAGTATCAAAAAAAATGTGAACTCGTTTGGGACTCGATCGAAATCTTGATGAAGGTCAGGACTCAGGAGTCAGGACACATAAAATGAACATGCATAGATAGGTAAACGTTACATTATATTTAATGTAGGTATATGTAGGTAGGTACATTGATATCGTTGTTTTTTTTTTTTAAGTTGCATGTAACAAAAGTGTGAGGTAGGTCAATATAACTATTTGACCTGTTTTAAAATTGCTTATGGGTTTATTGCAAAGGGAAAAGAATAATTTGAGTACCTAGCTATATAGGTTCCTATTATTATTGAAACATTGGTATACTTTTTACTTGCGATTATAGGTACTATAAGGCAAGTTATGCATTCGTCGAAAAAAAAAGTTTTGAGATAACAATCAAACATGACATTACGATGATAGTGAAGACGAAAAAAGATGGTCTAAAAATTCTGTCCGTCTGTATGTCTGTCTGTCTGTCTGTATGTATAGAGACCTACAGCCCAAACGGGTGGGCCGAATTGCTTCAAACTTGGTACCTATATAGACTTTTTTAGGTATTGTGCAGAGGGGAAATTGAAATTTTTTTCTTAGCTCAAAAAATAACGGTACCTGCCATACAACCATTACGTTAAAGCTTATTTTTCTCAAAAACAGCCCTAACGATTTCTATTTAAAAAAATCAGTGTTGCTTTTTAGGTACGACCAATCATATGGCTGAAAAAAAAGTTTTAAAAAATGGCTAAGAACGGTACTTTCCATAGGACCGTTTTTTTTTTGCTTTCGACTAACTCCAAAACGACTCAACCGATTCTTTCGAAATCTTACACACATAAAGGTGTAGGTAGCTCAATTTATATTGCATACCAATATTTTTGAAAAATATTTTTTTGTATTTTTAAAAGCATTTTAAAAAAAAATTTAAAAAATTAATATTTTGAAAACTGCTTATTAAATTTTTTTCTAAAAATTTTAAATAATTGTATTTGTTGAATACCTATAAACTGGCGTTTTTTAATTTTTTTTTAAATTTTTTTCAAAAAGTTTTTAAGAAAAAAACTTTTTTTTCTCAAAAACCGCTCCACAGATTTTTATAAATTTATTCTCATAAATTCAAATTTATCCAAGAAATAAAATGGCGTACTTTTTTTTCAGCTCAAATTAGTTTAAGTATTTATTTAAGAATTTTATTTTTATCAAAATCTCAAGTCCCTAAACCACTGTCACACATTCGAGCAAGTTCGTGCGGCCCAGTCGTGCATTTTATTTGTATGTAGTTATACCTACCTAGGTATAGGTATACCTAACTCCATTCTGTTTTCGGAAAAAAATATTCAATGGTTTTCAAAATAAAAGTTTAGTGACCTTTAGTCCAAATGCGTTTCGCCCAGGTACAACAGTTGGGCTCATCAGTTAGATGCTGTTGTACCCTTCTAAGACGCAAAATTTTGGTTGTACCTGGGCGAAACGCATTTGGACTAAAGGTCACTAAACTTTTATTTTGAATTTCAATTCAATAAAGTCCACTAAAAACAAAATCTACTTCGTTTCAATGGTTTTCTTTTGTCGACATTTTTTTGGAGTTTGGATTAAAATAAATAAGGAAATAATCAAACAGAAAAGTCATGCAGCATATACATACCTAAGTAGGTAGGTAGGTATATATATAGGCCCCAAGATTATTTTTTGATGTTTGGAATCAGGGAGACATAATTAATAACCATGCAAAATCGCCCAACTCTGAGTTGCAAATATTCATACAATCGGCAATAGAATGCTTATTCCAAAAACCCTTCTGTAGGACAATAATAATACTATGTACCAAATTTGAAGCGAATCGGTCTAGCCGTTTAGGCTGTAGGTGCCGATACAGACAGACAAACAGACAGGCAGAATTTTCGGACCCACTTTTTTCGACTTCTCTATCATCATAATTTTAAAATCAGCTATTCTAGTGAACCGCTTTCAAAATATTAACTTTCAAACTCAAAATTTTGAAAAAAAAAATTTTTTTTAAATAATTTTAAAACTAGTTTTTTTTCAAAATTTTACGTCATTAAGTATTATTTTTGTTCTCAGAATTCAATGCTCCCATTAATTTTAAATCCAACACTGAAAACCGTATGGCTCTATGACTTTTTGTTGCCAAGCTATTCAAAAATAACCGAACCTACTTCTTCTACATACGATAAGAAAACACACAATGTGTATTGATATCTATGTATATGTATGTACCACCGCAACGACCAATGCTTCTCCGACCTTAGTACATATCTATTTATCGATATGACAAAGGACCTCTCCTCGCACACGATATTTAGAAAATCACTCGAATACCTACTTATGCGGACGACGACGAGTACAGCACCCGCTTATACCGGTCTATTTACGGATACTAATTCATTCATTCTCACACAGAACACCCATTCCCTCCGCACGTACCAAACGCACTGCAGATACATTGCGGTCACACACATTCCTATGCGCAACTGCGACTACATAACATATCCCGTCAATGCGCATAAGAAAAATATTTTACCATGCATGTCTATGTACCTAGTAGGTACATAGACATGCATAGAAAAATATTTTTCATATCACCCAACAGGTAGGTACTACCTACCTGTTGGGTGATGACAAATCTAATTATATCAATCACCCACCTTTTACAATAATGGATGCTGTACTTTTTGAAAAGAATATAAGGAGCGAGAATGAAAAAAAAAAAACAAATATTACAACAGGTACATGGTACATACGTTGAAGAGGACTACTACCGACCATCGAAATACCTTCCCATCGCTTACCTATCCTAACCACACGATTTGTGTACACAAAAATAAAGTTGAACACAACAACTAAAAACATTTATTCATAATATAAGCAAAGTGTTACCTTTTATTAACTTTTTGAAAGAAATATTTCCTTTTTTTCAGCCCAAATATCTGGGATGCATTTTTCACCTTACGAGGCATATTTAAATGTTTTTTTTTCACTCAGATTGGAAAAACTATGTGCGTATATTGTTTATTTGTTTTTTTTTTTTAAATATGAGCAGCACTGATCAAAATTTTAATGTGTCACAATCACAAGACTCTTTATAGTCATACAAAATAACACCAATATTTTTTTATAATCACAAATTAAAAATCATCTATCGATTTGTCACCAAAATTGTCCGAATCATTCAAAAATGCATGGAACAATGATCTTATAAGAACAGGTACAGCTGATTTTTGTGTTGGTATTCAAATTTCAAAGAAAAGGAAAAACCAAAATCAAACCAACAAAAAATCAAATAAGAAAAAATGAGAAATACTCTCTTACAAAGAGGTTGCAATAAAAGAGAATCTATGTTAACGCCATTAATTGTGGTGACAATTTCGTGAACTACATTTTCATAAGTGTGAAATTTTTGTTCAAAAAAGGTAAAAAAGATACTTTTTTAAAATAAGATAGTAAAGTGACTTCAAATGATATAATTTTTCTTTAAATTGATACAAAAAGAAAAAATTCCAAAAAAAAATAGAAAAATAATAACAAAACGATAAAAGTTTTCCCTACTTACAAAAACGAGTGAGTATGTTAACATATTAAATTGCTATTTTAAGCACATAAAAAAAAAAAAAAAAATTAAATGTTTCTATAGCTTGCTTCCAAATTAAACAAATATTTTTATAATTTTTTTTTTTTACCTAAATTGAAATAAATAAGCGGTTTACAAAGCGTCCCATATGAAAAATATGCTATTTTTTGTTTTGGGTCTTCCTAGACCGGTAAATTAAAAAAAAGTAAATATTTATCGATGTTCATGATAACATCTAGTTTCAATGATATTAAAAAAAATTATCTTGGTCGATTTGGTTGAATATTTTACAAACTGCGCTTGTCTAAAGAAAAAAAAGACCCCTTGGTTGACCTCAATTTTATTATATATATATAAAAAAAAAAAAACTTTGGTTTCTATAACAAATAGAACTTATTTATTCTGATTAAGAAACTGAAGCAAAAGAAAATAAAAAGTTACTTAACAGGGGAAAATTAAGAGGACATAATAATTTGTGTCTAAATTTTACGAAAAATTTAAAGTTTTTATCTTTTGAAAGTATAAATATCATGATAAATAATTATTTGATGATAAGCATATCTGCTCACATTTGTTGACTAATTAATACATTTTATTTCATTAAAATATCTTTTCAAATGTAGGAGATATATTAAGTTTTATGCACGCACTACCCTACATTTACATGGGAGACCCACCCTTAAACTCTCAACCTCGTGTGTGTGTTGGTTCTCTGTTATTTCCTAGAATGAAGCTATACCCCTACACCAGTATTTGAAGGCTTACGGAAATAACGCCCCAATGAAATAAGCCCCCAAACGCAAAATTAAATAACGCCCAAAACTTGTATGGAATTGTTAAGATTTTTCGCATGAAATAAGCCCGCAAAGTTGGTCGAAATTGGGGTGTTAGTTCATGCCTTTTTGAGGACTTATTTCATACTTCAAATTGGGGGCTTATATCATGATGAAATAAACCCCCAAAATCGACAATGAAAGAGTCCCCAAAATTATAAAAAATATTCTAATTTTAACAAATTCGAGAACGGTAACGGATACTGCTGAAAAATGTTTTTTGTACTTTGTGTACGGAGAGACCACTGTTATGCTTTAAGCAATATCCACAGCGGCGGGAAAGGAGGGAAGGTCGGCCGCAGCTCCCTCCTTTCCCGCCGCTTTGAATATTGCTTAAAACATAACAGTGGTGTCTCTTTGTACATAAAGTACATCATGAAACAATCGATGGTTCCTCGGGCACCACGGGCCCTGGCCGTGTTTATTTTTTTTTTTAATACTTCAAGTTAGTTAAATAATTTTGGGGCCTTCTTTCATTGTAAGTAATTAAATAAAACATTATGTCATGTAAATTTGGCGTTTCTCTCTAAAATAAATACGTTAAGTAATTTAAAGTTGCGGACTTATTTCATATCCATTTGGGGCCATATTTCATAACTATTTGGGGACTTATTTCATCTTCGATTTTGGGGAGATATTTCACAATAAAATTGTACCCCAATTTGGGGGGATATTTCGTTTTGCGATTTTCATTGGGGTGTTATTTCCGTAAGCCGGATTTGAAACCAGTTCAACACTATCCACTACGTCAAGTCAGTATACATCATAGCTATTACATACTACTGTTTTGAAAATGTATACACGGACATTGTTTTTATCGATCCTATTTCTATTTCAGAATAAAGTGCCAGTGGACAAAAATCTGTGTTTATTCAGCCAATATAGCTAAATAGGATATTTGATACTGGTGATGGAATATTATTAACAATACAATACCCTAACATTGTAACCATTCTTTTGAACAATACCCTTAAGGACTATTCACATGAGAGCGACCAACGAATGAAAGAATAAATGAGGTTTTTCATACTTCTAAACAATATTTTGCAACAAAAACTATTTCAAAATGATAGAAACTCATTAAAACTAATGTTGAGATGCTAAAATTTCCATTTTAATTGGAGAAAAAAGAAATTTTAATGAAAACAATTGTCAAACCATATTCGCGTTCCACATACAATCCACATCGCAACGAATAAATTATTCGTGCGAGAATAACCTTAAAATCTCACTGTTCAATTGTGATATACGGACATGACGTTCGTTGTTCGCAACGAATAAAATTAATTGCATGTGAATGAAATATGAAGCATCAAAATGGACGAACGTTGGTCCATTCGCATTCATTTTGCATGCGAATAGTCCTTTAAGGGTAAATTTTAGTAGATCATTTTGTGTTATATTTTAAAATCATTTGGTAGTTAGTCAGATCTTTTACCCAAATTCATACGAAGAGGATACTTCATTTTGAGCTCTTCAATTAGCGTTGGCTTGGCTTGGACAATTCTTAGTTTGATACTTCAAATTGCATTACATAAACTGTTCACCGTGAATTGCAAAGTGTTTCCTACGAACTGTCAAAGTCTATTCGCGTTTCACATACCATCCACATCGCAACGAAAAAATTATTCGCTCACGAGTCTCGACTAAACACAAAGTCTTACAGTTCAATTTGTTGTGATATACATGGACATGAAATTTCATGTAAATGAAACGTCAAAATAGGCGAATAATCGTTCATTCGTTGTTCGTTGATCGCTCTCATGTCTCATGTCAATAGTCCTTAAGACTTCTAATCAGCTCTTCACATTCGCCAGTCGCAGTATTGTTTATAGTATAGCACCTTCGTAGTTTGGTTGCACTTGTAAAGGCCCAACCATAATACGCGAAAGAAAAAGTAAGCAAGTGCGTCAAAACCGAACGAAAAGTTTCCTTCCGATTTGTAAAGTTCATCAGTTGCCCATAATAGCCTTAAAAATAAGAAGAAAGAAAGAAGAAGAATACCCTTTAGAAAAAAAGGAATGTCAGATTTTCGTGCGTAATGTACTACTCAAAGCGTACATTACGTACGAAAACGCAAGAGAACGAAACTTACCGAAACTGAACAAAAAGTCATTTCGGGTTGGGTGGGTATACAAATCACATGTATTTCTACTGTTTCGTAAGTCAACGTACGTACCATTCTTCAATTGTGGTTAGCCCTTAAGAGGTGGCAACATTAATCCTGTCATTTATTAATTTCAAATCACATGTTCGAATTAACTAATAATATACTGGGAGAAACCTGTCGTTAAAACTATGAGTACACAGCAAATATTTGCTCATACGTTTTTGAATTTCAACATTATTATCACCTTGTGCAAGTTGTCCCGGGAGATCATAAATTTGCGAGGCAAAGGGAGCACAAGAACAAACTGGTTGGGAAGAAATCAAGAACTTGGAGTTCGGCAAATTCCTCTTCAATATATGTATTAGGAAAGCCAGAATGGTGAGTTTTTACTACAACGTTTCCTTAAGTTAAATAATACGGGCAAGTGCGAAAAGGACTCGCGCACGAAGGGTTCCGTACCATTATCTATAAAAACATCCAAAAATTCACCGCCTTCAATATTTATTTTATTTAATAAAAACACTTGCTGAAATTTCTCATTGTAGCAGGCGATCAGGATTAGCAGAAGACAACGAACTGATGGTTTGTCTAGGAAAGATCGCGTGCATGTAAATTCAAGAATTCTAGAAATCCCTAAGAAGAAAAGAGCCAACAATACCGACTTCTTGTTCTTTATTTGACATTCGGTATGTTCTCTATTTTGTTTTCCGTTCAAATTCGAATTCGAACACGAATAGAAGAAAACTGAGCTTTAAAAGCATATGTACATAGGTTGGCTCTTTTCTTCTAAAAGAATTTGTGGAATTACATGTAGTTAAAGCTGTTTCTCACTCACACAAACGAGAACATTTTTGGCGCGATCTTTCCTAAACCAACTGTCAACAAGTTGTCTTCCGCTAATCCTGGTCAAATATAACACTGAGAAACGTCAGTAATTTTTTTTGACCTGAGCATAGTGTTTTTTTTTTTTACTATTTCTTACAAGAGTTTGAAAACTTGAAATCACTTAAATCACCTCCAATGACAATAAAATAAAGAAAAAAGCATACTAACGTTAAAAACCCTTAATCCAGATTTTATTATTACTTTAAAAATATATTATGTTTAATAAAAAATAAATATATGTTAAATCCTTAAATCTTTAAAAACGTTAACTCAACTAAATATGGCTTTCTTTTATTGTTTTTTTTTATTGGCATTAGAGGTGATTTGAGTGGTTTTAAGCCCTCGCGCTCTAGAAAGAAAAAATAGTAAAAAAAACCCCGCTGAAAAAAATACTGACATTTCTCATTGTAACAGGTGACCAGGAATAGCAGAAGTCAACGTGATGACAGTTTGTCAAAGAAAAAAAAAATCGCGCCAAAAATGATCTTGTTTGTGTGAGTGAAGGAAAAGTAGCAAATCAGCAAAAAGAAGAACTAACAGAGACAGAAATATTTGTAATTTCCAGAATTCCAGAAATGTCTAAAGAAAAGAGACAACCTGGTATTGGACGGACAAACATAACAAAATGGAGCAAAAATCACGTTTGTTGTATGGGAGCCTTAATTAAATTTTTATTTTATTTAGTTTTTAGTATTTGTTGTTATCTGTCAAAATTTCAACTGAGATACAGCCACGTGACGGACGGACAGATGGACAGTGAAGTCTCAGTAATAGGGTTCCGTTTTCACCCTTTGGGTACGGAACCCTAAAAAATAGATATAAACAAGGATTTTACACGTTGATATTGTTTTCAGCATTTACCTACATCTGATTATTGGGTCCGCTACTGACATCACTACTCCCTTTTATCTTCGTATCACATGCGTCGTCGTCAGAAAACCATACTTGTGTTGATCTTATAAAGATAGAACCAGATGTACCGGAATTGGCACAATGTTGAAAAAGTTGCATGGTGTAGTGTGTAACCAAATTTGAGACAACCAATTCGGTAATCAATCACACAACATTCGAACGTCAAAAAATGCAAGATCGAGGCAGTCGATTTCGCGCCGTGCACAACTTAAGCTCACGTCAATTTGGCGAATTTCACGTGGGGACTAGGACCCCAACTTTGGCCCAAAAATCATCTTCAGCGACGAGGCAAAGAAAGGCTGTTAACGAGAGATATTGCCGAATATGGGACAAAGTTTTAAAATTGAGCACTAAAAATATAGCTATACCTTTCCAAAACAATTTTACTTGCTTCCTCAAACTCAAGGGGGAAAATATATAACTCAGAAAAAATTTTGATTTTTCGTAGAAGAAATCTACCAATTTCCGAATGTGTCAGTGTCATAATTATGCAGTTCCCATATTCCGTTTACGAAATCCCCTCTTTGTTGAATGTGTCTTTAAAGTTTTCAATTTCCTTATTTCAGACATTTCCTGTTGTATCTATAGCACAAGCCATATAAAACTACCATTTTTTAAGCCTATAGCAGACACTACTCAGCTTCAAAGCAGCGAAAAAATAATTCCACAACAAAATACAAAATGGTCGAAGTAAACATACAAAAATAATTAAGTAAAAAAACCAATAGAGTAATAATTAAATAAATATTTATTTTCAAGTTCTTTAATTCTGGAAAATAAAAGAAATTATTAAGATAGAAAAAAAAACAGCACGAGCAATTTTTATTTTTTCTCTTTATGAACAACAAAAAAAATATTCAAAAGAAAAAGCACAGTCACCCTTTTTACATACATATTATAAAAATACCACCTGACTCAAGCCGCGAAAATGGTCGCCACTGACCCTAGCCAATAAAAAGCCTTTTTCTTACTTTCTTCTGTTTATCAGATAAATCAGAGTGAGTGAAAGGTGAACTTCGAAACACTTTTGTTCCTTGTCATCACACACTTCTTACTTATAAAACTTTTGGCGGCAAATATGCGTCTACAATGTCTACACTTTACACCACTGCTTAAGGTGTCGTTTCTTCTTCCTAACCTCACAATGGTAACTTTAAATTGAGTGCAAAAAGCATATGCAAAATATTTGGATCACCAGGCGCTCAGAAAAAGCGGGAAGCCTTTTATTTTTGCCGATAATTTGAAAATGGGTGGAACCAAAACACGAATGTCAAAAGAAAGAAAGAAAGGAAGAAGGTGTGAACTAAATTTCCTTTCGCCTGGAAACCATAACTTCCAAATTGATCTTTACCGTTTCCTTCCAGTTTTTGGCTCCACCCATTTTTTTTCGAATAAATGCCAAGAATAGCCTCCCTCTATTTATGAGCGCCTGGTGAATCAACAAATTTTGAAGAAAAATGTTTGAGATGTGAGGTACCAAACATGTGGCGCTGCGGTGGCTAAAAATGTAACCAAAACTGCAAATTTTATTGCAAACATTGTAGCAACACGTTATCTGCCTCATTATATTAAAATATAGGTATTAGTGTATAAATGCAAAAAAAAAAAAACTGGATCCGGCCCCGATCCCACACTAGGTGACAACTGACAACGCATCCTCAAAAAGTTACAGCTTGGTGTTTGGATTTTGGCCAGCGGCGTAAGTAGTATGTATAGATACCTACTTTTTCCAGAAAGACTTTGCTGAGGCGATCACCTTTCAATGGCGAGCGCTACAGGACGATGGTTATCAGTTTATTCTGGCCCATGTGGTTTATAGCAGGACGGCGCTACTAGTGATTTAAGGGTTAGGTTATTTTTCGCAAAGATGAATGAAGCTACCAAGATCATGCGACTAGACAAACAAAGTTTACGTCAATTCAATAAAGCCGTTGCGAACTTATGGCCATTTGAAAAAAAGTCGTTTAAACCTGTTTTTTTCGTTACGACGACCATTTAAACCAAACGAAAAACGCAGTTTTGTTAGAAATGCTTGGTTAGCTAAATTTTGAGTTTTATCGAAATCGTTAAAAACCTAGTGCTTATAAAGTTTCTAGTTGAAGCCATCAGATAATTACTGAACAGAGGGGAAGTCGTACACTCTATCCCAACAAGAACTGTCACGATTCGCTTGTGATGCATATGCATTTGTACACGCAGTGTTGTCATATTTTTCATCGAAATTTTTCTTTTATGACAAACAGTTTTTTTCTGGAATTAAGGAAGTTGAAAATGCCCCATCGCCGAAAGTGCCCCACCCTACCTTACTAAGTTAATCAATACTTACATGTGAGAAATATTTTTTAGGCATTTCTTTCTGTTAAGCCAAATGTAGAAAAAAACTAGTACCAGAATTTACATATAATAATTTTTTTTATTTAATAGAAAAATTCTTAAATATGTTTATAATTAAAGATAAAAATTCGTATCGCTTTTAATATAAAACATGCATGCTTAGAAATATATTTAATTATAGATTAAAAAATTTTATATTTCGAATGAGAAATGCATTATTTTCTTTAACTTATTGTCGTTATATATTTTTATTTTAAATGCTTAAAATTTAACTTTAAATTCAATCTTAAAAATATCTTAAGCATTAAATAATTATAAAATTATTAAATATAAAAGTTTTGATATCGGAAAAATTATCTGTACAAAGAAAAACAACACGTTTTTTCGTATCGAATCGAATGTGAGTATTTTTTTTTTCTATATAATAAATAAATATTGTATCAATGATATCATATATAACAGGTACATATCACAGCCTTTTGCACAGATCTCTGCAACATAAAATATTTTATATCTTCGTATATCTCTGGTCACTGTGCATCCAAGGGCAATTTTTGTTGTCAGTCTCTTCAAATTTAATGCTCGAACGCATGACACCCTTTTGTTTTTATTGTTGTTGTTTTGATTTGTTGTTGGTATCATCTTTTTAATAAACCTGAAACCAAAAATTAATAAAAACCAAATAAAATATTGTGATGAAGAAGAATGATTTTCTTGTTTGGTTGTGGTTTTGGTTCTGGTTAGAGAGAATGTGCCGCACTTACCACGGGAGGATACGATAAGTATTTATCGCTCATGTTGAAGTACGATCCATCAGGCGGTGGCGCCGGTGACGGCGAGGAGATGTAACTCCCTTTGATAACCAATGACGATGCTGGTGATGGCGAAGGAATGTATAATCCATTTGACACCAACATGTGGTCGTCCTTTGATCGATTGTCGTTCATAATCTTGGCATGACGTTTAGGATTTGGCAATGTTTTGGTATAATCTGTAAATGAATCGTCCGGTCCAGCCAAAATGTTAAAGCGAATTTGCTGGTTTTTGGTTTTGGGGTTTTGACTTACCTGCATTTATGGTGTACGGAGGGGAGCTGAGGGAGCTCTCTTGATATTTGGGTGGAAAGGACGCCGACTGGATGATATCGACATTTTCCACTAAGTAAGTTGAGGCAGCTTTTTTGTGATTTTCACACTGAAAAAAAAAGAACATAATTAATTGGAGTTAATTTGTCTGTTTATCTTCAACACAGGGTGTTTCAGTTTAATTATTTTTAAATACATTTTTGTATTACAAAATAAGCAGAAAAAATTGTGGTTTTCTGTCAATCTACCTTTACAAAATTAGAAAAGTTATTGTGTCTTCATAACATGGTGTTTTCAAGATCATAAAGAAGTTTTACCCGCTATATGCATTGTTTGAAATGTTCTTTACCCTTTGAAAAGCCCCTATATTTCTATATAAATGTTCAATTTTTTACTCAACTCCTGACAAACAAAGCCATGGTTATGGTGAAAAAATCGAAATTTCCATAGAACATGCCAAGCCAGCAAAATTATCTCCCACATTTTTTTTTTCAAACAAAACAAATTAAATAATGTGAAAAATGTGGATTTAACTCCTTGACTTTGTACAATTTTTTTTGCAAATATTGTGACGGACGTCACATTTTCCACGCCCCAGAAGCTTTCCATGTGTGGTGAAGTTTATTATATGGAGTGGAAAAATTATTATATTTTTAGTTTTTAATTTTTCATTTCATTAGAGGAGATTACCAGGCTTCACAGCGAAATAAAAAAAAAACTTTGGAAAAGATTGTGGAACGTATTCCTTGTTTACTTCGGGGAAAGTAAGTACAAACTTAAAGAAGATTAATTTCTCACGTCATTTCCACGTCATAAATTTAATTTTCCTGTGTGAGACCAGCAAACTCATACACATACCAAAACTCATTAGAAAATAGTTGCTGCGTGAATTTCACGCCATCAGTTTGTGTGTAGGTATCTGTTTTATTTACACTAAACATGAAAATAAATGCCTCATTTTCTCTGAATATTGATCTACCCCATAAATTTTTATGAGGTTGAGCTCACAACGAAATTTTTCAGTGACAAACAGTGTCTATCTAAAGTGGCACCCGGGCTCAAGGACCTCCCGATTAAATTTTGTAACAGTATCTTAAAATAAAAAAATAAATAGTCGTGCTGGGTGCTGGGGCCTGTGTGCTGTGACTTAAACACTCAACGATTCCTGTGTGTGCGTTGGTATTCTGCAAGAATGGAATTGACCTACAATTAACGGCCGAATTCAAACTGCTAACAGAGAAGCACTTTCCATGACATTATTTAGTCTTGGAGGATTTGTCACTTCCTCGAAAAAGGCAGTACCCCGGAAAATAACAAAGGTCGAATCAAGGATCGAACCTAGAACCTTCGGCGTGCGCGTGGCAGTCCGACACACTAACCACTACGCCGCCACGTGGTATTACTTTTTACAGTGTCTTATTGTATAGAAACTCCCAACCCTCAACAATTGTACCTATTCTTTTCATCGTTCCAAAAGTAACATTTTTGTCCTCATCATTTTTCGAGACATTTCTAATCAAAATTTTTCTAAATAATTTAAACTTCTTAAAACACTTCTTTCTCCAAAATTGTCAAGTGTGGAGAAAAGCCTTATGTGTTTAAACCTTTTGCATTTTTGACTTTTCAAAGAATTTATATTTCAAAACACTAATTTTCAATGCTATACATACCTTATAATCAGACTGGTTGTCATCCTTGGAGTACGCATCATCTGTTTGATGGTCACTCTCAGTAGAATCCTTATTCTGTCGCCTAATAACAAACCATGCCACCAATGCAGCATTTAAGATTAACAAAATCATAGCTGCCGACGTGATTCCAATAATAACCAAATTCGGCATTTCACTCTTCTCTGTAGTTTCAGTTGCAGCAATTGCTTCCGATTTATTGGAAGAAATAGTGATTTTCATGTCTGGCAAGAACTTTGATCCACCAGCTTCATTGGCTGCCATAACCGAAAAGACATAGGCCATATTTGATTGAAGTCCAGAGATAGTGACATTCAGAAAATTCGGTCGTGACTCTACGTACTTGTATTTATCCTCTTCCAATTGCCTGGTATATAGAAGGAAGGGAAGGAACAACGAAACAGCAATCAAAAGGAACTTTATTACTGCAGTTTACAGTTTAAAGGACAACGATGAAAATTACAAACTCACCTGTATCGAATGCGATAGTATACGGGTAGACCTCCATCAAAACCAGCAATCCATGATAGGAGAACACTATTATCGGTCACATTATTAATCATCAGCTTTTGAGGACTTTCGGGTCGCGATGGCTTGTTCAACTGTATCGCAGCACTTGACTCGCCATGCATGTTCTTTGCCACACATTCGTAAACACCGTAATCGTCGTTCAGCACCGACTCAATAAACAACCTTGATCCAGATGATAGTTTGTCAATTTGGAATTCTTCGCTCCTAAACTTGTTTCGGCGATACATCTTAATTTCTTTGCCATTTTTTCGCCAAACGAACATGGGTGCTGGAGCACCTTGTGCCGTGCACTGCAGTATACCACGTTCTCCTAAACCTGCCGCAAACCGCGTTGCTGACGGAAATTTATCGACTTTTGGAGCAGCTATATAGGAGTAGAGAAAAAATATATATAGAGTGAAGGATGAAAAGGTTCATTACACACTGAACTTGTGCTCTGGTTCTGGGTTCTGGGTGGCTTCGGGTTGAAGACCAAACCAGACCACAGAGCCATTGATACTCACATTCAACAATTAGAAGGACATCCCGTTGTGCCATTGCACCCCTCTGATTGTCAACCATGCACGTAAAGTTCCCAACGTCAGAGTGTTGGACATTTTTGATGTGCAAATACGAGGTTCCGTTGACGAAAGCTGCCGTAGTTCGAGTAGCCATATCGTAGCCAGATCTCTCCCATCTGACATGGTCTTCGGTTAATGGTTTGCCATTAATCGAACACGAAAGTACTGCATCCTGCCCGGGAGCAAAACTGTTTCCATCCGATATTGATTCGATGCTTGGTGCATCTAAAGTGATAAAGCACAGAAAAGGAAAAAGGCGTGAGTTGGGGATTATATGTAGGTACAATTTGAGTTTAGTGTTATGTTTTTTTTTTTTTTGTGTATTTGTGTTGTTGTTGTATATGTATTGTCTTTTGAAGAACAAAACATAGTGCTATTTGGTATATATCCTTACATTCGACAATCACAAGGACACTCATTGTCGTCGTACCCTGTGAGTTCATGGCTTCACAGGTGTATCTGCCGGCATCCGTCCTCTCCAATTTGATTATGTTTAGAACAGGTCCTTCCGCAAGAATTCTCTCATTGGTGTTGCTATTGCTATTGCTCCCAATTCCAACAACTCTGTTGTTCGATGAAATCGGAAAGCCATCCTTAGTCCAGGTGAATGACATTGTCATTGGATTAGCAGTTGCCACTAATGGGATTTGTAGTGGCTCGCCTTCCACCCCCGTAAATGTCACTGGCTGAGATGTGGCAAATTTAGGTGGATCTAAATATACACGTGTAGGAAAATATCAGTTAGTGAGTATAAAGGAAGATTCTTTGAATTAGAAAAGCAAAGCTTAATTTTTTTTTTTTTTTTTTTAATCCTATTGACACTAACATAAAATGTCCAGGGAAATTGTTTCGTGCGCGCTGCGTTGCAATGCTTCATTTATACTCTGGCAGGTGTATATAGAGTCGTGCATCTCTTGTGTTATATTAATGTATAATTCCAACGTAGACACTGCTCCACCCCATAAACCTGAACGATTCGAAGGATTTGCTCCTGTTTTGTCGCGAATGCCATTCAAAGAAAAAGAAACAAAAAAAAAAAGGACACAAATTGTACGTGTGAGTGAGATTTTTCCAACCGTGGCGTATTTTCAGTCTAATGAAATTATTTTACCATTAACGGGTATTCCGTCTTTCCACCATGACACCATAGCCGGTGGATTGCTGGAACTAGAGTCACAAATCAATTTGGCTGTTGTTCCGGGATGGAGATCCTTTGGCTCGATTCGGATTTTGACGGTTTCAGGTGGAACTGTAGGTAGAAGAGGATAGGTAAATGTACAAATGATAAGATTTATATTTCGATGAGGATGAAAGTTTTGTAAACTCAACTCACAGTAAACTTGTAGGGTTTTCACTTCGAATAATGGGATATCACTAGCTGGGCTTTCTACGTGACATTTGTAACGAGCTTGGTTATCTGATGCATTTGCCAATATTGTCAATTCAGAGATAACTGTATTTCCATTCAATTTAGATACAGAATTTAGCTATGAAAGTGAGACAGGTGGCGAGCGAGGGGTGAAAAAAGGTTTTTTAGAAAATTGAAATGCGTGACTTTTAAATTATATAAAATTAAGTTTAAGTACCTTTTTATCATTTTTATACCAAATCAATGAAGGTGGTGGATTTCCCCCAGCGGATGCACAGGTAAGCTTTTGAATTGATCCGGCGACGATTATCTGGCCTTCAGTGTATCCTGTCAAAGTTGGCGGTGATGGTGGATCTGGAGAAAATAAAAGCAAATTAATTAGATTAAGGGAGGTCTTTGGATTAAGATTTGTGGGCTTGGGAAGTTTTATTTTTATTTGTTAAAGGATATTTTAACGACAGGAAGAAACTTTATTTTTGTTTTAAAAATCGTCCTGTATGTAGTTTCTCAGTATACGATTTATATTTGATTTTATAATGGTATTTTTTTCAGATCAAAATCAAAGTCGTAGGTAATATAAAAATGGCGCCCGGGCAGGAGACAAACTGTTGTATTGAAGTACCAATATAACGCAAGTCAAAAACTTCGGTTGCGGCAGCTCACTTTGGGAATGGCGATGGCGGCCGGGCGGCTATGCATTGCCGTCAGATCAGATATACAAGATTTAGCGAGTTTAAACACTTGGTTATAAAGGAAACAAGTTTTGCAAAAGTTCTGGGAGAGATAAATAAATTATAAATGGCGCTTAGACAGCGGTGCAACATCATCAGACACTTTTGATTGGTGAGAAAATTATTAGAAACATTTTATAATAAAACTAATTTGTCCGAAAAAAGCACAGCACTTGAAAGTGATTTTTTTTTACTAAGCCTTATGCTTTAAAAACTTTGCGCATTTTCGAATGGATTGAAATTTGAAAAATATACACACTTATCGAAGAAACCGCTTAATGATACATCACGCTTTTATCATACGAATTTCGAAAATAGTCAATATGAAAACATTTGAATCACTGAAGTTTAAAACTTTGTAGGTTCTTCTCTAGGGAAGAAGGGCAACTACTTAAGTGGCGCCCGAGCAGGATATTAGACTTAAATAAGAGATCTTTGGAAGAAAAAACTTGATGGTCGGTATTATACGATACGTGATAACCAGTTCACAAAACAGTTCATGTGTAAGTTGTATCTCTCCAACCACCAGCTACCCACCCACCATTGTTGAAAATTTTACCTCTCCCCGAAAAAACCTCCCCCCCCCCCACACACACACCACCACACACGACACACCTCACCACCACCACCACCACTTACAATCACCAACCACCCAACAACCTCCTCTTATGTTACATATCAAAGCAGATATGGAACGTGACATTGTGACACTTTTTCGTGCGTGCTACCCATACATCATATTCCAATTTATAAAACGTTATCACGCCAAAAATCGATGAATGAATAGTTTATTTAAAGACTTCACACATTTCAGCTCCTTATTTTTGGGGCTTTTTAAAAATTATATCGTTTTTAAGTATTTCTGTTCGCAAGCTACGAGACAGCTTGACGTGACACCTATTTAAGTTTTCTACCGTTTTCCAATTTTTCAAGAACAATATTCAAATCTCAAAATTAAAAAAATTGAAAAACCGCAGCTAGTTGATTTTTAGTCTTGCCCCGTTGCTGCCTCGCTGTTTTGTGAACTAAAATTTAGCACACCCATTTTTCGCTTTCAAATAAACTTATGGCTTTTTACAGTTATTCCTATTTTTAAACAACAACATGGTTTTGAAAACTATTTCACACATCTATCTTCTTTTTAACAGTAATTTCGCATCAGTCCGGGTTCAAATTATCAAAACAAATAAGCGATAACTTGAGCTTTACTCCACAACATTTATAGTTATTCAACCAGTGACCCAGGATTCCAAACAAAAATCTCATTAAATAAAAAAAAAATATATATATCGGGCCAAAACCCTTTTATGACTATATGGACCGACCGACATAAATCTCTTTTCCCCATCTTCCATTTTAAACAAACCCCTTTTTTTTGACGTAAATGTTCGAACATGCCCTTATATCAATCTGTTAATAGCTTTTATTCTATCCAAATAGATATATCCTTCGGTCAAACGATGCTGAAAGATTTTATTTTGCATAAATACTTTATTGTGTATATAGTTGGATATGTGAGCATTTTTGTATGCAATCATTGGATTTTTTTTTTTTTATTTAAGTTAAAACAAATGCTCACCTGCATTTGTTATAAGCGATGCTTAAAAGGATTTTATTTCTTAAAAAAAAAAATTCGATTCCCAAGCTCGATAACGACCGTCGAAAAGTACTTGCTATCTATATAGAGTTACGCCGTGATACATCAGACATATCACTCTTCACTCAGCAATATCCGATTCGCCTTTTACAGATTTTTATTGTAATTTTATAGCAAAACGGGGCGCGGTGTGGTGCGGTGCGGCGGGCGGTTTGCTTTGCCAGGTCATGTTATCTGGCACTGAATTCGATTTTTGTGTGTTTGATCAGATAGATAGTTTTACTTCATTTATATCATCCCCAAAGGCTTTATATTTGCTTAAAAACAAACAACAACAAAATTAATACTCCCTCTAGATGCTCCTTTAAATATTTATCCTCCCGCTTCAGCTTTATTGTTGACTATGTGACAGAAACTGAACCAAAAAAAAAAAAATCAAAAAAAAAAAAACAAAGAGAGAATTAAATGTCAACGAAAGCTGAACGATTGATTAATCACAATCCGTCGTTTGTATTGATGAGCACGCTTACTGGAAGTTTAATTATTGCATTAATTGCATAGTCCATATCTCTCTCTCTTCATATTGTTCCAGGACAAACTATATTCGTTCAATAAGGACTACGAGCAGAGCAATGTTTTCCTACATTAGAGCATGCACTGCATCACAGATTGTCACCGAATTTCCATGCAAACACAGAATCAGAATTTAAAAAAAAAAAAAATTAAAACAAATAAAAAAAAAACCAAAAAAAAAAAAAAAACACCCTGTCAGCTTCAGCGACAACATTTTCACTTCAATTAGCGTGACGGGTATATTGCAGTTAAATTTCCGCATCCACGACGCGACGCGATGCGACGGCGATGGGCGGACATTGCTGTTCGCTTCACTTTTCGCTTTTAATCTAGATGTGTGGACTATAACCGTCCGGTCCGGTCTGTCCGTTTGTCCTTTCGTCCTTTCGCACGTTGCGTTCGTTGGTATACGTTCATTTGTTCGTTTTATAAGATTTATAGACTTAAAAGGATGCATTCATGAATGTGTTATATATACATAGATAGCTTATGTGGCGCTAGAGGAAGAGAGAGGTAACAGATTATACTTACGCAAAATATTTATTGTATGTGTTGCCACCACTGCTTCTGTCAAAGCTGCATTAAACCCATGACACACGGCAACCAGGAATCTTTTATTTGAGCCAATGGTCACTGATAAGTTTGATACTGTTATCCAACCACCTGAAATTAATGAATGATTGATTGCCACTTACTCCCACTAACACAAACACACACTTTTTTCTATGTGTAGTGTAGGTGTATACTCGCTCCTATCGATTTTCTTACCTTCAGGGCTTTGATGAGGTTTGGAATTGCTAGCATTCACTTGTTGTCCATCCACACTCCAACTGACCTCGGCTATCGGATTCGATGGAGCAGAAGTGCACGATAGCTGGACATTTTCCTCAGCTAACGCCTCTGTTGGCCCGGTGATTGTTACTTCAGCTGGAGAAACTATATTATTTTGATGAGATGAGGGAAAAAGAAAAATCATTAGCCTATACATATATACGCGTGACAGGTTGGAATTTTCTTAATTAACTAACATGTCACGGACAGCTCAAGATCAGCCTTCAAGGACTTTTCTGATAGAATATTTTTCGCTTCACAAGTCAATTTTGCTCCATCATCACTAGATTCAGCTACAAATTTATAGACATTCTCAGATAGACGTCCCATATTCCTATAAAATTGATTCAATATTACAAAAAAAAAAAAAAAATATTAATCCCTCTTTTCATTTCCTTTAATTCAAATTCATACTTTTGTGGTGAAACAATTGGCTCTCCATTCTTATACCAAACTAATTGAGCAGGCGGATTGCCACCTCGACTGCGACAGGCAATTTCAACATTTTGTCCTCGTCTCAAGTTTTCCCCAGTGGAATAGCCTTCGAAAAATGGTGGACCTGGGGGATCTGCAATATTTTTCAATTAAAACAACATATATTCCAGAATAATCGAAACAAAACGAATCGAATCGAAAAAAAGAAAACAATATACAGTTATTCAATAAATTTAAAAAAAAACATACACAGAACAGATAGATGAATATTGGCACGCATCGGGACATCTGGGGGCAGAGCTCGGTGCTTTGCTTGACATGAAAAGTCCTTGTAGTCATCGTCGGCACTTGGACGGATAATAATTGTCGAAGTGGTAGTAAAAGTTTTCAATTGTGTTTCTCTCACTTGCACTTCCGGTTCATAAGCTACAATTAATTCGTTCATTATTATCTGCTACAATATTTGTTCTTTTTAACACAGGGTGATTCGTCGCAGATGCATTGACAACAAATTTTCTTTCTCTTCCAAAATAGATGGAACGGGTTAAGAAAAAACCATACATTTAAACCATTCTGAACTTTTGACAAAATGAATTTGGCAAATATGGTCCACTTGCGGGGAATATGAACCACACAAATATTTCCAAAATTGTTGAGCATAGATCTCGTGAAATATTTTATTCAAAATTGTTTCAAAGAGTTTCTTTTTGTATGCAACATTGTGAGCTTCAGTGGCAGAAGATATGCACGGTATATGCTCAAATTTTCTTGGTAATTTTGTGCGTAATTGTCTGCAGATTGCGAAATCTAGTCAAACATTCTATAAGCAACACCACAATATCAAGAGTAAATATCGTTTAACACTGACGGAAGCTTGAAAGGATATCCAACATTAAGTGGTCCATATTAGCCGAACTTTTTTTTCTGGTCACTAGAAGGTGTCAACATTAAACACATATTCCGCATATCTCCTAATATTTACCTCTATATTGATATAGGTTTCTTGGGGTATTGCGTTTTACAGGTGAAAGTGTGTACCACAAAAGCTTTGCTCCGCACGTTACCATACAGGGTTTTCCAATAAGAGGTGTTATTTTGATATTCAAAGAAAAATGGAATTTTTTGAGACAAATGATCGAACGTTTTTTTCAATGTAAAGAAGAAAATCTGCCATTAATAATGAAAAAACAATATCAGCCAAATGGCAACCACGGCTACGCTTACACAACAATATCCTTTTCATGAAATTTACGATTAGAAAATCGCAAAGTGGCTGCTGTATGCCCTCAATAACTTCACGAATTAGATCTTTGAGGTCTTGAATTGACGCTGAGAAGTTGGCGTAGACTTTATCTTTCACGTGGCCCGAAAGGAAGAAGTCGCAAGGTGTTAAATCACAAGATCTCGGTGGATAATTGTGATCACCTCTTCGAGAGGTAACACGGTCCGGAAACTTTTCCCGTAAAAGATCGATGGTTTCGTTGCTTGTGTAGCACGTAGCACTTCGTCTTGTTCGAAGTAAACGTTGTACAGATCAATACCATCCAATTCCGATCATAGACAATTTCTAATCATCTATCGATAGCGCAATCCATTCACCGCAGCTGTTGCATCAGCCTCATTGTCGAAAAATTAAGGTCCAATGACTCCACTGGAACTGGACCATAAACCGCACCAAACAGTTACTCATTGAGAATTGAGAGGCTTTTCAACAAAAATCTTGGGTTTTCCAAGCCCCAGATGCGACTATTTTTTTTTGTCGACGTAGCCACCGAGGTGGAAATGGGCCTCATCAGTCAAGATGATTTTTCGATGAAATTCCGGATCATGTCAAGGACCCAATCAGCAAAGACACGGCGTTGTTGATGATCGGCCAACTTGAGTTCTTGTGTTAACTGAACTTTATAAGCCTTCAGACCCAAGTCTTTTTGCAAAATACGGTGTAATGTCGTTTGTGGAATGCCCAATACCAAAAAACGACGAGGAATGGATAAACCCTTGGTTTTTTTCAACACTTTGGTCTACAGCAGCAATGTTCTCAGTTGTTCTTAGAGAAAAGTGTACAGGTTTTATTCTTCACATTGCTTACTTGTCCCAACAGCTCAAATTTTCAATAAATTTCTGAATTGCGGTCCGACAAGGTGCTTCACGACAATCAAAAAATATTTTAGTTTTACGAACCGTCTCTGTCAAATCATCACCATTGTTAAAGTCAGTTTTAATAATTTCAATGCGTTGTTGAAGCATGTTTGGTTCCATTTTTTAATGTTTGGTTCCATTTTTAATAATGGCGTAGTTTCTACTTGTCAAGTGTCAAAAAAATTACAGCTTCAAAAGTGACAACTACCGAAATAGCGGGCTATTTAAAATAACACCTCTTATTGGAAAGCTTTTTATAAGGATCTTTTTAACTTATTTCTGAATTTTCTTAAAAAAGGAAATATTTTTCGTTTTATAAAAACATGAAAAAAAAATCTTAAATAGGCATAGGTATTTAAAAAATAAATATTAAAATGATTTTAAAGTTGTTTAACATCGTAAAGGCCCTCGCCAACTTTCTAACGTAGGTACTCCCAAATTCATATTGATTTTTTTTTTTTTGTAATACATTTTTATTGTCACACGATGGACGCCAACATGCTACACGTTTTTTTTTCATGCCTGATCTCGTTAAAGATTTTAAATAATTAAATATGCCATTAATACGAATCACCCTGTATTAGAATGCATGAAAAGAAAATTTCCCATCACTAAAATAAAGGAAATAACCATACCACTGTTGTATTCAATATTTCCGCGATACCAAACAATTTCTGCGGCAGGTTTGGCATTTTCCACTATGCACTTCAGAGTCAAATTTTGCTTTTCAATAACCTCCACTCGAGAGTTTGGGCCATAACCATCTATTTGAATTGATATGGGCGCAGCTGAAAAACATAATACAAAAAGAACAAAAAAAAAAAAAAAAAAATTAATGTTAGGAAAAATTAGAATAGACGATCTTATGACATAAGAACGTGAGTTGCATTATAAGTGCCAAATTTTAGCATCATAGCTATATCCACCCACAATAAGCCACGACTTTGCCCCTCCGACAAGCATCAAGAGCCAAATCCTTTTCTTTTTGCGTCATATCACAGATGAATTGAATATTAAGGTTTAATAACTGGCAAGGATGCGAAAAGATGAGTAGGTTCATACATATATACCGACATATAATCAGAGTAAAATCAAAAGACTTTGAGTTTGGTTGGACGGGTTCGAAAGAAAATAGGGAGGTCCTTCGACGGCAAATCGAATGCAAAATTTTCAAAATCTATGCTAATTCACCCGCAAAAGCAAACATAATTAAGGCCTCCTCTATGAACACTTTCATCGCATTTCCATATGATGACGCTGGAGCTGGCTGGGCTGGCTGGCTGAGAATAATGCTGCAAAGCTTTGAAAGAAGAAGAAGAAGAAGTAGATAATATAGACTCTTGTTTACCCTTACGCTTTTAATAGACGAAAATGATAATGTGTATAGATAGATGACAGCAAAAGGATAGGGATAGGGAAGAAAAGGATATTCTGGAGAACAATGCCTTGCTTGGCAAACCATCATCATCATCATCATCATCTTCGTCTTACGTCGCGCGTCGGTCGTTGCGTCGTCTTAGTTATATTCAGTGTCATCTTCTTCGTCGTTGTCGTCGGGTTTGGTTTGTCTTTTCGTCCTACTCCTGATGCTCCTTCATAAAGGTATACATATCGTATGTCCTTAGAAAACAACCCTTGCTACCATCTTCTATATAGTCTCTAAAAGATTTATACTTATACAAGACGATGAAGGACTATATATTCCAGAAGTAAAGATACGACCAAGAAGTGTATAGAAAGACGATGAAGAACTCCCAAACGTTTGCCTTAGAGAATATAATTTTCTTTATGTTAAATAGTTTTAATTGCATAACTTTAAATCCTTTTGCTGGAGGCTTAATCACGAGAGCGATTGTATGATGAAACTCTTAGCATAACAATGATTATACCTAAGATATATATAGCTTAAGGACTTTGCGAAGGAAATTCGTACCATCAAATGCAATACAACCTTATTAACGGCAGAATTAATATATATACCAACAGACACAGGATAAGGAAGTCGATGAAAAAGGATTTAGCAAAAGAGCTTATCCTTCTGATAAGACATTGATAATGATTTTTGGTTTTTATCCTTTTTTTTTTTTTTAATTTTTGATTATTTTTCGTGACAAAAAAAACACACAGAACAAAAAGGACGAAAAGAAAAGACTTTGGCGGCTTGGTTGATGTTGATGTTGTTGTCATTTTCCTTTTTATTGTGGGTGGTGGTTGTGTGGATGGGGCTATGGAACTGGCTAATTAAAAAACATTTTAAATTCAAAAAAAAAAAAAAAAAACCAAGTTCGACTTACCGATTATATTGAGCTTTGCATTGGCCCGAATGGCTGGATTACCTTTCGCCGGTCCAACTTGACATTGATATTCAGCGTCGTCTTCCAAAGTTGTATTCGATATTTGTAAATTGTATACTCCTTGATTAAAGTCACCAATAACCGAATATCGAGGATAGCCTGGGATAATGGTGGAAAATCCCAATGCAAATCCATCTTTTGTCCATTGAACCTTTCCGACCCTGTTGGATATTTCACAGCGAAGTAGAGTGTCGGTACCCTCGAGGATGTGTACATCGTGGGGGGTAATACGAAAAGATTGTACGGCGTAATTCATTTGTTGTTGTCCTGTGACGATATTAATTGGAAAGTGCGCTGCAATTAAAGAAAAAAAAAAAAAATAAAGGATTTTTTTGTTTGTTTATTTGAATGAATAAAGAATGAATGGATAAGGATCAAGCAGGTCTTATTCTATATTTATGTTTGTATTTGTGTATATGTGCCGTTTGAGTGTTTCTGACAAATGATTCCTTTTCGAAAAACGTTTCACATGTACGACTGTCGACTGTCGACTCTGTACGTCACATATACCTGATTATATTTTGCTCAAGTGATACGACATTTCTTCCTCGGGCTATTTCTGGGATGAAGCATTAAATATATAATATAAGGACCAACAAACAATACACACATTCCCACATGGCAGGCAAGACAAGGCAGGCAGGCAAGCAAGATTCTCCTGGTATAGGCAATTATTTTATTCTTGAGGCGTTTGAGTTGAGACACACATGAGGGCACGTGAGATGTTAAAATTTGATTTAGGGAATTATTGGCACGTATTTCGATGTAAATATTGTTTTATATTCACATATTACCGTTGTTTAACTGTTAAAGCAGAGTCTTCGTAAGTAGTAAGGGTATACACAAACACATACTTGTATAGGTATAAGAAGGATTTAATTTCTGATTTCACGATGTGTTTCCCTTAGATTTTAAGAAAATAGAACTTTAACACCACAATTATGCTTCTATGTATGTACCTAGTGTGAAATGAAATAATTAATTAATATCAAAATGTCAAAGGATCTGCCATATATTTTGGACGACAACGCATACACATTTTCAGCACAAACTTAACGCTAACAAAAAAAAAATCAATTTCGTTTTGGATGGAACCATAAATGTTTTGAACATTTATTTCAAAGCCTGGATAAATCAAGTTACAAAATCTCCAAAAACTGGCAAACGAGAAGATGGATTCTATTTAGGTTTGACAACGAGAAAGGCATTTTCTGATGAAGATAAGTTTGTTTTCGGAGAAATTGATTGCCAATCGATAGTTAAGTCGATTTGAGTGTAATGGCTGGGGATTTTTTTTTTCCGAGAAGAATTACCATTAAATTGATACCATTTAACAAAAATAAATGTTTCGGATTAAAAATCTTTTTCAACAAAATCTTGAAGGGTCTAATATTGGATTAGGTAAGATTTGTATTTATATGCCTACATTATTTTGTCGTCCTTTAGTTCTAAAGTTGGCTGAATAAAATCAATGGCTATAACTATACCTCCTTGTATGGCCTTTATAATGGTAAAACTTTCTTTTCTTAAAAGATCTCATGGTTGTCAGATTCAAGGGATAGATTGTCATTGGTGTTCATGTGCAATTTTTCTGTTTGATATCGCAAGTTTGGAATGGAAGAGTAGGTACTAACAGCTGAAAGCTGATTTTGTTGATACATTTTCACTAATGTGAAGCAGTATAAATCATGCAAAATTCGTTTTGAAAAATTCAGAAGCAGAAGATTTTGTATTTCTCCAAGTTCTAGCACTCGGCTACAACTATTGTCCTACTAAACTAGCCAGTTTGTCACCTACACTAGAAATAAAATATGTTTTTGTTGGCTTCTGAATTTCAGGACTCTTACAGCTAAAAATTTTGCAAACTATACCTTCATATAAGAACGTTGCATTGAAACATTTATTTAAGCTGCACCAAGCTCGATTCCTTGTGGGAAATCTAAAGTAAATAAAGTGCACGACTGGGTCGTACGAACTTGCTCTAATGTGTTAAAATGGTCTTGGGGCTCGAGATTTTGGGGAAAAAACATTGAAAAAATCATACGAAATTTTATTAATCACTTAAAAATTAATACTTTAAACGTTTTTTGGGGAAAATGAAGTAAGCCATCAAGTTTCTTTTACTTTTTTTGAATTTTAACGAAATTTTTTTTCAAAATCGTTCGACAAGTTTTTTTCAAAAAAACAGTTTTTTTTGAAAACCTTTTCGAAAATATGTATATTCCAAATTTTTTTTTTGAGTATGCTTACTTCTAGCACTTTGTAGTTTTTATCAGAAAAATAAAATTAAAAAAATATATTAAACCGTTTTTGGAAAAAAACAAAGAAATACAAATTTTTTTTTTAGTTTTTTAAAAAACTCAACAAAATTTTTTTTTTTAAATGTAAGAATTTATACTATTTCTTTTATAAAAGGGCTTCTATATTAAAAATTTCATCGAAATTCGTAAAGTGGCTTACGAGAAAATCGGATTTAAAAAAACCGGTCCTATGGGAGGTACCCTTAAAAGATTTTTTCTAAAAAATCCATTCCAACCAAAACATAAAGTTTGCACATAAAACACTTTTCAGAAAGTTTTATCAAAATCGTAGAAGCCGTTTTTGAGAAAAATTATTTTTTCTCTAAAAATCGTATGGCAGGTACCGTTATTTTTAAAGCTAGAATGCTAATTCCAAAAACCCCTCTGTAGGACGTCATAATAATACTATCTACCAAATTTGAAGCTATTCGATCCAGCCGTTTAGGCTGTAGGGTCCGATACATACGGACGGACAGACAGACAGGCAGACAGACGGACAGAAATGTCGGACCAACTTTTTTCGACTTCTCGATCATTGTATTGTCATGTTTGATTGTTAGCATATTTTTTTTTTTTACAAATGCATAACTTGCCTTATAGTACCTACCTATAATCGCAAGTAAAAATTGGAAGGCTTGTTGTATTTTCTGTTTGTGTGGTCAGCAATTCATGGAAATGTAAGTAATTTTAAAAGTCTTCCTGCTTACACAGACACACATTCCTATGTTTTCTTTTAGGGACACTACGTTCTGTTTTTTGTTTCCGTTATTGAGGTTTTTAAAAATGTAATTACCCAAAAAGAAAATATTGAACAATGGCCGACTTTTTAAAACAATTACCTATATTGATGAATGTCTTTGAATCCTGTTTGTAAAATCCATTTTTCTGAAACATGTTAGAACTAATGACTTCGGCATATTGAAAGTGGTACATGTACTCTCTAGATAACTGTGTTCATGCTCCAAAACAAATTTAATGAATTATGGCAAGCCCAGATTGCGTTAGTAAATTGATATGAAATAAAGGGTTTTCCAATAAGAGGTGTTATTTTGAATAGCCCGCTATTTCGATAGTTGTCACTTTTGAAGCTGTAATAAATTTTAATATTTAACAAAAAGAAACTCCGTTATTGATAAAAATAGACAAACACACGCTTCAACAACGCATTGAAATTATTACAATTCACTTTAAAAATTGTGAAAATTTGAGACTGTTCGTAAAACTAAAACATTTTTTGGTCGTCGTGAAGCACCTTGTCGGACCGCAATTCAGAAATTGGTGGAAAAATTTGAGCTATTGAGACAAGTTGGCGATGCGAAGAATAAAACCTGTACACTTTTTGCTAAGACCAACTGAGAACATTGCTGCTGTAGACCAAAGTGTTGAAAAAAACCAAGGGTTTATCCATTCCTCGTCGTTTTTTGGTATTGGGCATTCCACAAACGTCATTACACCTTTTTTTGCAGAAAAACTTGGGTCTGAAGGCTTATAAAGTTCAGTTAACACAAGAACTCAAGCCGGTCGATCATCAACATCGCCGTGTCTTTGCTGATTGGGTCCTTGACATGGTCCGGAATTTCATCGAAAAATCACCTTGACTGATGAGGCCCATTAAGACCTCGTTGGCTATGCCGACAAGCAAAGTTGTAGCATCAGAGACTCGGAAAACCCAAGATTTATTGTTGAAAAGTCTCTCCATCCTCAACGAGTAACTGTTTGGTATGGTTTATGGTCCGGCGGGGTCATTTTACCCTAATTTTTTCGAAAATGAGGCTGGAGCAACAGCTCTATAGTGAATGGATTGCGCTTTCGAGAGCTGATTAATAATATTTTATGGCCTGAATTGGATGTTATTGATCTGTACAACGTTATCTTTCAACAAGACAGTGCTATACGTGTTACACAAGCAACGGAACCATTGATCTTTTACAGGAAAAGTTTCCGGACTGTATTATCGCTCGTAGAGGTGATCACAATTGGCCACCGAGATCTTGTGATTTCACATTTTGCGACTTTTTCCTTTGGGGCCACGTGAAAAATAAGGTCTACGCCAACTTCTCAGCGTCAATTCAAGACCTCAAAGATGGAATTCGTGAAGCTATTGACGGCATACAGCAGCCACATTGCGATTTGGTGATGGAAAATATCATGAAAAGGATATTGTTGTGTAAACGTAGCCGTGGCGGCCATTTGGCTAATATTGTTTTTCATTATTAATGGCAAATTTTGTTCTTTACATTGAAATAAACATCCGGTCATTTATCTCAATGTAATTTTTATTTGAATATCAAAATAAAACTTGCTATTGAAAAACCCTGTAGAATGTGATAACCTATCACAATTTGAGAAGCTTCAGATATTTCAATGTTCAAAACTATTATAATCCTTAGGTCTTCAAGCCAATGGTTAGTCAGTTCAGTGCAAGCTTTAAAGGTCGATTTCATTCCAAAATCTTTAATATTAAATTGTTAGTATTTAAAAAAAGGACTTGGGAGAGTTCGATAGTGCGATTTTAGAACTCTCGCTTGTACAATCAAATCTCGAACTTACATGAAAATCCTTTTCTTAATCCACGAGAAAAACGTTTGAATTCGAATGTTGATTTCGCAAACTGGTTCACATAAGCACTTGCCAGAATCAAATTCTTACCTTTCGTATCTTTTGTTTTGCTTGAACAATATAATGAAAGAGTTGGAGCTGGTATTGTTATCTACTATGCACAAGCACATGCACAATGCGCAGTAGAAATAGTATGTAAATGATCAATCTCGCTTTAATCGAAAATATTGTATTTATAAATAGCAGACTGTAACATCCGGTATTTTAGTTTGAAAGATTTTGATGTTACGAGATGATGAGCGAGATCTTAAAATGTTGTCAATTGTCCATAACCCCCATATTAACAATAAAAAGTAACTTCGACAGAGGTGGGTAGGTATACTTTAGTATCTAGTTGTCAGGTTTTACTTTAATTGGAACATACATTATTTGCAATCTATACAGTTCACAGAGATTGAATCAACCTGGGTTTGATTGCATCAGAATTTCATTCACTTTTGATTATGGAAATATCCTTGATTTTATCCTTGCTATCAAATTTCGTCTTTATACATAGATTGAAGACCCTTGCTTAATATTCATAGGCATAGGCATCGAACAAATATGTGTCTTTTTTTTATATCGGAGTCGTTTATGCTAATTTTAAATTGATCAATCAATTCTAAAAAATTTCGCTTTAATTCACACGGCTTTCATTTTTAATTCTAGTCTTTCAATGAATTTATAGGAAAAAATTTAATTCTAGATTATATCACAGGAAGAATTGTTTTCTGCTAACCTCAGGAGCAATTACAAGAAAAAATGCCTCTAAAACCTTCCGAGTTTTTCGATTTGAAATCTTCTTTTTTAAAACTACATAAAGGTATGTTTATTGTCCTAATCCCGATAGTGAATTGACCTTTTAAAAACTCCCAGAAAAGTGCGTTTTAAAACAATGCAACCATCAAAAACATAAGAACCGAATGTATCTTTTTTGTTTGTTGTTAACTGTGTTTCGCATGACTTAATTATAAGAAACGCATTCAAACAAAAAAAAAAAGAATAGAAAAGAAGATGAATATTTACACAATAAAAACCAATTATAAGAAGATAGATACTTCCGTAACGGTATTCATTTCCGTCAATCTCATTCTAATTCATGAAATCCAAACAAACAGAAAAAAGAAAAATTTGAATTTGTAAAGTTAATATGGGCGTCTATATCTATGGCAGTAGCAATGGCAACATTGGTGCGACGCGGTGGTGGTGGCGTAGGTTTATATCTTTAAACAAAAAACAACCTACCTGTAGTATGATGATAAAGAAAACCTTGAGAAGATGGAAGATATTCGTACATATAGATAGATATAGGTAGTAGGTTAAAGGAAGGTACAAGAAAACGTTGTTGTAAAGTATAATGGAGAAATGAGGTTGACACAATTTTCCAGGGCGCGGAAATAGGATTAGAACCTTTTTTTTCATTTTTTTTTTTTTTTTTGGAGTGGAGTTTATTTATACAAGCCCTGTCAGGTTTATACATACAGAAAGGTACATAGATAGGTATATGTTTGGAGGTGCCTCTGCCTATACTAATATCTATGAATCTAAAGTGGATTGGGTAAATAAATATTTAAGCTGGGTTCATTATTCTATATTTAGCCGAACATTAAAGGGTTTTATGCTAAAATGGCTTTAACATTTAACCCATCTACATACAAAATCATGTCGTCGTTTATACCACCGCACCGGTGTATCTATACTTTAAAATGTAATATAAAACACTTGCTGGAACTTGTGTGTGGTTTTTCATGATTCTAAAATGTTGTAGATACCCAGGCAGTGGTAGGTATATGTATTTATTTTATTTTTGTGTTTTTCTTCTTATTTTTTTTTTTTTTTTGCATACCTAAACATTTATAAATCGTATCTATTATAAATTTAATGTTAATAAGCTTAGCTGATAATTCTATTTCATATGCAAATAATAATAATTAGATTATTACCGTTCACAGTCACGATTACATTTTCACATGAAACTGATTATTCCACAATATAACCTAATCGTATCTATCTCTGCTATAATGTATCTCTTTGAATGTATCTATTATATTTGACAATCTAAAGTTGTTGTATACCTAGCAGCAACAAACTAAGAAATAATCATCCTGGTCTATAAATCATGTTTTGGTTAAAAGGTAATATTTAATTTTTGTCACGTTTGTGGTTTGGACAATTATCTATCATATTGTGTCTCAAAATTTTCAGTTTAAACAACTTCATTGATTCAAAATTTGAAATAGGCTTGTGTTATATACTTTGCTTTAATATTTCATGCGACAATGGTGGAAGCATCAGGGTCGGATTTGGAAATTGATGGTACATTTAAGGAGGCTTATGATAAGATTTAACTTCATATCATGGATAAGCTCAAGGAGATGCTTGGCAAACAGCATCAACAGTAAATGCTTGGAAATTTTTTTGTCAATAACAATTCGAACAGGATCACAAAGAATCAAATGATAGGATAACGGAAAAATAATTGACTTGGAACACTCAATGGAAGACGTTTTTATATCAATGACAAATTGAAAACACCAATGCGATTTGTTTTATATTTGAAGAGGATCGAAAAGATAACAATTTTCGGTATAGGCAAAAAAAGTGTACAAATGGATAAGAGATAATAAGAAGGACTGTATCTTTGAATGGGAAGCTGTTTCGAAATGCATCTGCAATATGCACCAGCTGTCTTGGCTCTTGGGATATTTATAAAGAAGTTTTCAGATTTGCCGTTGAGTTCAGATGTTGATGTTCTCTTTCAACTAAAGATCTTGAGAACTCTACTTAAAAGGCAGTTTTATAAACAAATCCCAAACGATAATAAGTACAATAGAGGAGGGAGGAATCAGTCTATTTGCGATGAGTTGGAGAGATCTGAAAAGCATGGAAACATGATCGATGGTGCTTAGAAGCATTTTGGGCACAATTTTCCGTCCAAAATTTTGTGTAGTTCATATCATAGATTCCATATGAAGGGAATTTAGCAGTAAGATAATAAAAGGGCATTTTCCAATTATGTGTATCATTCAGAAGACGTTTTGGTTATTGTCCATAATTTTTAATATTGATAAGTGATTTTGGGGGTTCACATTTTAGTCTGTTTAATACAACGAAACAATACAAAAGCTATACATATATAGAACTATAAGTTATGAAGCAGTACCCCGTGGCGTAGTGGTTAGTGTGTCGGACTGCCACGCCGAAAGTTCTGGGTTAAATACCTGACTGCACCTAAGTTTCTTTCCGGGTACTGCCTCATGAAGCTATTGTCCCAAGTATTTTTTTTTTGTTTTTTTTTTATACCATTCTATAGAATATTGGGGAGTTTGTAACATAGAGAAATAATACCGTATAGGTATAGAAAAATATATTCTGACTGAGAATCAAAAGCCTAGTCGATTTAGCCATGACCGTCCGTCCGTCCGTATGTATTCTCTAGGTCGTAATTTTAGAGCTGAAATTTGGTATATATTTATAATCATTGGTTCAAGAGCAAAGCTATGTTCTTGAACTGGTAAAATCCGCTTACAAACGACCACAATCACCATTTTTGTTAAACAACCTCAATTTAGCAAAATTAAATAAAGCACTACTCTAAAATTTTGCACATGCAAGCTTCCAATTAAAATAAAATATTTCAGTTTGGGTGTGGCTGACGCCCACTTTTCATACAAAACCGTCAATATCGTTTTTATAAAATAACATTGCTTCCATTAGAGCGAAAAATATGAAATTTGTGGGTATCTATTACTTGTACATAAACATCTTGTGTATGAAATCACTAAAATTGATTTTGGGTGTGTCTGACGCCCACTTTTCATTAGAAACTATAAAAAAATTGTTTTTGCAAAGAAACGGTATATTTATAATGAATCCACAAGTCCAAATTTGTGCGTGTCTTAGTTGAAACTAAGAAAAGAAATTATTGAATTTTGGGAGTGGCTTACACCCACTTTTCATGAGAGAACAAAAAACACAGTTCTAAAAGTTAAAGGGTACCAATATTCACTTTTAACCATTTTTTTGTCGTTATATGAAAAATATATCTCTAAATTTGTTTTCACAATTTTTTTCAATACGCCCACTTTTAAGGGCGTGAGTTTTATAAAATACATTTATTCAGGTAAGATCGTTTAAAGTCTACTCGATTCAGCTGTCTTTTTACACGCCTACAAATTGACTAACGATCAAACCTCAATTAGTGCTTTAAATTTTGTATAACTGTTTTCTAGGACACGCCCACTTTAATATGCAATAATGTTTTAATGTTTTCTAACTATCTGTCGCAGTTTTGAAGTAAGAAGATGAACATTTCGGTTTATATTCCTTTGGTTACGTAGAAAAGGTTGTGTTTCAGGAATCGTTAAATACAACCATAATCGCAATTTTCATTAAAAATATAATCTTAAAAAATTCAAGTTATGTTTTATTTTGTTCAAATCGAATTGCAAGCTTAAAATTTGGTGTCTTCAACCACATAGTAATTGCCTTGGCAATAAAAAGTTTCAACTTTGGGCGTAGCACACGCCTTTTTTATTGCGCTAGAAGTTATTGAATATCGACCAGATAAAATTAATGTTATTGTATTTTTTCCTGTCTACTATAGAAGAATTTCGTTTCTGGAACTGACTGCAGAAGCGGACGCATACAGATAAAAAAAAATACGGAATAGGGTATGCATGTTCGTTGCAAACGTTCTGTAAATCTCGCTTATGTTTCTTTGTAGTTTTTTCGGAAGGCGAAAAAGTGGTCAAGAGCATCGATGTGAACAGAACGTCTTTGTTCACATCGATGCTCTTGACCACTTTTAGCTTAGCTACTGGATCCAAGCTATGCTTACAACTTTGACAAAGTAGCTAGGGAGTAAAAGGATTGAACGAAGTTCCCCTAAGATAGAAAAGGAGAAGACAAAATTTTTCTTAGCGTAGAACCTTCCCTTTTTCACTTTTCTTACTATTACTGGATGTGAATCATAAACATAAATAGAAAACAAATAATGCATATTCTTTGCCTTTCGTTTTTATAATTGCAGAAATTCAGTTCTGTTTCATGCTGTGCAATCCATCAGTTTATCGTCGACTGAGTTCGAAATAATTCGAATACTAGAACACAACACTATCGCTTTTGACAGATATGTTATAAAAAGTAAAATACTGGCAGTACAAATATCTAAACGAGAAACTATATGTACGTATTCATTAATGAACCGCTTACGAAACAATAATCTGCTCTAAGGAATTCCGTACTTCTCCACATCAAAACGGCCTAAGGCATTATGTTAATGTACTTTGTCGAACGCGTTTGCTTCACATTCTCTTCTTTTTCTTTGAGAAGAAATGTGGAAGATAATAATTGTATCCTTGTTCATGCAGCCTTGTCAAATCTCCTGGAACACTGTCCCTATCATTACGTATGTTGAGAAATCGGCCGCCATGAATAGAACGATATAATAATCGATCTTTTTTTATTTTGCATATAAAATAAGAAAAAACTTGTTTTGAATCTGCATCCAACGACCCCTCCCCCCCCTCCCCTGATGCTTAATGGTGGACACACTTCTGCATAGCTTCTATCATGCAATGTCTAGATGCATCAATGCACAGTTTTTCGCCTTAAGGGTATTACACAAGCAAATTGATGAAGAACCTTGTTTCATACTTGTCACCGGGTGGATTTGTTCGTAGTTTCAAAAGCAACATAGATTCCTCACAAAAAAAAAACTTGGGATGAATCATTTTTCTAATCTCTCAGCCCACCCCTGGAGAACGGAATATTTAATGAGGATCCCACCTTAGAGAAGCCGCAACCAACTAATGATTATGCACCTCTTAATTGGGGAAGCTCGAGATAAGTCCGCCGCCGGAAGGGGTCCGCCACGGATTATGTTATCGAACACGGATATGTTTCCATAACATACAAATGTGTTGAATCGAAAACCTTAACAAATCACTTGTTTGTTTTACTCAAAACATTTTTTTTTTTTTTTTTTTAAGTCGGAACTATGAGAACAAAAAATATAACAACCTGACATGTTTCCCTAATTTATCTAAAAAAACAAAACTAAACCGCAGTCAATGGCCTCTGATCCGGAATTTTCTACCTGGACTTTGTATTCTTATACAAAAAAAAAATTATTCCAAAAATTTGATTAGATTTTCCCCTCCTCAAAATGGGAATGAGAAGCATATAATTATGTACCAATTATTTTATGAAAATGTATAACATTGAACTTTTGGCTGTCGGCTTGGAACATTTTTGGATGTTTTTCCTGAGTTCTCCATTTATACAAAAAACAAAAAACGGACGTCGGATGTTAATTTAGTCTGCCTGAGTAACTAGTGGTGGTGGTGTGCCCTCATAAGGAAAGCCAAGCCATTGCCATCGGTCGTTCTGAAAACTAAAAATGAAGACAAAAGCGAGGACGATGTCGAGGGCGAGGGCGAGGGCGGAGGGGGAAGTAGAGCGAGAGGAAAGAAAAAAAAAACAGTTCAAAGTAGTTCTTCTCTGAGGCAGTTCGATGACTAAGTTAAATGTAAGTGACCCAATGACTAAGACAATTTATAGGAAGACGACCGACAACATGGAAAGACAGAGTATATAGACGTAATAAACGCATCCCACCGCACTTCTTTTACTGCTGTGCACGTTTAATCTAAATTAAGGGTACCTCTTACAGTATATATATATAGGTAGCTCTGGCATAGGAAGTGCTCTTCTTTCATTTTGTGAGTTCCTTTTTTGGTATTTTAAGTGCACTTTTATACACGAAGTAATATATACAAGGAAGCACTTTTGTCTTTTGTGACCGCACATGGGAAATCCTTGAAGTGTGACCAAAAAACTGGTCTATATCTGCAAAATGTAGGTAGAAGCGAGTATATATGTATATTTTAAGAGGGTCCGGCGAAAAGTCATTGCTTTATGGTTAAGGACTTTCAACATAGATAGGTAGAGGTAGGGGTATAATTTGACCGGATGTCACACACTGGTTACCTGTTAGCCTCTGTGTGTTCTCATGTGTTAATTTCACTTAAGGTTTTTTTTTCTTGGACTTAAATATGTGGACCACACCAAGAAGTATAATAGGTCGTCGTAAATTTAAAGGAAATCCATCCGGCAGCTATAGGTAAGATATCGTGTTGGTTTTATCAAGCGAAATCAATCAATTTAGTGAAAGTTTTGTTATGCAAAGAAGCTACACACCCACTATACTATACCTGTGGCATCATCATCATCATGATCTTCATCACCAAAAAAAAAGACTATGTATGTGTTTTGGAACAAAGAAAGAAACAACACCCAACAGCTATAAAAACAGCAAAACCAACCGACATTAATTAAAGTTAAACTCTAGCAACTAATAAAAATAATCTGACCCTCATCATCTTAATCAAATGAATTGAATTTGAAATTGAAATCATAAAATTCATTTTAAGGTCTTTCTTCTATACTTTTAAGAAAATAATGTGTAGACTGTCGAAGATGAACAAAAAGCCAAAAGAGAAGAGGGCGTTTGCAGAGCGGTGCGGCGCATCCAAATTCCAGTTCCAAGAAATCGAATAATTAACACCAAAGGCCTCCTACAATTGACTCCGGTCACGGGAACTAATTAAATTAAATTATACAAAGATGCGGGGGTCACCAAGATCTTAATAGCCTGGCTCCAGCACTACAATATAGAATTATAAATGGTGATGAGCGATTCATAATAAATTCACAAATCCCTCGCACTTAAAAACAACAAAAATTCCTTCGCAGGGGGCATTAAAGTCTAACTACAGACAAACAGACATCCCACCGAACTTAGCACAGTCCAGTTCAGATCAAAAAAAAAAAAAATGCTGCTTCCAGAGTCGGAGAGAGTAATGTGCAAAAATACACATACATATTTAAAACAGAAAAAAAAGAAACACTTTTATCGCTTATCTGGTGTGTCATCAATTTTAAGAATGTTTGGCCACTCTCGTATATGGCAATGGCATGGCATGGCGCTTGTGTCTGGTTATTCCCTGTATCCGAGAAGCGAGAGAGTATCTGCAAATCGGGAGTCAACAGAAAAAAAAATAGTTTTTCTTACGACATCGAGAATGTAGGAGAGATGTCGATAAAGTTGACTTTATGTGGCTTAACATAAAGTGGTGGATTATAAAACAATGGAAATGAAAAAGGCTTCTTTTGCTCTACTTAACAATGAAACGGAAAGTAGGCAAGTATTTACACTGCCGGCCGCCATCGGCATCGCCGCCACCCGACATCAACCGAGAAAAAAAAACTATCTATCTTTTAGATTCTTTAATCTATTTTGATAGATCGGATGTTGTAGATTAAGACCTTAACTAGTTGTGAATAAAGCTACGTTCTCATAATTATTTGACAATTATCTAATTCAGCTTGGATTGTTCTATTATTTATTTATCCAGGAGTTTGTTTGTGCAAGCAAATGGCCTCACGTTGGGCGCCAATCGGTTACATTGATTTTCTGCTGCATTTGTTGCATTTATTTTCTCTAGAAAACGATTTGTCTAAGTCATCATATGTTGAAGAAAATTTGATTCACTAATTGTCCACATTTCTTTGTTGGCATGAAATCTTCTCCGTCACTTTGGTTGAGATGGAAAATAAAATCAGATATTTTCTCTGCAACAATTGGAGTGGAAAAATCTTTCGTATTGCTCTTCCATTCAAAGAAAAAAATGAAATTGAGCATACCTACTATATAATACAAAACCTTTCCACATACTACGCAAATATCGAATTTAAAATTTCTTAGAATTAGGATCAATGCACATTTGTGTTTGCAGTAGGTATATACATATGTCATTTTGAATTTTGTTTGAAACAAACCGATATCCCTATTATCTCTCCATATCAATGGCCATTGCCTTTCCCAGAAATAAAGATTGCCAATTAAAACAAATTGCCTGGCTATTAAATTTTTTACGATGAACAAAAAATTTAATTTCAATCATATTTAATAAAAAAAAATTACTTTAATTTCAAATTTCAGGAATTTTCAATAGGTACCAGGTAGCTTTCGTGACGTTTTTGTGTACCTATCCTACCTACCTAAATTAATTAAAAAAAAAAAATTCCATTAATTAATGCATTGAATTTTAAAAATTCCATTTTGTTTGCTAAAAGTTTGGTCGCTCTGGCCACCAAATTCATTATCGTGGTATACTTAAAAACTTTTTTTTATTTGAATGTTATAACAAGGGGGCACGGAAAAAATATGTCAAATCACACTAAAATGACAGGAATGCTGACAAAATTTAATTTTTTTGACTGGAGCATTGAACACGTGTTTTTAAATACAAAAATCTGCCATCATTAAAAGTTGTGTTTATGGTTTTAATTCATTTTGAAACTTAACACATTGGACATCTGTATTGTCTCATATTACCCTCGAAAAGGCGAAGAACTTTACTGAGTGGAAAAATATACTCTGAAAAATATACAAGTTGAGAAATTGGTAGAACTATTGTTTAATAAAAAGTGGAGAAATTGTTATTAAAATTAAAATCCCGAATCTCGACCTTTGATTTGAGTTTATTTAAGTTAGGAAGCGCACATTTGGAAGTCATTAAAATGTCTCACTCCATATATCACACTCAGCAATCTTTGTTTAAACTTCTTCGCTTTACTTGCTAAAGGATTATTAGGAGACATATGTATTTGGGCCATAGCGACAAAATACATCATCTGTTGGCAAACTGAGTGAAAGAATTGCGAATTACTTGAAACAGTTTAGGATGAATATAAAAGAAACTTCCTGGAAACTATTTCGTAGAGCACATTTTTTCTAGATGGTTAATGCAAAACGAAATGTTCTTCACCCAGTTTGGTAGAATAGAAAGATCATGAAAAAATTCTTAAAACTGCGTTCATAAATCGACAACCCATAATTCTAAGCGAATGATGAACTTGGTTGAAAATGAATAACGTTTTCAATATCTAGCGGAAGGGTGCAGATAAAATTAAATGTATAAAAAAAACTTCTACCGGGCGCCACTTAAGAGAAGCCACTGCAATTCTTCGATAAATATAGCAATTATCAAAAACAATTTTTGCATTTTCAACGATTTTTCCGGGAGAAATATCGGAAGCACTTTTGCAGATTACAGATATAAAAAAAAAAAACAGACACAATAAGATTCGCTTGATTTCGTGATAAGCCGGAAGAAGGATGAAAGACTAAGGTTTTCTAAATTCAATTAAAAAATCAAATTAAGCTAACTTCATTTGAGCTGATCAGGTCTAAAAAGCACGCGCCAGTAAAAAAAAACAAACCAATTAAACCTAAATCGAAGGGAAATATAATGTACCTACCTACACCTACAGAATACACTTACAATTTTAAGTGCAGGCTGATTACGACAAAGGAAGTCGTTAAATGATCCTGCATCCGAAATCACGAGAAAACTCTTCAACAAAATATTAATGAAAAACAAAATTCCTTAAGTGCATGACAAGAGTTATCTCTTGAGCATTTAAATAAAAGTAAAATTTATGTTAAAACCTATAAACCCAGAGCCAAACTTCCTAAAAACAAGTAAAAAAAAAAAAAAAAAAAGAATCCTCATCTTGTTATTACTATTTCCATTAAGTGTTTCCAAGACCTTCATCCGATTCACACAATGACTTTACGCTCCATAAAAATCACACTTAATTGGACGGAGCTCCCGAACTGTGACGATATGATGTACTATATATACTGACAATACACACACCATGGACAGAACAAAAAAAAAAATTGTACTTCAATTGATACACAAGTGTACAGAGTAATCCTAACTAACGAAAAAAAAAAAAAATACCCACAACACTCAACAGAAAAGTTCACAGGAGGCAGTAAACAAAAAAAAAAAAAGGAGGACAAAAAATATATACAACAATAACATTGACGAAAAAACACTTTCCCAAGGAAGTCAATGTTCCCCCTTTCTTTCTGTTTCTTTCTACTGCCAATCCTATCCTATCCTGGTTAAAGAGCAGGGAGCAGAGAGCATAACACAACACACAGGCTGAACTGAACAACCAGCAGCAGGAGCCATCAGAGTAGTAACCCATCATGGCATGGAAATCGAGCAGGTGCACAACACAAAACACAAAGTCGCGTCTATACTTTTGGGGCTGCTGCGCCCGCCCTGTTCTTCGTTTAGCAGTTATGTAGCTGTAGCTGCTGCTGCTGCCGCTGCTGCTGTTGCCTCTGTCTCGGTATCGGTTTTCTTGGTTGTATATGGACCCACCTGTATCCAAACGACGACAGGCACATATGCATCCTTGTTTTGCTTAAAAAAATTTTGCTACACATAATCTACACATGAATTGATATTCCGTTGCAACGGCAAACATGCATCAGGAGTTAAGTGAAGAATGGAGTTTTGTCGCAGGATAGCAGGGAGTATAATGAGTAATGATGCAAGAAGGGCTCAACCAGCAGCGTATACAAAATACAATACTGTGCAAATTAAATTTTTAAAAATAATTTAAAAATATTTATCGGATACAATAAAAAAAAAAAAAAAAAAAAATCAGAAATACCATATAAAGTATACCAATATGGTACGGGCTCTTCGCGGGATACTGGCAATACTAATTTCAACAACAAAACCAAACGCGCTTTAAAATAAAACCCTGCCATCATGAAAACAAATATTTTGATATTTAGAGCCACTGAAATGAACATATAAAAACAACAATTTTCTTTGGGTTACTGAACCGATCATCATTAAATTTTGGTCACATATTGTCAAGGGTACAGAAAAAAGTCATAGCGTCAAATAAAAATATTGTTCCTGAGGGATAGAAAAATTGTTCCAAATGACATCAACGCAACAAAAGCTCCGGCCAGAAGCTAGTAGATTATTAAAAATAATATTTTCCTTACTCAAGATCGGAATGAAAAAGGATGCAAGGACAGTCTTTTAAATGCATCCGTAAAAGTTTTTTATTTTAAAAGGATTTATCTAACAGAACTGGCTTTTATGGGTATAAAAATAAAGGGATCACGACGTTATCCAGAGTGAGAAAGGACAAAATCTATAAAAAAAAAATAATATAGAAAGACAAAATCTAGAATGTATAAAAATCTAGAATAATCTAGAAAAATAGTGTTCTAGATTTTTTTTTCGCTCGCGCGAATTGTAACCATTGTCTCAAAAAATAATATTAATTCTAGATTTTGTCCATTCTAGATTTTTGGTTTTTGAGATTAAATTTTTCTAGATTTTGGTAATTCTATATTTTTTTTTTTAGATTTTCTCTTTCTAGATTTTTTGGCTCTAGATTTTTTTTCTAGATATCGTGGTAAGCCCCAAAATAAAACTGGTCGATGTTAGAATATTGTTGATATAAAAGTACTTTTTTCTGATTACCTAATACTCCCCAAATATGTACTAGAAACGGAAATCCACTGTTAATTGAAATCAAGATCTTTCATTGAAATTCTTTGGCTTTACTTTCATACCAATAGAACCCAGTTATGTCTGCTTAATCGTCTTATGATTATAAGATTTTATTTATTATAATCAATTATTTTCGCGGATGCATTTTAATGATAGCTATAACTGCACCTTATAGAAATATGCTGTCTTATTTCAAATTCTTTTTACACTTAGGTACAGAAATCTTTTACCGTTTAGTTGAATGCCATTTCAGTAATCTTAAATTTACGAAACCCATTCTTAATGCCCATTTCATTTCTGTTCCAAATAGTCGGCTTAGTTAGTTGGTAAACAGTTTGGTACTTAATAAACTATGACGGGCTTATATGAGATTGCGCTTTGCTATTTCTATAGTAAACACTTAATTAACCAAAATTTTCCCTGACCATAAGTATAGTGTTCGTCTTTTCAGTTATAGCGATCAGAAAAACCAAACCGAAAAAGTTGGAACGGCATGAGAATAATGATTTTTTTTAGCGTTTATAACGATCAGAAAAACGATGTCAGAAAAAATATTTCTCTTTGACATTTTACAAAAGGAACATTTTTGCATTTTCAACATTGTTTAAAAATGGAAGCAAGACAATGGATTTTAAGTTCATTTATGTCTCAGTTGGTAAAAATTTTCTGGTTGAATTTCAAACGAAAATTTTTTTATGACAGCTGATCTGCCAGAGGAACATACAAAAATTAGAACTAATCAAGATAAACTATTTGTTCCATTTTGATGGAATTGACAATCAGCTGGTACGGAAAACGAAATTCAAGCAGAACAATAAATATATTTTTAACAAAAACTAACTGCCATTTTTACTAGCAAAAAAATTCTCCGAGTAGACTGCCATCGATCAGTAGCATTTGTTTTTAAAATCGATTCATAACATACAAAATTTTAAACTTGAAAACTTGGTTTTTCTGATCGCTATAATTGGCCCATTATTATCACCTAAATGATTTCTGACGAAAAGTATCACGGAGGCGTTAACGTTAAAGAAGACAATACAATTTGATAAGTCAGTAAGAAAGCAGTATTAAAACAAAAATCATTACATTCCCCTTGGCTCCGGCAAGTTTCTGATGAAATTGTAGGTGTATCCTCCCATTTTAACATAACTATTAAAATTTATTTGGTATTTAATAACGCGTCAACTAACCAAATTGTTGGAATCAAAAAATGACTTTAATTAAATTAACAAACAATCAAGTTACTCGTATTATGTACATACTAACATTCAATAGTTCTTGAAATAATTTATACCTACAATTAACTTGTAAATAAATAAATTATTTTATTTTATTTCAAGGAATTTCATTAATTCTATCCTTTCCTTTCTGGCACAAGACCATGTATGGGTTTCGAACTATATTTTCAAAATTAAAACATACGTTCTATGTAAAAATCACTTCCAAATTATATTTCTTTAACGAGTTTATCAAAATATTTGGGTTTAAATAAAATTTATGGAAATTTTCCATTTTACAAAATCAGCACCTCGACGTAATTTTCACATTGAATTTTAAAATGTTTGTATATTTTTTTCTGTTAGATCAAATACAAGTGTATAATCGTAACTTATTTTTACGATGAAGAACACAATTTAAATCTATTGAAACTGGGCTCTATAGAAAAACTTGACAGTTAATATGTAAGTATATATTTCTAAAAATAATATTCATTGTATTTTATGATATAAAATTTAGAAGAGAACGTTCTCTATTATTGGTTTGCAGAAAGAGAATTTCAAAAATTCGAAAACTGCCATTGTTTACTTTCTTTCCGATTTGACATTTAACAGAAACTTTCAGAAGAGAAGAGACCTAAGTAAACGCCATATATACCTTGATACTTTATAAATAGTTTCTAAACTATTATGGCGGCAGCATAAATGAAGCTAAGGTATTAACACGCCATCTTTTTACTTGCGATTATAGCATTCGTAAAAAAAAACATTTTTTTTGGACATAACATTACGATGATAGAAAAATCTAAAAAAGTGTGTCCGACAATTCTGTCTGTCCGTCCGTCTGTATCAGCACCTACAGCCTAAACGGCTGAACCGATTTGCTGCAAACTTGGTACATAGTATTATTATAACGTCCTACAGAGGAGTTTTTGGAATTAGCATTCTAGCTCCAAAACTAACGGTACCTGCCATATGATTTTTAGTGAAAAATTAGTTTTTCTCAAAAACGGCTCCTACGATTTTGATAAGACTTTCTGAATAGTGTTTTCTGTGCAAATTTTATGTTTTAATTGGAATAGATTTTTCAGGAAAAGTCTTAGGTATAACGGTACCTCCCATAGGACCGGTTTTTTGAAATCCGATTGTCCTCGTAAGCGACTTGACGAATTTCGATGAAATTTTTAATGTAGAAGCCCTTTTATAACCGAAATGATAAAAATTCTTAAATTTTTCAAAAAAAGTTTTTTTGATTTTTTTAAAAAAGTTTTAATATTTTTTTTTATTTTTTTGTTTTTTTCCAAAAACGGCTTCATCAATTTTGTTTTAATTTTATTTTTCTGATAAAAACTACAAAGTTCCACAAGTTGGCATACTAAAAAAAAATTGGAATAGGTATACTGAAAAGTTTTTCAAAAAAACCGTTTTTTGAAAAAACTGGTCGAACGATTTTGAAAGAAAAATCCCTTAAAATTCAAAAAAGTAAAAAAATCTGTAGGTTTACTTCATTTTCACCAAAAAATGATTTAACTAGTAATTTTTAAGTGATTATGATTAAGAAACCTTCATATGATTTGTTCCCAAAATCTCAAGCACCAAGACCACTGTAGCACATTAGAGCATTAGATTGACAATCGTATAATAGAAAATTCATATAGAATTTCCCAATGTGATAAAAACACCAAGAATCATTTGTTTCTGTCCATTTTGTCAAAATAGCTTGAGATGAGATCAACATGCACAATTTGTTTACAAGAAAAATTTCGAGCAATAAGAACAACTCATTTTTGAAAAATTTTGATAAAAACTAAAAAAAAATTGACGAAAACTGGAAAAACCGATATACGGGAGCTGACGTAAAGAAACCTTTTATATTTGAAATTTAGATGTCATTTTTTATAAATGATACAAATGTCCACTTTTGGCCAAATTAATAAAACTGTTAAAACCAATTTCCGCTATTATCATGTGTTGCCAAAACTAAAAAAAATTCGGGGGAGCCTTTTTTGAGTAAATAAGAAAAAACGAAAAAATTGGCCAAAATCTAGTGGCTTTTTGTATGGGAGCCACCATTCACTAAAGAGAAACTGAAAAAAATGAATACGATCTGATAGAAAGCTTTAAGGAACTATACTAAATAAAGTTTGAGTGAATTCAATACAACCGTTGACAACTTATGGCCATTTGAAAAAAGCCGTTAAGAGCAGATCTCCGTTATTTGCATTTTTAGCCCAAAACTAAAACCGCAGTTCTCTTAAAAACACTTAAAGAATATGTTACACAAATTTTAATCAAAATCTTAGAGCAATTTGAGTTTAATCAAAATCGTTAGAGCCGTTTTCGAGCTAATCCAAAATGAAAAAACCGTTACTTGTTAGGTACCACTTTGAGCCGGGCTAAAACGAAATAAAAAAAAGCTCGACAATTGATTTTCTTAAAGCTGCTAAATATCAAGTTTGAAGAAAATCCGTCAAGCCGTTAAGGCTGTAGCTTGACGTGGAAAAGCGCACATCCGCACAGACAGATCGAAGCGACAGACGGTACGGCGAAAACCACTTTTTTAAGTTTCTCTATCATCGAAATGTCATGTTTCATTAAAACCGCGATTTTTTCTTCTGCATGAAACCAATACTTGCCCTATAGAGCAAGTAAGAAATGGTTTTCAAAACTAGTGTTGCAAAAATAGGTTCCTACATTATTCTAAAATTAATCAGTTTGACATTAGCAAAATGAATTTATTTAGACAATTTTTCGAAGCATAGGTCGTTCTAAGCAAAAAGTCCCTTAAAGCAGTCCAGACATTTGCATCGTAATTTTGCTTTTACTGACTATGTAGTACATACCTAGTTTTTTCAAACACAATTTCGATCCTGCTTAGATAATCCTTCCAAGACAAAAAAAAAAACGCTAGCGCTATTACGGATTAATACCAAGAATTGAGATTGGCAGAACTTTGAAAAACAGAATACCTATGTTCGTTTTGTTCCGAAATCGAAATCTTAGCCCTCTCCCTTCGTTTGATTTAGTTAAAAATTTTAAAAAGAAAAAAAAATTCTTGACTGAAATTTGTTTGCACAGCACTGTTTGTAGGGCACAAAAAAAAGGATCCTTAGTCATATTGATTTTTCACTTCTTTCTTCATTTTTCGTCATATTCTAAACTCAAGGGACCATTACGGTAACTTTATTGAATGTCAGATGATAAACGGGGAGAATCGCAAGTTTTTTTTTTTTTTTTTTGTGTTTCCTGTGTTAGCCACATTTAGTCGTTGTCAAGACAGACGAAGACGACCAACATACAACTTTTCAACGTCGACCATGAACAGATGAATCAAATAACTACTTACCAAAAAAAAAAAAAAAAGAAGACTCCATCCCCTTATGCTTGTTTTTTTTGGCCCATCATCATCGCCCCTGATGTTTCGGACTGTTAGAGTTGCGAAGAGGTAATTGATTTCAGGTTATTTCGTCCACGTTTCGTTGGGTTCCAAAAGAGCGTTGGCTTATTAAATTAATCAAGTAGAATATCGGAAAAGTTTTTTTTTTTTTTTTGCTCCTGCTTCCACCTCGAATTATATATTTTTTTTACTTTTATTTTCCTGTGTGCCTAACTTTTTGGAAAGAACAGGTGATTGAGAAGAATTCAAGAAGAAGAAGAGAAGAAAATAAAAACGATTTGCTTGTATGACAAAGTCTTCGTCAATGTCTTCCAAACGAACCGTATAAGTGCGTAAGAAAAAAAAAAAAAAAAAGTATCTGAAATCACAGCCACTTCATGCAAAGTTGAGCGGAAATGTGAATTTCATTAAAATTCAGTGAGATCAAAAATCATGAATGGACGGTGCGATGAACAATCTATAGATACAAAATTACTATAAGTCGAAGACTTTGTATCTATATGTAACTTTATGTTTATTGGGATACAACATTCGTACGCGTTGCATATATTAATTTTTTTTTGTGTGTTCATTACAAAAATAAACTAGAAAAACACGTTTATTTTTTAGTTTAGTTCGCTATGGTCCCACGGTTTTTTTTTTTTAAGTTGGAAATGTCAGTGGGAACACATATGATTACCCAATCTTTTTCATATAGATAACATAGATACCTACTAAATATACAGAGAGACAGAGACATAGAGGTATACCTAGGTGACTTTATCATCGTTCATCGAAGACAAACTCTGGTGGGTTAATAAAAGATACTTAATTTAAATTTAAAATTATTGTAAACCATCGTGCTTTGACAAAACAAAACCAAACAAAAAAAAAAAGACATCTAAAATCGGTTAATTATATTGTTTTGTGTAGAACACACCTTGTTGATGGTCGGTCACATTCACATCGTAGTTCAGGGCAAGTTTGCTTGTGCTAATTTCACTAGGTAGGTATAGGGCCTCCTCCAGAGGAGGACAGGTTTTGAAGCCATCTCCAAGCCGCTGAATTAAGTTCATCTATACCTATCTACTATACTTTATGAAATAGGACAGGAAATATCAGTATATATGTATATTCTTTCATTCAAGAAATCGAGAGAGATTAAGTAAACGTTTTAAAAGCTAAAAGCCATCAAACTACTCTAACGAATAGAAACGTATCTAATGTAGACTTCCATCATGTAGGTAGATAGGTTGCTTTGTGTGTGCTTGTGCTGATGTCTAATTAAAATCAGCTTTTATTTTTGCTAGTCTGTTTGGATTGATTGAGTTCTAGTCGTATCGTAACCTGACTTAATAGCAATAGATACAAGTATGTTGAACTTTATTTGCAATTATGTATCTAGAACGCACCTTTTTGATGATGGATTTATAGCGAAGAAGCGTCTGGCTTTAATAAGTGGTCGGATATTTATTTTTTGTAATTTATAACATTTACAACGAGTTGAATGGATATTTTCAGATCACGAATTTAGAGGCATTTTAAACGTTAAAACTGAATAAACATTGAAAATAGTTAGCTTCATTTGTTGTTTGTAAACTTTAATCAATATGTTTCGTTTTTTTTATACATTAATTTGCTTAAGCAACTTCGTTGTTTGAGATTTTCGGCTAAGCGAATTAGGTTCTTAATCCTAAGCCCCATCTTTGCCGACTCTAACCTCAGATTGAAAAATTCGATTAATACCAATTTCAATGCAAACTAGAAAAGCGGTTTTTTGTTTTTACTCTCGTAGGAGAACAAAATAAGTGCATGTATTTCATCATGAAAATTAGGACCTTTACTAGGAGCGAAAGAGTCGGTCTTAGATCACACCCAGTAACAAAACAGTTTCTTTCAATATGTCTGGGTTTCTTCCTTGACAACAAAAGATGGTACCTACTTCATGCGTGGCCAAAAAATTGAAAAATAGATGTGGGTCAGGTTTAGATGCAAAATATTTTGCACACATTTTCTTGTGTGTTATAAAAAAAGATAAAACCTTTAAACAAAAATTGCTTGAAACACATTTATAAAATAATACCTAACAAGTCCTAATAATTTAAGAAAGAGCTTAGGCATAACAAAAACTCTTCTGGAGAGGAAAAAATGTGGGTATCTTTTAAGCCAAGTTATTAAAATATTCGCAGAACAAATCAATCGAGAAAAAATCTGACATAAAATCTACAGGGTTTTCCAAAAAGAGGTGTTATTTTGATATTCAAAGAAGAATGGCAGTTTTTGAGATAAATAACCGGATTATTGTTTCAAAATAATTTTTTTTTTTTAATTTTTTCCATTAATAATGGAAAAAAATATCAGCAAAATGGCCGCCACGACTACACTTACACAACAATATCCTTTACATGAAATTTTCTATCACCAAATCGCAAAGTGACTGCTGTAGCCTTCAATAGCTTCACGAATTCCATCTTTGAGGTCTTGAATCGACGCTGGGCTGTTGGCGTAGACCTTATCTTTTACGTGGCCATAAAATAACAAGTCCCGAGATGTTTAATCACAAGATCTCGGGGGCCAATTTTGATCACCTCTTTGAGAGATAACACGGTCTGGAAACTTTTCCCGTAAAAAATCGATGGTTTCGTTGCTTGTGTAGCAAGTAGTGCCCTCTTGTTGTAAGTAAATGTTGTCCAGATCAATACCATATAATTCCGGCCATAAAAAATTATTCATCATCTCTCGATAGCGAAATCCATTCACTTTAGCTGTTGCTCCAGCCTGATTTTCGAAAAAATTAAGATCCAATGACCCAGCCGGACCATAAACCGCACCAAACAGTTACTCGCTAAGGATGGAGAGGCTTTTCAACAATAAATCTTGTGTTTTCCGAGCCCCAGATGTGACATAATTTTGCTTGTTGACGTAGCCACCGAGGTCTAAATGGGCCTCATCATTAAGATGATTTTTCGATGAAATTCCGGTTCATTTTTATGCATTTCAAGGACCCTAATCAGCAAAGACACGACGTTGTTGATGATGATTGTTGAAACGTGAATTTTTATAAATGGCGTAGTTTCAACTTGTCAAATGTTAAAAAATTACAGCTTCAAAAGTGACAACTACCGAAATAGCGGGCTATTCAAAATAACACCTCTTATTGGAAAACCCTTAAGTTTACTGACGAGACAAAATGTGAGTCCTGAAATTTATTTGTATGTATCTGCGTTGCCAAACCACAAGTGTCTGTTATGAATGTGTACTAAATTCACCTGTCGAATGGCAGTTAAGAAAAGGGTAGGTATAGTTTGTTTGAAATTGCTAATACCTAACTAGAATGCAGGTTTAAGTATAAAAAGAGAAAGAGTCTTTTAAATTCCAGAATATTAACGTCCGAAAATTTAAACGACCGAATTTTTTTCCAAAAATTAATTTGAAAATCTATATCTTTAATTTTTTTTAATATATTTATGTATTGATCCAGAGGAAAAGGAGTTTTATGATTGAGACTCATACTCAGATGCTCACTAGATATTCTAGTATCATGAGTTACCCTTTATTTTTCGATATAAATTTTTTTCGACTTTTAAATATTCGGAATTTTTAAAAAAGAACCAACATTACTTCTGTAGAAAGGTTTTTCCAATTCTACTTGATCAAAAAAAAATTAGAAAAAGTTTTGAAAAAAGAGTTTTTGTATTTTTTTTTATTTAAAATTTAATTATTTTATTGTATTCGAAAGCAAAATATCTAATTTTTGATGAAACAAAACTACCTATTTATACATAATTTAAAAAATATTTAAAATAGTTTCTTCTTTTTAAAAGTTTCAATCACAATAAAACAAAATAGGTACCTATTTAGAAAATGGTGTTTGGAATAGATTTTTAAATATTTCAGAAGATGCGCACACGTTTGGAAGATAAAAAAAAATAAATTTTGTTTAGTTAAATTTATAAAAATGTTGGTCTTTATTATATAGCTACCTAACTATTTTCCAAATTTGGTTAACAAAACAACACCTAACAAAAAAAAAAAAATTGGAGGGAAAATTGAAGTTCAAAATTAAAAAAAAAGCATTTCTCAATTTTCCTATAAAACCTTGAAGAACCCATTTGATGAACTTTAAATTTCTTTTTATTCCATGAACAATCCCAAATCATTAAAACAGAAACTTATCTTTTAACTAAAGCAGCCCGAGACTGCAAAGTACAGGAAGGTGTTAATTTAATCGACACCTGTATGCACTTTGTAGGATTTTATTTCACTCAAATGATGTAGTTTTCCAAAAATAAAAAAGTTCCTAAGAATTTGAACTTACCTATGAGTAGTCCGAAAACTAAATATAATCCTTGGTATATTGTGGTAGCCATTGTGTATCCTTTGTAAAGTGAAATTTTTTTTTTTTTTAAATATTTAATTTCAAAAAATTCAACTGTTGTTTCAAATTTAAAAATTAAGCACTGCTTTCACATTAAATTTTGGCATATTGAAATTTTTTTTTAACACAGACTTTGGTCATATACAAAAACTATATCTTCAAGTTTAGTCTATTAGTTTAGTGGAACTTTTAAAAATTCATAAATCGAAGTTTGGTATTTTTTTTTTTCAAATTGTATCTTATTTCAACAAAATCTATATCTCAAAGAAACATCTATATCTTTCACAAAACAATCAGTCAAAAAAAAAAGTATCTCTGCTGCACCAGGTGCATTCCCCTTCTTTCCTCAAGCTTATTCTGGCTTTAATGTTTCCTTAATATAAATATCTTCACCAGCAAACAACCAAGACAAGAAACCGCTTTTACAGTGTTTTTTTTCTTTCTTCGAACGAGATTCGAGAACAACCGACGACTCAACCACACCACAGACGAATTAAAACTGATTATTGGTGCCGCAACGCAATGTTATAGCTCTAAGATGGTTTTCGTTCGTCGTCATCGTCAAAACCAAGCTCAGTCCCGGCTCGCATTAATTCAGTTTTTTTTTATAACCTCTGTAGGTGTATTATAGAAACATAAACAGGCTCAAAAGAGGTTTTTCTTTATATCATTTTTCTCCTCATATAAATTTTCTTGTGTGTTGACGAAAGAAACAAAGAAAACGAAGAAGGAAAAAAAAAGTCATATGAAATGTCATCACATGCATGCAATACGAAAGACACGAACACAACAAAATGTTGGTAAAGTCCCAAAACCTAACGAAACACAAGAATACCGAAAACGTTTCCGATACCGACACCGACCGACCGACACTCGACAGTCCACAGCGTCACTGTAGACCAACTTACCCAAGCTGAATAAAGAGAATCATTCGACGAAAAATATAGATACAAAAACGTCTTTCGAAGTCGATAAATATCGTTCTCTCGTAGAAGAGCTAGAAAAGATACACTTGTCGAAGAAAATCCTCTTCCTCTACTTAACGTTTCTACTGCGCAGGTTTTTTCTGTCAATTCTCTTCTTTAACGTTCATAATTGGGAACGCCGACGTTTGGAGAGCCGAGAGCCACAGAAGTCTCTTTTTTTCTCCAACAATGGACCACGGACGAAATCTGTGTGCAGTGCGCGAGTACGAGAACGAGTACCATCATCGAGTCTTAAGATAAGCTTAACGAAGAAATGGTTGGGTTGCATTTCAAATGCGTATAATGCCTCCCAAGCCCCCTTTCTCGCCCTTTAGAAATCACTGGCGCAATGTAAGAAGCCACCATCATCTCACATCTCACTTTGAAATTCAAGTCGAGAAAACTTATGTGCGGCAAGTGTTGTCTTTCGGTTACGCTCTGGTGCTGGAGTTCTTCTGTTTTTTATACCAATTTTTTTTTTATTATTTTTATTCACAGAGATAATGGAACTGGTGGATGTATCTTGAATCTCGAAGCATCTTGGCAACTTTAGAGCATCTTGTGTGTAAGTACTAGGTATAGGTATACAAAAAAAATAAAAGAGTTTAAATATTGTTCACACATGTGTGTCTGTATATGCTACTCGGTTCGGTTATAATGTCCGGCCATGACATTTTTATATTATTCTCTCAATTTATTAGTGCACTTTCGCACACTTGTTGTTCAACGCAATTCAATTATATTCGTTGAGTTTGCGCCTCGCAAAATAATTGCAACGCAAACTTTTGTTTGTCCTTTTGGGTGCGGATATAATGGAGGTACTCGTAGGTAGGTACATACATACCTACGTACACAAGAACTTTTTGCTCATACAGTTTCCATTGTCTCGGAGAAAAAAGGTATCAAGGACATTATTCAATTAGAGGAAGAAAATAACCACTTTTTTGGTTCAACAATAGTTGGTAGACTTACCCCCTACCTGGGATCAGAATATGTGCCACATACTCATATACATGTGTCCTACATCACCGATTCGTTGTCCCATTTGGGAATGACAATATAAAGTTTACTGAACTTTTGTCACAAAATACTTGCACAATTATTTTTGTTTTTTTTTAAATTTTTCATTCATGGAAACCCTGAAAAAATAGAAAATCTTCTAATGACGACAGTAAAATAAAAATTTTCTTCGGGCCCATTTCTGACTGTATAGACACTTTGTCTGAAGCAATCATCCTCGAATTTCTGAAAATCTTGTTTACATGACCTTTGGAGTCCTTTGTAAAAAATACCATAAAATTATCAAACAACTTCCAGTAAGGTCCTGATGCTGGTGATCAAAACATTGAGTATCGAACAGGTTCCGCACCAGAAAAAACTATTTGTTCCTAAGGTCTTAAATTTAAGGAAGCAGTTTTTTCGTTTTAATCTGGTTTTTGGAAAAATAACAGTTCAAACTCACTGCTACCTTTGAAATGCGATCGGTATTGCAAACATTCTTGGAATTAATAAATTCATTTGAGATTCTTACAGGTTTTAGTTGGTACAACAATTCGAATCATAATTTTGCTCACAACCCAAAACAGCCGCTTTTGGGTGTTTTTATTAACGAAGGTGTAAAGTAGTTTTGCTATATTTGAGCCTAACAAAAAAAAAAAAAAAAACAATACTTTTCTCGAAGATTCTTTTACCTATCTTATCTGTCCTCCCTTCAATGGAAGATGGACAAAATTTGTGAGTGCACGGCGTATGTAAAAGCCCGTCTTCTGTCCATTCGAGCAACGCTTTCAGTTGGTAATGAAATAGGTATCAAACTAAAAATTGCGAAACGGGTATTGACAAAAAAAAAATCACCTTCCCGACCCATAAAAATTACTACTTTTTCTAACAGTTTTATCTCGTCGTATAAGTCCAAAACTTATCTGCATAGTTATCAGTCATCGGGGAAATCCCCGCTTAACCAAATCAAATATACAATTTCCGACCACAGTAAGCTCAATTCCCATAACCTCTGCTTGTGCAATTTGTAACATTTTCGATGTTATTTGTTTTTGGCAGACCCTCCCAAGCCCTCAAAGTCCGTCAAGCTTGAATGGACACTGCAATTCATCGCCAAACTCGGCTTTAAATTTTTTACTGGTTTTCAAGAGCTATTGCAACAGTTATGAGGTATTAACTCGCAAACAAATGATTAGATCCATGTGGAAGCTTTATCCGATTTAGACGTACAATTTGAAACTGGGTATCACAGTTTGTCCTATTAAATCAAATATATACTTAAAAATTGGCATCGGCAGAGAAGTGGGAAGCAAATCTTTAATAAAGAACAATACAGATTCGCAAGAACCTGCTTTCATGCCTGACAGAAGTCTGTGGGCTGAAAAATTTGGAAAAGCAAACACAAAATTTAAAAAAAAAAACTTAGTTGCCTGTAAACCCGGTTTACGGACGATAATTTAACGTAATACCCAGTTGATATGACAAAACAGTTCACGTGTATGCTGTATCCCTCCCCCCAACCGCCCATTCATACTACAAATACCCAACATTTTATAATTTTTTCCTCCCCCTACCCACCAACCACCCACCCAAACATTTAACTATAAACCAACCACCCATCACGTTTGACAATTTTTTCCTCAAAGCTGAGACACAGCAGAGACAGAGCAAAGTGTCAGCCAAGGCAAAGCCGGGACAGCCAAGAAAGTCGAGACACATCCGAGATTGAGTGGAGACACAGCAGAGAAATAACCAAGACACAGTCAATTCGTAGACGAGATACAGCAGAAACTATAAAAGCTTAACAAAAGAGGATCACAGCTGAGACATATCTGAGACACAACCTAGGCGCGGTAGAGAAACAGCATATATTTAGTAGAAGAAAAGCAGAAACACAGCACATACACAGCAGAGACACAGTCAAAAAACAGCCGAGACACAGCAGAGACCTAGCCGAGACACAGTTAAGTGGTATATGCGAGATACAGCAGAAACTATAAAAGCAGAAACTAGACAACGCAGATACACAACAGAGACATAATGTAGATGAAACACAACCAAGGCACTGCCGCCACGGAGAGTGGTTCGTTTGGTTTGTATGGGGCAGCGGAAAAATGTCTGAACTATGTACTTAACCGATTTTGATAAAAATTGGAACAGATTTCAAGACGAGTTTTATACATTATTGGTTAGAATTTGGTCAATCGAAAACTACTAGAAAAAAGTTATTGACATTTTTTTTAATTTTTGGGTTTGGTTTGTATAGGAAAGCTACCACCGTTAGAACCGAGTTCTTATGCTCGAGACTCGGGTTATCTAAGAAGAAGAAAAAGAAAGGATGCGTTGCTATTACCATTTTTTTACCGACATAATTTTACTGATCGCTTTAAGCGACCGTCTGTAAAAAAGCTCAAAATTAATTTGTTTTCGATTTTAACTGATGCGTTTTACTGGTCGCTATAACCGACGCCTTAGACAGCAGACACAGCCGAGATACAGTCGAGAGTCATCCGAGACAGCCGAAATATAACCAAGACATAACCGAGGCACAGCAGCAGAGACATATTTGAGACACAGCCAAGACACAGCTTAGATAGCCGAGAAAGTCGAGACAAAACCGTGATACAGACTAAACAGCCGAAACACAGAAGAAACTACAAAAGTTTAGACAAAGCAGATACAGCTGAGGCATAGCCGCAGACTGTTATAACACTTTCCATTGGTTTCAGTCGGGGAACCACTCATTCTGAAAACGAAATTGCTTCTGCTCAGTTTTGACACAACAGGCGTTTTTCTTTATTAGTTCACAACAGAGCCTCAGTTGTCAAAAAAAAAATTACATAAGTGTTTCTTTTTTGCTTCAGAGACTTCAAAGCATAGAATTCGTATTTCTTATCTCCTTCAGAGTGTGTTCAGAGTGCGCTCTAAGAGCTCCAAATAAGTAGATGGGACAGACTGAGCTAAAATCTGAACATAAATATAAATGTCAAAAGTAATACGCTTCTAAACCAATTCATTTGATAAAAAGCAGTTTTTAGCTGCGGCTGGAAATAAAAACAATTAAAATGGCCGCCGAAGGTATTTTAAATGTTAAAAAAAAAAACTTTTTTCAGATTTTTCAAATGGCATGAGAAAAAGAAATCAACTGAATATTAAATTCGTTTCATTAAAAGTTCAGAGCGCTCTGAACACAATTGGTTCTGAGGACGTTCAGGGCGAGCTCAATATACTCGAACTCTCGAAAAAAGAAAAACGCCTAGTGTGGTATTAGTGTGGTATTCGCACGAATCGTTTTAACAAGTTTTTCCAATGTCAAAGTGGTAATAAGGAATTTCTACTGGTTCCTCGTATTAAATACAACTCACTCAACTTCGTTGCTGACCTTCGACGACTTTATCATCTGATTTGGATTCAACACTATGGCACATGTCACTGCTGCATGCGAATAGCCCTTCCCCAATGAATATTCTGTACCTGACATTTGAGTTATATTTGTGTTTGTGCTTCTTGAGTGGATTTTGACTTCAAATCCAGAAGCAAAACTATTTTCTTAGAATCCTCGCAAGTGTAATTTGCTTACCAATGGAACGGTTTTAGAAGACTACAGGATGCTTGTGGACGCTTCTTTTTCTCCAATGGAAAGTCCTATTACTGTATGTAAAAAGGGGTATCTTCATGCAACTCAAACTACTGATCGATTGCGTCTCTAACGTTACATCTTTTACCAATGTCATGTGGGATACTGTGATAACTGATAAACCATCAGATTTCGAAATATTTTGAGAAACGTAGTACGGGTTTCGTTGCAAAAGATACACTGGCCAGTGGCCACTGGTGGTATGATGGTGTATCTCACCGAACTTACCAAAAGTAGCTTACTCTCGTGTTTACCTTATTTATTCCACTTTCCCCTATAAAAAGGTTCTTTTTTTAGAAAAAATGGTAGGTACACAATTTGAGTTGCAATCGCAGTATACGCAATACGCACCCATGTTCGGTCCAACTTAATCTACTATGTTTCATAGTTGGCACATTTGCCCTTGCCTTCTTCACATAACTAAGTATGTACATGTACAATGTACATACATAATCTGTTCTGGGGTTAACGAATTAATTATTCAGAAGCAACAACTAACTAGCATTGATTGTCAATAAACCCTCAATTTATTCGCCAAAGTAGTTATTACTCAAACTAGTTCCTTCTCTTTAGATTAAGATACTAGCTGATTGTTTTTTTTTTTTTTTTAGTTTTCTCCTTTTACACACGATTTCATTCAGGTTATGTGAGTTAGCAGCAGCATCAACATTAGCAGGAGTCGGAGCAGGAGCAGGAGCAAGAGTGGAGACACACACAAAAAAAAAAAAATGGAAGCAATTGTACGTACAAGTTTCCCGAGGACATGTTTGCTTTAGGAATCGCGCGTTGCGCTGGCTGTGCAATTGTGGGTACACTGCATTAGTGCACGTCTTGCGAGCGAAGCCTTTATTTATTTCACTGCACAGAGTGCTGATTGCCCTTTTCCGGTCCATCGGCATCGGCGGCGGTGGCGATAGCGCAGCGGCGACCAACGTGGGGCAGTTATATTTCTTTTTTTTTTCTTCTTCTTTTTTTTATTGGCAGCAAGAAAGAAGGATGGTATAAGACACTATTAGCGCTTCTATTTCATTCATAAAAATACACAATTCTTCTGGCTGGTTTTGCTTGCCCTCTGTTGACTTGTGCGATTTTTAAATTGACTTTTTATACTTTGTATATACGAGAGTACAGATACTATATATATCTTTTATTTAGAAAAAGAACAAAAAAAAAAAAAAAATAATAATATAAGATCGAAACAGTACACGAGGGACACGTGTTTGTGGCGCCGGAAATTAATCGGTTTTTTTTTCTTCTATTTTTATTTTCTTCTCCAAGTATGGTGTTGGGTATTGGAAGGTAGGTACTCTAACTCTGGATAGCATTTGTAATCTTGTCTTATCGGTCCAAGTATTGAAACATATTATGTTATATACATAATTTTGCAGGAAGAAGACCAGGCAGGAATAATATATCACCTTACCAAAACGAAAACCTGAATTGATATTGCATGGTTATAGTTATTATTATTGTTTCCAGGAGCATTGAATTTCAGCAATATATCTCTAGTTAGATCCTTGGATACCCTTCTGGCGTTAATGGTTGCAAGGTTTCGAAGAAGCAAGAAAATAAGGCAAATGCTTTGCTTTGGTACATCGGTCGCGTCGTCGTTTTGGCATGCCGATGCCAGTATGCCGGTATGCCGGTGTGGTGCCGGACGAAGAAAATGAGGAAAGATATCAATTTCTGAGTAACTGGCACGTTTTTTTCAATATTTATTGATACATCAAGAGCTTAGGTCAGACAGCTTCAAGGTGTGAAGTGGATTTATTCTTTTTTTTATAGTGTAGGTACTTGTATTAAAAGGAAGAGGTGTGGTGTAGTAGGTTAGAGGATGTGGTAGCAAAATTTGAATGAACAATGGAAAGAGAACTAACTCTTTGTTGTCGGGACTGTTTTTTTTTTTCAATCTTGAGACTTGTATTGTAATGTTTAGGTCAAAGGACAGTTTTTAAACCTGATGAATATTTTCGCATCTGGTTTAAGTTGAGCCAAACTGTTGAACTTGCATTTGCTTTCCTAGAGTAAAATCGATTGACATAGTTAGATTCTGGGATATTTTGTATAGTAAACTTATATAAAAATTAAATGTTGATGAACGTTCATGCGATTTGAGGACAACTGACTTCAAATATGGATGTGGGTAATGTAGGAATCTTTTACAAGCCATACGGAGAGCCGAACAATTACATACTACCAAATGCCCTATGCTTTAAAACAGACAAAAGTTCCTTTCACCTAGCAGTCAATTAATATTTATTCTGCGGTGATTGCTACAGCAGAGAAAAGTAAGACTTTTCGGAATTCTGGGAATCTTTGGAAGAAAGATAAACTGTGATGGTTTAGCGAAAGCGAACTCCAAATGCAAATTTGCACCATCATGCATCACTTGTGCAAATGCTCTTATACAGGATCGATAGGAAATGCTCGAATAACACTTAGATGGTCAGGCACACGGACCAATACGATACAGACCGCCAACACACTATATATGGTCTCTCTTTTTTCCTACAAGCTGAAAATCAGCTGATGTGCCATTTATTCAGGGAGTGTTACGCTTACCCGTTTAAAAATGGGAGCAGTAAACACACCACAAAAATAAATGGCACATGCAGGGATGGTTGCCATCACAAATAGCACAGGCAGAGATGTACACTACACGCCGTATTCACAGACACGACAAATATTTAGAGGGTATTTCAGGCAAGAGGAGTACGAATTGGCGGTCTGTATTGGTCTGTAGTCAGACCATTCCAGAAGGAGTAACCTATTGATTTCATCTTATATCTTGGTGGAAGTTGAAAGTAGAAAAGTTGCAATCGCTAGAAGCAGCCAGAGCCTGCTAGGATCGTATGTATCGAACTGTAAGGTCTGGAATCGGCAAGTGCAGAGGAATAATGCCAACCATAGGACGCCATATCAAAATTGCTTCTACCGATGTGATTGACTTGGGAACCGCCACCAAAAAGAAACCCTTGATTGGTTCGTTGATGAGTCCCACTCAAGTTGCCATTGCAGCAAAAGAGGCTGTTTACAAAGCGATGCTTCAAAAAGATGCTAGATTTGTCTCTGGGTTCTGAAGAAAAAGAATACCAGAAACAAGAACTTAAATGCCTGGTTACACATTTGTCCAGCCGATAATGATGGTCTATGCACACAATGCACCAGATTTAGCTGACTAAGCTGATCTCTAAATGAGAAAACAAGCTGTGCCATTGTTACTATCGGAGATAGTAGACTCCATTTCAAAGCAATTCTTCATAAGAAAATCCAGTAGGAGTGGGAGCATAGATATTGTAGGTACTAAAATAAAAAAAGAATCTGTGAATGTAACAGAGAAATTAATCTTTATACAGCGACGGTGTCTTAAGGCAAGCTTGCATTTGTGCCAAATTCAAGCAAAAAAAAAAAAAGGACAGTTGTCACCCAGCAGGCTAAAAATAGTAGACGAATTATCAGCACCATAATGATGATCTGAGAAAAATAAATCTCTGTAAAGTAATATGGTAGATGGCAGAAGACGGAAAGGAACAAGTGATCAGTGTAGTTAGGGAGGTTCTTAAAAAAATGGAAGTAATTCCTTAAGTGCCAGATATAAAAGACATCACCAAAATATTTCTTAACTTTATTTTTAGAGTGATTTTCGGCGCAGTCTTCAAGACATAGGGCCTGCTTTAATTTTCTTCCTCACTTCAGTGAGACGATCGTACTAAATTTATTTCCGAAAAACTTCACAAAACTTTTCCTTGAGTCTTACAGTGAACTCTTCATGATGTTTAAGTAGTACAATATCGAGATGGTGTTATATTTGTATTTATTGACCATACCTTTGTATTTCTGTGCAGAATTGATATTCCTAGAACTCAGAGACAGCCTATTAGTACCACGTGAATGGTTAATCAAACTAGCTCTGAAATGAGTTATGACCGAAGGGCAAAAATGAACTCACTGTCACTGCCAATAAGGACAAATGTTACTTTCCCAAACAATCTTCTAAGGGATCGAGCTGGCCCACTCTCATACCATTTCCTCCGCTCCAGTAAAACAGTATTTTTCAACAAATCCAAAAATGACAGATTGAATATAATTTCACAAAAATAAATGAATGGACTTGCGTCTAACTTTTGTAGGACACAATTCCATAATCGAAGATTTCAGAATGTCGACAACACAACAGAATTTTTAAATTCCATGAACTACCCCATCATACTTTTTTGAAAAACCAACAGCTGGGTATGTAGAAGTACCGCAATACAAAATTTATAAAGGGTGGTCCAAGACCAAGCATAACGCACGATTTTAATTGTGAGGCACACCAAGTCAAGTTTTTTGTCCAACTTTATTTGACATTTCTTCGTTTCAGTCTTTGACAAATTCAATCATGGAGACGGAGAGGTACACAATTCAGCAGCGCGTTCGGTTAACTGCGCGCCACTGCTTCGGTGGCATGACATAGTACCTCTATTTGAAAATCCATATTTTCAATGACGCTGACTCAAAATTGAAAATTGAGGTTCGTTAATGTGCCGAATCATCTCATCCTTTAACTCTTGAATTGTTCTTGACTTATTGACGCACACTTTTTCTGTCTAATATCCCAAAAAAAAGTCCAACGGTGTCAAATCACATGATCGTGGCGACATATCGCAATGACGCCGACGTGAGGTAACACAGCCATTGAATTTCTCGGGCAAAATAGCTATTGTTTCGTTGGCTCTGTAGCAAGTGTCACCGACCTGTTGGAACCACATATTGTCCAGCTCTATACAGGGTGATTCACGAGCATTGTGCCAAAAAGCTAGAGCGTGTAGGTTGAGTTGAGACAAGAAAAAAATCGTATGGGAGGGGGGTCTATTCCCCCCCCCCCTCCGTTTAGCCGGTTGGGGCAATTTTCTGAAAAATTGACTTATTTTGTAAAAAAAATATATTAAAAATCAACGGCTTCGTTTATAACACCGTGTTATACCTTTTTGGAAAGTAAAAACTTCTTTTTTCATACTGTTTTTAAATTAAATTGTTTTAACGAATAGTTTAAAAAATATAAATTTTCAAACTCAAAATTTTGAAAAAAAATTTGAAAAAATAATTTTAAAACTAATTTTTTTCAAAATTTTACGTAATTAGGTATAATTTTTGTTCTCATAATTCAATGCTCCCATTAATTTTTAATCCAACACTGAAAACCGTATGGCTCTACTACTTTTTGTTGCCAAGGTATTCAAAAATAACCGAACCTACTTCTTCACAAAAACACGAAAAAATTGGCTAAATGATCACTTGTGCCATCCCGTAAGGCTAGATTTTCTTGTTTTTGTGAAGAAGTAGGTTCGGTTATTTTTGAATACCTTGGCAACAATAAGTCGTAGAGCCATACGGTTTCCAGTGTTGGATTAAAGATTAATGGGAGCATTCTAAGAACAAAAATTATACTTAATTACGTAAAATTTTGAAAAAAATTAGTTTTAAAATTATTTTTTCAAATTTTTTTTTCAAATTTTGGAGTTTGAAAATTTATATTTTTTAAACTATTCGTTAAAACAATTTAATTTAAAAACAAAATGAAAGAAGAAGTGTTTGGCTTTCCAAAAAGGTATAACACGGTGTTGTAAACGAAGCTGTTGATTTTTAATATTTTTTTTTACAAAATAAGTAAATTTTTCAGAAAATAAAATCCCATACGATTTTTTTCTTGTCTCAACTCAACCTACACGGTCTAGCTTTTTGGCACAACGCTCGTGAATCACCCTGTATATCCTCGATTTCTGACCACAAAAAGTCCGTTATCATCTCGCGATAGCGAAGACCTTTTTTTCGAAAAACAGTCACTGAGGATGCATCGGCTTTTCAACAATCCTCCTAGAGACCTGAAATTTGCGCACCATTCTTCCGATTGTGTATATGGACACCATTTGGTCAATTTTATTAAAATAAATAAATAAATAAATACTTGTCACAACAGCTGCAAGCGGGGCCGAGGCCTGTGACTTACTCAACTATTCCTGTGTGTGAGTTGATATTCTGTAGGAATGGAAGGGACTTACAATTTACCGTCGAATCCAAACGGCTAACAGAGAAGCCCTTTCCATGAAATTATTTACTCTTGGAACATTTGTCACTTCCTCGCAATAGGTTGTACCCCGGAAAAACACTAACGTGGAGTCAGGGATCGAACCCAGAACCTTTGGCGTGACAGTCCGACACACTAACCACTACCCCATGGGGTACTTCATTTGGTCAATTATAGGTACTGACCAAAAATATCACGAAGTGCACAAAACGCATTTTGATTTGAACGCCCATTTTCATACCTCTCCATGATTGAATTTGTCAAAGATTGAGACAAAGACATGTCAAATAAATTTGGTAAAAAAACTTGAAGTTAAAATGTAACTTATAATTAAAATCGTGTTTTATGGTTGGACCACACTTTATATAATCTACTTCTTCGCCCTTTAAAGCAGCGTTAAAAGTTTCAAGTGCTTTAATGTGTCCTGTAACCACCCTCTTGATTATTTTGTGGAATCTAAGGGTATCTACTTATACATACACATGTTAGTATTACCAAGCAATAATTATTGTAATAATTCTAACAACCGCCTTGCATGCTATTTCACGCTTTGATTCCATATATAAATGCAAATTATGCCTCAAATCTGCTAAGGAATTCCATACGTCACCTCTATTACGTCAGAATTCAACAACATTAGCATGCACACCCAGCTTATCCTTATAGAAACAACTCCAGAACCCGCGCATAAGGAATATCCAGAAAAAAAAAACAAAAAAATGTATAGTACTCGTATGTAGGTACATTGAAGTCACCATATCGAAATTGAAACCCCTAACATAAATCGTTCCGATGTTTTAGGTCACGCGCGATTTCAGCACGTCAGTATTCAAAACAACACGTGATTGCTTTTGCATGTTAATGTAGTGTATGTGGGTTAATAATCGCTTAGTCTGAAAGAACAACCATATACATATAAGCTTTAAGGTCCTTCAAACTCCTGGAACTGGAACTAAAATTTCTAGCAACGACAATACATACCTACTACAAGTATAATATTTATGAGTGTTTGAATATAAAGACCCCTTGTTGCTTAAAAGGATATTATTTTGTCTAAGAGTCTGAACGTTAAAACCTTATTGTCATAATTCGAACAGACTTTATTCTACGAGCATATGCAGTAAGTATACTGAAAAGAAGAATTTTTAACAGCGTACTTTAAATCGAGTCTCCAACTGTGTTTATGTTGCAATTAACTTCACATAAAGCAAAATGTATCTATAACCAAATAGCACTTAAGGCAAGAGTAGGTATACGACGACATGCTTCCAGACATGTTAGCGAATATACATTCACCCTGATGCTTCTGAATTAACATTGCCATAAACGCTTGACATACCGACATTTTGATCAAAATAGCGTATATATATAGTCGAACCGATGCGATGCGATGGATGAAAATTTCCAAACAATACCCGATGAACGTCCCACATCCCCCTCCCCCTAACCCACTTGACTTTCTATTTGACTGAGAAAATTCAAAAATAATAGTCCTTTTCTTTGCGTTTTGAAAAACATTCCAAACGCTAACGCGCAAGCAGAGGAAGAGAACTTCGCTCCCTTTTTTTTCGCAACAGATGCATGGAAATAATAATAATAATCGTGTTCCCATTTTTGCTTCCAGATGGGTACTTCTTGTGTATGTCTACATAAAAAAAAAGTCTTATTATTTCCATCTCCCCTGGAAGAAAGATTCGAAAAAAATGCTTTGGAAAAACTACTTAACTAGATTACTCGAAATAATGCAATAATGACGTATAGCGAGCGTTTTGTGGGTAAATACTTTTTCAAGTCTCGTTTTTTTTTTCTTTTTTTTTCTTCTTGGAGTGAAAACAACGACACAATTGAAAAAATACTCCCAGTCATGATTCAATCACCCAGTCACTTTGGCCATCGTCGTCGTCGTCTTTAGATGAGTCGTTTACCTGCGATATTCTGTGAGTTGCAGACAAGCCTCCATGCTCCATGTTACAAGCGGAAACACAGGAAACAATGGAAAAGAGCTCCAAAAATCTTCCCACTATTGTTTCGGGTGGGAATAATTAAATATTCCTAAACGGTGTGTGGTGCAAGTGTATTTTTTGGTTCTGAGAGTTCATCATCTGTGCGAAATCTTTAAAAGACAATTTGTTTTGGCAGTGCCGGACTAAGTCATGTATTAGACTAGAAGGGTTTTTTTTCATCTTAGTTTTAGGGGTCATTTTTTTTTCTGGTAAAAAGGTATCATGAAGGGGAGACAAAATATTGAATGGTGTTGACATAAGGGATTCAAGGCGTAACCTAATTTACTGGGCCAAAATGTATCTGATAATTCTTACAACAAAATTTAACATCACCTGCAAAGATTAACAGTTACGTATTGCGCATCTTAGCTTCATCTGAATTGCAAAGACAAAATGCAGCCGCAGCCATAGTCGGAGCAGCATGTGCAAGAGCTGGTATTGAGCCGCAGTCGCAGTAACGACCATATGAAATGAAAATCACTATTTTGACTAATTTCGTAGTGGGGCTCTGGCTTAGGCAAGGCTACAATTTTCTTTTTCGCCAGTGCCCAAGTTGGACCGGACAACTATGACCTATGAAGTCCTGATTTTGATGTTTGTTTTTGCGCCGTAGAATACCCTCGCTTAGGCAAAGTGTTTTGGATCAGTTGGTGCGCAAGTCGTCAGGATGACACTCATTCTGACGACTTGCGTATTTGATTTCGTATACTCGTAAGCGTGGCTTCTGTTAGTGTTATAATTCCAATGTTTATCATCTTCGTATTAAATAATTCACTATCGATGGTTCTAATTTATTCGGATGATGCTGGTGTCTTGATTACATGTAGTTGCAGCATTGGCAAATGCTGATGGACAATGTAAACGCACACGGAAAGAATTCTTAGATCAGATCACGAAAAATAAGCTGCAAATCACGTCAAATGAATCCAGGTTTGTACCTTGGATTGGAAAATAATAAATCTATACTTTCTATTTGCAATTTAAGAAAATTTGCGAAACGAAGATATTGATACTCTATAATCATATTTCAACATCTTTTAGTATCAATAATTCGATCGAGAGAAGGAAAACATTACCATTCGCAAATCGCAAATTGATCCCAATGAGTATCAATTTTATATTTACTCGGTTGTAAATTGCAAAAGCGAGTCGTAGATTTCAATCTTTTTGTTTTGAATAAAAAATCTGTTTTTTGAAAAATCTACTGGTAAAGTCGTAAATTGCAACCCCAATTTGCAATTTGTAACATTATATCGCTTTGGGAGGAAGCAACTTTTATTGAAATGCATCTATTATTATTTATTGAAAAATGTAACTTTTACTTACTTGGTTGATTCTAGGAATCGAACTCGAGACCCTCTGCATACCAATCTAGCACACATCTACTAGGCCATGGTGATGTATCCAAGTAGGATATCAAAATTAATAATAAGAAGCAACCTGAATATGAGTTAGGTACATTTTAGGGGTGTTTTGAATTAAGATTATGTTTTATTGGCGAGAAAAATATAGTCGTCTTATTTTGGACGCTAACCTCTAATGTACAATTTTTTGTGATGATCATTTAAATAAAAGTAAGAAATTGTATATAATGAGTAGTTGAAATTCAACCTTGTACTCCCTATGTACATAATAGAACTACAAAAAAGGCATTATTGGAGACACAAGCGGGGCCAGGGCCTAATGACTTATATTCTGAACGATTCCTGTATGTGCGTTGATATTCTGGTGGAATATCATTTCCCGCTGAATCCGAATGGCTTACAAAGATCCACTTTTAATATTAACCAGATTTATTTTTCGAGGATTTTACATTTCCTCAAAAGAGACAGTACCAAAAAAAAAGAAGATAATTATTAGTTGGAGGCAGGGATCGAACTCCGGACCTTCGACGTAGCTGTCAGACACACTTGAGTTGAATTTAATACTCAGTGATTGTAAATCACGAAAAAATTCTAGCAATTCCAGATTGGTAAAAAGTATAAATGGAATTATTCCCTTGAAGTAGTAAATTGCGACAAAAAGGTTGTAATTTACTTTGAAGGGCACAAGCTTGAATTATAACTTTTAATTGTAAATCTCAACTTAGGAATTGTTGTAATTTGAGATGAATTGAAAGTTAAATTGCCAATTTTTCTATCAGTTTCGAATCAAAGCGCTGTGATTTACAAAAAAGCATGTTTTGTAAATTGCAACTGAATATTTCGCAATTGGTGATTTTTCAATTCTTTCCGTGCAAAAGCATTTAATTTGTGATTGCGATAAAAAAGCATTTTAATAGCTTTCCTGTGGAAAATTAAAAAAATTCAATAGGATACCTACTGAATTTCTAACCCCATTTCACCCTATAAGCAGCTTGGTACAAAAATCAACACTTAGGGCTATGAGATTTGAGTGCACGTAACTTATCAAACACAGTAAGAATTTTTATAAACCGATATCACATTTTTGCTTTTAGCCCATATCACCCTACCAGGTAGGTCTTGCAAGAAATATTTAGCCTTCAAGCCACGCGCAAACTATATAGCCCAGTCGAATTATACAAAAAAAAAAGGGCTGAAATGGAAAAAATTAGATAGGGGTTTTTTTTTCTTTTGATCGTTAGAGGGGTTTATATTATAAGGAGCATATGTATCAGTTTTCGACCTCGTAACTCTATTGCGTTGGCCTTGGCCGCCATCTTGAATTTAAGGAAAACTTGTTTTTCTTAAATAACTCGCTTATTTTCAATTTTTCGCTAAAAATGCTTATGACAAAAGTTTATTTATTTATTTATTGAAGTCTATAAGTTTACAAAACTCTCTTAGACTAATTACAAATTTCTTTAAAACTATTATAAAAATAATGCTATGATAAAAAAAGATTCAACTTTAAATAATATTTTCCAAAACAACAGATTTGAAAACAATTCTATCTTGATTAAAATCGAAAACATTTGCATATTTATTAAAATTAATACAAGCATTGGTAATTGGCTCATTTTGGCCATAGTTTGTTGCATGTTGAGGAATAAACAAAAAATTATCAATTTTAGGTCTTAAAAGTCTAGAAGGCGCATATATACCGAACAAGGCTAAAAGAGGGGGACAGTCAATATGTCCTGTTACGACATCTCTTGCAAATGTAACAGAATAATAAGTTCTTCTACAAGATAGAGGCTTTAAATCAATTAATAAACATCTACTGTTATAAGATGGCATGGAATTAGACCAATTTAGTTTACGAAGTGCATATTTAGTAAATCGTTTCTGAATTTTTTCAATACGTAGCAAGTCTTTTTTTGAAAAGAGGAGACCATACGACAGAGCAGTATTCCAAAATTGGACGAACTAAAGCTACAAATAAGGATTTTAATGTATAAGGATCACGAAAATCATGGGAGTTCCTAAATATAAATCCAGACAAAGCATTGGCTCTTGATATAACATAATCAATATGTATGTTAAAAGAGAGATGTGAATCAAAAATGACTCCCAAATCTTTTTTGTTTACAACTCTTTGCAATATGACATTATTTGCAATCTTATAATCAAACGATATAGGCATCTTGGACTTAGAAAAAGACATAATTGAGCATTTATTGACATTCAAACTTAAGGAGTTATTAAAACACCATTCATTTAAGTTATCAATATCTTGTTGTAATTTTAAACTATCAGAAACTGACTTAATAGATTTAAAAATTTTCACATCATCAGCGAACATCAGACAATTTGAGAAATTTATAACTGTTGGCAGATCATTAATGAAAAGAAGAAACAACAAAGGTCCAAGATGACTGCCCTGCGGAACACCCGAATAGTTCCTTATTTCAAAAGATAACCTCGAACCAATCTTTACAAATTGTGAGCGATTGCATATCCATTTAAGGAGTATTGAGTGAAATCCCAAGAAATACAGTTTCCTTAATAAAATTTGATGGCTAACTCTATCGAAAGCCTTTGAGAAATCCGTGAAAACAACATCAGTTTGACATTTGTTTTCCATGTTTTTCAAACAAAAATTTACAAAAAGAGTTAAATTAGTCACAGTAGAGCGCCCGTGTACAAAACCATGTTGGTAAAACGATATATGGTTTTTCACCGCTTCGTACATCTTATTTTTTACAATCGATTCGAAAACCTTAGGAATTAATTGCAACTTAGCAATGGGTCTATAATTTTCAACCACTTGCTTTGATCCAGATTTAAAGGTGGGAGTAATATAGCAAAATTTCCATGTATCTAAAAACTCACCACTACGAAGAGATAGGTTAAATATGTAACACAGCGGTTTCGCCAAATTACCTGCACATTCTTTTAGAAACCTTACAGGAATGTTGTCAGGTCCCATACTCAAACTATTTTTAGGCTAGAAAGTTCAGTAAAAATCTCTTTTTCAGATATAAAAATAGAACCCATGTCAATTAATTGAGAATAAGCTGGCAAAACATCACAATTTGAGGCATCCACCATAAAATTGGATTGAAAAAAAGTTGCAAACATATTACAGATTTCAGAGATATCACTACTTACAATGCCATTGTAATTCATGTTTGAAGGAATTCCAACCGATTTTCTTTTTACATTATAGAACTGCCAAAAAGACTTGGAATCACTCTTGATCTTTAGTTCAACAGACCATATATACTGGTTATGTAAAAACTTCTTTAAAAAATTATATTTTTTAAGCAGACGACGATAATTGCTTCGAAAATTTGAATCGATCTTGCATTTTTTCTGAGCCTTTAGTAGTGCATTTTTTAAACGCACTTAACTTTTTGAAAACCATATTGGCTTATTTGATCCCCGTCTTATAGCCTTTTTAGGTATAAACTTAGCAAACAAATCTTGGATTACATTCATAAAAATAGAAAAACACGAAGACAAATCAGATTGAGACAAAAAAGAAATCCAATCCAAATTTTTAATATAATTATTTATGCAATTGTAATCAGCCTTATCAAAATTGAATTGAACTCCTATCAAAGATGATGATAAAGATCGAAAAACTGATAAATTACAAACTATATTCAAGGCTTTATGGTGAATACTATTATTTAACAAGGGATTAGCATCTTCAAAGATTGAAACATCAAACTCATTATGGATATAAGTCAAATCCAAAATTCTACCTATATCATTAAAAACATTGTTTATTTGAGATAAATTCAGAGCTGAAAAAGTATCAGTTACAACAGCCTCAAAGTCTTTTAAAACATTAATCGGAAATAAACATTTATCATCTTGAGAATAAAGCCACTTAATATTACAAAGATTAAAATCTCCTAACACTACAGCAAAACAATTTTTGATCAAAATTAGCAACAATATTTTTAACATTATTCACATGGGCATTATAGACAGTAAATTCAGCATTAGGAGGTATGTATGAAACAAAAACAAATATTTTGATCTTTTTTAAACTTGTATCATGAGATATGATAGAGAATTCTATACAAACACAAATTTGTTCGATCATACCCGAGCAGTTTGACAGTTGAATTTCTTTACTATTAAAACAAGATTTAACCGCAACCAGCACACCACCACCTCTATTTAATCCAGTACATATTGCATTTCGGTCACGTCTGAAGACAACAAAATTTGAGTTAAATAACTCTGTTGAAAGTAATCCATCATAAAGCCATGTTTCCGTAAGTGCAATCAAATCATGTGCACAATCCATTACAGATGAATAGAACTGATTAGTTTTAGTGCGCATACCTCCTACATTCTGATAATAGAGAGAAAAATTATCAAATGCAGTAACAGCAGTCTCAGGAAGTTGTTTAGAATTGTATTTCCTACAACTTTGTTCATGACAATTTTTTGCCTACGACTGATATTTTTCGATTTAATTGGAAAAAAAACAAAAAATAAAAAATTAATTAAATTTTTTTTTTTAAACTTAAAAAAACTTTTTTTGAAAAATTTAAGAAATAATATTATTTCTTCTATAAAAAGGCTTCTATATTTGCATAGAAAACACTATTCAGAAAATTTTATCAAAATCGTAGAAGCCGCTTTTGAGAAAAATTATATTTTCACTAAAAATCGTATGTCAACGAAAATATAATTTTTCTCAAAAGAACCTTTCGAAATAAAAAGAATTTTTTTTTTAAATAAATTGGAGATGTGGTTTCTGAGTGTAGTCTAAGCAAACAAACTTATATAAAAGCTTTTCGAGAACCCGGTGCCTTGTGGTAAGCATGATTATGTTTGTTTCTGTCAAATTCAAACATCTCACTACTTCAATGCTCTTTTAAATACATTTTCTGTTACGACACGCGCACCACCTACTTTAAGTAAATTGTACTTTGCGACGTACAATATTTCCTCTTCTAGTTTGTAAACTGGAATTGATTTACTCGCAAAACTGCATTTGTGACAAACCATGCTCTACAGAATTTTTACCATACTTCACAGAAACCTTGGTAGACATCCTAAGAAGACTCTACCATAATATATGTTAGTGATTTTACAAAATGCACTAAAAATGCATTTTTGCCACAACCGCTTAACCGAATTTCGACCACTTTAAACTATCCTATCTGTCAAGTTCAACGATCAAACTTGCTTCTTTAACAAGGTTCTTCTTCTTAGTGTCTCTTTTTTGAACGTGGCAATAACAGCTGTGCCGGTACGGCTTTAGTTTTTTTTTCAAGATGGTATTTTTGTAACCAGCTGATGATAATGTACTTTCATACGTTTTATGCATTGTCCAACTTTGTGAACCGTATGTGAGTGCCGGACGCTCAGTTGAGGAGTAGATTCTTGTAGATCAAAGAAAATACCTGATTTTTCTCGCCCTTCATCCACCTCAAGCTTGACTAATGATTGTTGTCGTCATCAAAAATTACTTCGCCATTAACCATAGATCACATAAAAACCTATTGACTCCTTAAAATAACTGCTCGATTCAAATAAATATCTGGAATAGGCATGTGGTGATCAGAAAACGCGCATCACAAGTGTTCAGTCTTTTTTTGAACTTGTACGGCACTCATTTCCCTCGAAAACGTTAAATATACGTCAAGCGTTCGTTGCATGTATGAAGGATAATCACTTATGATGGCTACACCGTCAATAAAGAACAAGTGATGCTTTTTCGGGACCGTCACTCACGCACTCAATATTATGCTCAAAATATTATTCCTATAAAATAAAAATTCTTCCAACAAAATGTTTATTTTGTTTTTAGGCGATTTTTCACATAAGCCCAAAAATGTTCAGCGCCCTTTGAAAAATGTTCTTCATTGTTAATCATAATCACCTAATCCGGCACTGCACTTATTACATTGTACTCACTAACAACACCAAGAACCCACAAAAAAAAAAAAAGAAAAAAAAAAACGCCTTGCTCTTTTACCAAGTAAAATAATATTGAATCACAAATTAAGCCATGCTATTAGGTGGAACAAAATGCATGGCATATGTTATAGAAGAAAAGAAACTCGCACTTGCCCCATTCACATCACATAAGTAAGTAAGTAAGCTCTAGGCGATAGGGTGGCAGTGATAGCAATGTACGAGTATATAGAAGAAGAGGCCTTCTGCCTCAGCCCTTCCGTTTCTTGTTTTTCTTCATCCATTGGGAAGTTTTCACATCCTTTCGACAGCAAAAACAGTCTGTGAAAAAATCGCTATCTTCTTCTTCGTGTGCCAATTGAGCAGAAATGATCCCCAACATTCATTCTTAGATAGATATAATATTAAGACGGAACGTTTCTAATGAAATTCATATAAATATCAACATATCACACTCATAGATGAAACACATAAAATTTGAGTTCCCACACACAAATACCTATACAACTTCCAAAGAAACCAACGATATACCGAGAAAGTGAAGCATCTATAACACAAATCGCAGATACAAAATAAATCTAAGATTTCAATTATAGATAAATCATCATTGGTCAAAAAACTTCCATAGGGATCCTGTCTAATCCCGATTGAATGAATGATTTTTCGGTCAATTTAACCTTAGCGAAGGACGATGGAGCATTTCGTAATGAAGTGGAGAAATTCAACAGGACACATTATCCAAGCACGAACACACTATCGAATTTTCTTTCCATCTGTCAGCAAATTCAATTAATGAGTCAGCAATCAAAGCATACAAAAAAAAATAAAGAAAAGGATGAAGAGCGAGAATGAGCACTAAATAGATGGGATAAGAGGTCCTTTGCTCCTGTGTCCTATGGTTCTGGTCCTGTGTCCTGTCTTGTGTTGTAGGCGATGCCAATAACACTGCTTTAGCTATGCTATGTTATGCGATGCGATGATGATGAATGATATTTGCTTTGTATCTGCGTTTATACGAGTATATTATCCTTCTGTGTAGAAGTTAGGTCGACATGAAATAATAATGTCATTGAATATATACATTACATACGAACTCACAACATATAGTTAGAGTTCCTTGTTATATTCAAAATAAATATTTAATAGTAAAAAAAAATTGGACAAGGAGTGAAATTTCAATTAAACGAGCAAGAAGCGAGGACATGTTTATCCGCTTATAGAAACCAAAAACGGAGTCTTAAGTTACTAAGCCACCACCATACCCAGTGATTTGGATTGTTGCCAGGGTGGATAGGGGATATTAAATGCGAGATATGCAGCAGAACTTCTTTTTTTTTTTTTTTGCTGTGATGTTGCATACTTTTATGCGCCATATCATTCTGTAGTATAATATAAGTAAATATATCTATCGTGTATGTGTATAAGTAGACAAAAATCGGCCAAAATAATAAATTTTGCCCTTAAAAGTGAAAAATAGTTCGAAAGCATGACCGGAGGATATAATTTAATAACCACCTCAATTACACTTACACTACAATCGCTGCATACTTTTCGGGGGATTTCTTTGCTGAGCTGCAAAATGAATTTATATCTTTTGGCAAAGAGTATTGGTTGCATTCAAAATCTCATTGCAAAAATCTACAATAAGGATTAAACTAAAAAAAAATATTATAAAGATTCCAATTTTGTTGTAGTATTGTTGTTCATAGAGAACAAAAATAAAATAGAAAAAAAATTATTGTGTGTTTTTGTTCGACTAATCTGTTTTAAAGATAAAAACCATTTTTAGATACATAAATGTCGTCCATGGATATTTTGACTTTTGGATTCTAAATAATACTTTGATGTGTCTGGAGATAAACAATTTCAATGAAGGTCTTTATGGTTGGTTATAGGAGAATAAAATTCTTACTCTTTTGGTCATTACCCAAACAAAAGTTTGTTTGAAAAAGTACTTATTTTATTCCGATATGGTTTTCATAGTCTGTCCATATATACATATATATTCTATTAAAGACAGAATCTTCTTTTTCACAAATGAAGTAGAGATATTAGATATAACGAAAAAAGGACAAAAGTCCAAGGACGAAAAATATTCCATATAAATGACCACATGTTTGCTTTAAGCAGAAAGATAAAATCGTTTAAGGTAAGAAGATGTTAAACAATTTGTTTTCCTGTCCTTAGGGCAGTCTTCGACTGAATTGTTAAAGGACTTTTGTCTGGAAATGTTTGTGGAACTTTGGGAGGCTTTGAAAAACTTAAAGAATTATCAAGAATTTCCATTTGCATAAATTATCATTGAAGTTGTTTAATGCTTTAAAGAGTAGAAAAAGTACTTGCGTTGGACATAAACATCACAGAGTTTCTTCCTCATCAGTATTCAGTCGTATATACATATATTCTGAGGTAGGATGAATGAAAGCCACAATTTTTTAAAGCAATTCAGCAGGAGTTCAAAGCGATTTTCAAATTGAGATTTCTAAGAATTGTGTTTGCCACAGAAAATTTATTTTAATAAATTTAGTAAGGTGAATTTTTATTTTCAAGAGAACGATTTTGAGAATCTTAGTTCTTGTGTGATAAGCTTGTTAACAATTTATAAGAAAATCTTTCAAACTGTCTTCAAAGCATCTTTTCCTTATAAAGTCATTGAAGGAATGAATGAGTTATAGACAACAAATCTGGCATTACAGCCAAAGCCAGGAAGTGAAGAATAAAAAAACTACTTCATCTACCATCATGACTTGCTTCAAGGAAACTTATCAGCAATCGTAATGGTGTTGTTTTCTCATGCGAAGAAGACTAAGGGATTCAATAACCAACATGGGAGCAATATAACCCGAACAAAGAGGCTTTCTATGAACTTCTCCAAAGGACGTTTTACGATATGCCTTGGTCAGAATTGTTTTTTGGCGTTTAAGACGCCTTTGGAAAGGATGAAACTTTTGGTTTGGTCAGTATCCACAGCCTGCACTTTCATGAACTGAGGCTTATCGACTTCTTTGCTAGACTCAATGCCATCTTAGCAAGCACTTAATACACCAAGCTCAATATAAATACGCGAAGGGTTTTAGCGGTCTTCAGACCAATGGTCCATGAAACATATTTCAGAGATACTAACATATTTTTATATGAATGGTTTTGTCTCTACTACAGTAAATATTGTTATGGTTTTTGTCTCTACTACAGTAAAATTATGCTGAATAATTTTGCTGAATGATTCTGTTGAAATAACAATGGGGAATTTGAAAGCTCTTAAAGCTTTCAAAGCATCTTGACAATTCCGAATGGTTCGAGACTTAGACTGTTCGGGAAACTTTGATCCCAAGTATAAATAGGACATTTTATTCAGAAATGGACACAGTTTCATTTTAACCGTGGTAACGAATAAATGGTGAATAATTAGTGGTGCTAAGATAAAGAAATAAATAAAGAGTTTGAACTTAGATAAAAGTGAGTTTCATTTATAGAGATAGTAGTGGTGATTGAAAAGTAAAGGAAAATAAGTTTTTTTTTTCGAACCCAAGACTAAAAACATTACAATATCATAGAATCGGATCTCTTTCCAAGCAGTAGAACCAGTCGAGTTACAATGAGGCTTCAACTCAAAATCGAGAAGAAGCTTTCACAAGAGACGGCCAAAACTTTCTCCAAACTATTTTCCCATAGCCTCCCAGAAAAAAAAAAAAAAATTGCCTTGATGGTGAGTGGCTGACGCAGCTCTAAATAAGAATATTAAGCGATGCTGCAGGCTAAAATCAGATCTGTTTAGAGAGAGTGTTTTATGACCAGAAAAGGAAGTGGAATATCGACTTCTTTAAACCGTCTATTAAATGCAAAGCGTTCATAGTAAGAGAGCCTGAATGAATTAATTCAAGAGAGCCTGCCAGTCGCAGTCAGGCCAAATAATCCATTCGAATTTGATGATGATGGACAAGATATTAGTCCACCCGATCAAAAAGCAGTAAAGATTGTCTTGGTCGGCCCTTATTCCAACAATGCTGCTGCAGGAGATTGCCCTCTTTAAAGCAGCAGGAAACTAGCAAGCAAACAGAGGCATAAGTCACAGTTTCTTTATTAAATCTTAAGATCCTTCGCCAGCAATATCTACGTTAGTCTGATCTCGGGTTAAATTAATCAAACATTAACAGAACTCCCATATTCAGACAGAAGATAGAAAAGACAAAAGAGTTTCAGTTACCATCTTTATATGCTCGTATATATCAATTTAATACAGCTCTCTTATCGAAAATGAGTGCATTATTTGGTATCGAAGAACCAAAAACGGTTTCTAGTCTGATATTCATAAAATAAACGACGGTGTGCCCCAAGGCTCCATTTTGTCTCCGACTTGTTTCTTCATTTTTATAAGTAATCAGTAATCTAATCTGTTTTTTGGACGTGGACCTGCAACATCAACGTATGATAAGCTCATTAAATTCCGATCTTGACAGAATTGTTTACTGAGTAGTTATCAGTCGTTTTTCATGCTTCTAAAACTCTATGATGTCTTCTGCCAGGAAAACTAACCCCATGCTCTTACATGGAGAGAGCCAAGCAGTTTTGCGTTCTCATGGATAGAATGCAGAAAAGAACTTACAAATTGATAAATGTTGGTAGGAAACGGAAAAATTTGTTTCACTTGAACACCGCTGTAATTTTTTTTTTTTTTTGTCTGACAGAATTTTATCGCTACTTTTATAAACAGTGCTCTAGAAAAATAGCCTGTTGCATTGCTCCCCTAAAACGATTTCCCCGTAAAACACGTCCCACTAGGAATGGTCATCAGCCCAATTTCAGACGTAATGTTAAGTATAGATACTATTTCTTTTGCCGCACGTTACGAATGTAGAACGGACAGACCAACTGATTTGTTCCTCCCATCGCGATTTACAGTCATTCAAAACCAATTTGCATCGACATCTCCTTTCATCTCTTATGGAAGCTTCCTAACAACCCATAATGTGAAACCTCTGCGACCGACGTGACCTAATTTTCACTATTCTACTGATGTGGTAGTACACCAGACACCATTTTGACAGCTTATGTTGTCGAAATTCGGTCTTAATTCAACTTTTTGATTTTGTATTTCAAAGCTAAGTATGTGCACTATTATTCTATATAAATAAGATACAGGCTTATTGGTATAAGGTGTTACAAAAAGCTATAGCATGTTGGTTGAGCCGAGACAAGAAAAAAATCGTATAGGAGGGGGATCTATTCCCCTCCGTTTAGCCGGGAGGGGCAATTTTCTAAAAAAAAAAACATGACTTAAATTTGAAAAAAATTATTTAAATAAACAGTAAATCCTACAATGCCATGCTATTCTTTTATAGTAATTTTAAATAAAGTTATTTTAGTGAACCGTTTTCAAAATATTAATTTTCAAAATCAAAATTAAAAAAAGAATTTAAAAACTATTTTTTTCCAAAATTTTACGTAATTAAGCATTATTTTTGTTCTCAAAATTCAATGCTCCCATTAATTTGAAATCGAACACTGAAACCCGTATGGCTCTATGACTTTTTGTTGCCGAGCTATGGAAAAATAACCGAACTTACTTCTTCACAAAAACAAGAAAAAATTGCCTAAACTAAGGCTGGATTTTCTTGGACAAAATGAGGTTTTGCTTATATTGACTTCAAAAACAGCGAGTTTTAGACAAAAAGCATGTTCTACAAACTTATATCTTAGTAAATTTGAAATAATATTGCCAAGGAAAGTTTTCGCATACCATTTACCATTTAGAAGTTATAGGTATTTACGTCAAAATTGTATGTGGATCCCGAAAGTATGCAATAGTTTTCCCCAACCAAAATTCCTGACAATGTTACATTTGAATTAAATACATAACAAGCTATTATAATCCGACAGCAAATCTAGATCTCTATAAATTGTTTGACAAATAATTTTCGCAGTAAAGCAACTTAAAACATTGCATACTTTTGGGAATCACATACAATTTTGAAGTAATTATACCTATAACTTCTAAATTGTAAATGGTATGCGAAAACTTTCCTAGGCAATATTATTTGAAATTTACTAAGATATAAGTTTGTAGAATATGTTTTTTGTCTAAAACTCACTGTTTTTGAAATATAAGTCAATATAAGCAAAACCCCATTTTGTTGACCTTTGTTGGCCTACCAACTCTCACCACATACCACTGGACCGGTGCCAGGTGATCAGATCGATGAATAATGATAGTATGGCAGACTAACTAGAGGTATTTCGTCGCTCTATAAATTGTATACTATTTTCCGTAGCTAGCTTTCCTGCTAATACACCGACGCATGCTTGAGCATACGACAGGATGACAGGAACAGGAATGAACTATGAGCGAGAGAGTTCTCATCTGAAAAATTACGGCGTAAATTCGGCATAATACCGAAGAACATGCATGTATATGAGAAGTTGAAAATAAATTTTCATTTGAGAATTCCTCATGATAATCTTCTTAATAAGTAAGTTAGTAAGTACAGTATCTAGAAAATATAATTATTTTGACGAAATCATTTTGTGACGTTTAAAAGAAGGAGATTTCAAGACATTTAAAGCTAAAGGACGTGCCGTACATATCAAAAACAAACAAGCTTAATAGACTGGTCTTCTCGTTCTTTTGCATAAGCCAAAGGAGTTCTGGAGAAGCATTCTTTGGACATATAAACTCTCCTTTGACTATAACATTTAAAAAAATCTACTCAAAGTCCAAGAATTCTTTATAAAGGCGTTTAAAAGTTAAACTCAAAAATGTACGAATTTTTAAATATATTTTTTTGTTTTTGGAATCCTAGAACGTGCATCGGTTTTGGTAAAAACTGTTACGATATAATTGTCAAAAAAAAGTTATTAAAATTAACAGACATATTATTACATAACCAATTTTATTCGAAACGTTTTTTGTATGTACTATTTATAAACAATGAACCTTGTCAGCGTTTCCTCTTTTCACGGTTGGAACAAATAACCTCGCAGCAATACTCTATTTGATGAATTCAGAACTCAGTATTTGTCTCTTAGGCTGATGATTATCAGCTTCATTGTGAAAACCTTGTTCCTTTGATTAAATAAAAATAAATTGATTCCAAAATATTGTCCATGAAAAAGTGAGACAAATTACCCAGAATCGTTAACTAGACCGGCATATTTTTAATTGCATAGCTTTTTCCGGAGAAAAACTGCATCAAGTATTAATGGTTGAAGTGATGTTGAAGTTCCATAATCACTACCTAGAGTGGCGAAAGTTCAAAGGATGTGCGTTTCGCTATGACATTTCGAAATATTGAAAACAATGAATGGTTCGATTGACTGCAGCTCTGCTAATTGTACGATAGAATTTCAATCAGGTAAATAGGTCAATTAAACACCACATTACTTGGAAGGCCATGAATATTATAATTTACCACAAGAGATGCCCAGGACACTTATTAAAACCTCCATATCACTTGTGCCTGTCACACCGAAATCATTAATAACGATAACGAACCCAGCAGCAATTACAATTATTCGCATACCGGTATACCGGGTTACAAAACGAATTGAAGATGTGCTGATTAATGATACCAATATTAACAGCAAAACATTTTCATTGAAAGCAAGACATCTGTGTTCAAAGGCTCTTTGGTCAATTTTTGGCCAACATTGTGGCTTTGTTCATGAACTGAAAGCCCATAATAGTGTTAAAGGAGACATTTTCGCATTAATTGTCTTGGAACAAAATCATTCGGAAAGAAAAAATTAAAGACACGCATACTCTTAAACTAATGAAGTATATACAACTAACGTGGTTTCCGCCCGAGTTACATACCAAAATACGCCGGATACTTATGACATATTTTTAAGTAAAATTGAAAATGAATAATTCTTGGAAACGAATTGCTGACCTATTGTCTGCAACGATTAATGCAATAATTTTAATGTCAAATTAAGTAAGCCAATTGCGTTTGGCAATAATTTTTAGAAATCTAAACAATCAAAATAATGCCAACTGCGATTGGTAATAATTCCTGAAAAATGAAATAATAAAAAAGTGACACAATAAATACGATTGTAAGACCTGAATGTGGTGTCAGTTTGAATCGAAGGTAATGAAATAATGATTGAAATTTAAAAAGATTTGGAAGTGCGTTTTTTTCATGCTTCTATCGGTTACCTATAATAATTCTCCGGTCATGTCATCTGTAATTCGTGGTATTAAAACATCTTTCCTTCTTGCAGAAATCAAACGCCGCGCCGACTGATTTTACTTCTTGAATTTTTTTTTTAAATCTGCTGCTTTAAATCTAAACTGAACTCGTTCTTTTAACAAATTCATACAAATACTCAATACTTCGAGGCGTCCAATTGACTGGCGTGCAATCCCGCTTGAACCAGAGGTCGTCCAAATCCATGTCTTCAAACTATTGACCGAAACGTTTTTTCCAGCCTCATCTTCAAAAAAAATAGTCCAATGATGCCACCACTCCACAATCCGCAACAAAATGTCAGTCTCTGCGGATGCATTGGCTTCTCGATAATAGGTAACGTTCGAGTTTCCCGATCCTTAGATGATGCAATTGTGGTGTTTGTTGCCGCTGTGCTGTGATTAAAATGCGCCTTGTCAGAAAAGATGATATTTCGTCCAAAGTCGTTGTCCAATTCAAGCTGCTCTAGGGCCTTAACTTGGAAGCTATAACGAAGAAGATGTCCGTGCACCTTCAATTGATGAGTCAATTGTACCTTGTAAGTGAATAATCGGACATCTCTGTGCAGAATTCTCCTCAGGGTAGTGCGTGAAATGTTGAGCTGTTGAGATCAATGGCGAGTTGATGTTCGTGAATATTGTGTCTCACACTTTCGGCTTACAGCAGCCACATTCTCGTCTGTGCGGACAGTACGAGAGGGTTCCCAGGTTTTAAAAAAAATTCCCTTTTTTGGCACCAAAACGATTTTGTTTCCCCTTTTCAAACAAAAATTTGTTTATAAATCACATGATGAGCGAAAAACTAAAAAATAAATATTTATGTAATGTTCATAGAGTTGTTGTGTAGCTTAAGGCAGTCTTTTCAACTACGAAGTTGTAACATATATCAGTCTTTAATAAGGCTTTTGGATGTAAAATGTCACTTATCGTGGAATCTGATAGTTTATTTCGAAGTTCGAAGAAAAAATTCTTTCAGCGCCTGCTCCCTTATGAAGCAGACAAAAAATTAAATCCATCAGTTTTCTTATGTTTGGTTTGGAAACATGTCACTATCATCAAGTTTTTTATTTAAAATTTGCTTCCAAAACTCTTGAACATTTTCAGTATTAATATCTTTGTTGTTAACATTTCTGAGTAATCTATACTCTCTATCGATTTCTAACCAATCATTTTCAGAAAAATTGTGTCCTAAATATTTTGACAACCCCCCAAGTTAATTATAATTTTTATTTCTCAGAGGAAGAGGACTTACAAATCCTTAAAGTTTAAAAAGTTCTCCACCCTGATCTGGTGAAAAGTTGAATCGTTTTAAAATTTTTTTACAAGCATAATGTATTCAGGAATAAAGAAAATCTAAGTGAGAAGTTGCATGGGCTCTTTTTCATGAGCATGTTTGGCTGTTTCCATTTGTTCTTTCTTAAAAATTGTGTCTACTGTTTTTGATAAGATTATATTTTCCCCTTTTAAGTTTTTTTTCTTCTTTTTTTATCCCCGTCCCCTTTGTTTCACCTTTCATTTAAAAAAAATCGGCCAAAATGTTGATTTTCCCCTCAACCTGGGACCCCTGAGTACGACAACAGAGATAATGAGTGTTGCCCACTATAACACCGGTCTCACAACTTGCCTACGAGTACATCAGCCGCGTTGGGTGCTGTATTTCGGCCAAAAGTTCTTTTCAAAAAACGCATTGTTTGGGCTACACAGCACTCACTTTGAAAAAAAGTTCTTAATATTTGCCAAAGTTGTTGAAGCGTAAAGCGAATCATTTCTTTCAATCAAAAATCAAAATCTTTCCCAGTTATGCACTTGTGAATATTTATTACTTCTGTTAATAAATTAAAAAAAAAATTGAGGATTATGTTGTATCTTAAAAATAGATCACATTATTTTAAAAGGTTTAAAATTTAAAATGCACTCAAGTGTACCACAAGGGTGTCACCACGGACCAAGAAGATACAGACCGCCAACTCACCATATGGTCTCTCTTTTTGCCACCAAGCTAAAAATCAGCTGATATGCCATTTATTTTGAGACTGTGACGCTCTCCCTTGCTTTAAAACCCATTTAGCAAACACACCTAAAAAATAAATGGCATACGCAGGTATAGTGTTGTCATTACAAAATGCACAGAGAGAGATGTACACGTATTCACAGACTGGAAAAAATATTTCGAGGGTGTTTCAGGCAAGAGGAGTACGAGTTGGCGGTCTGTATATGGTCTGTGGGGGGTCACTTTGGTCCGTTATTGGTGATCTCATTGACTAATAAGAATAATCGATTAGACATACATAATATCAACAATACAGACAACCAACTCTTTATAGTTTCTCTCTTTGCCTTCAAGCTTGACGAGCATTTTATTATGAGTATGTGTAAGCTCTCCATTAAGCTCAACCGTTTGAATGGGAGTCAATACTTAGCAAAAAAAAATTACAGGCAGAGTTATACCATGCTGGATAATAAAGGCAAGAGGAGTACGAGTTGGTGGTCTGTATTGTATGTATGAACCAAGTAATATACTGCGATACTTGGTTCATATTACCAAATAAGATGATCATCCAAAGATTATAATGGTTGTTTTTTAGAGGTATAGAACTTTGAAATGGAATAAAACAAAGATGATTTTTTTAAATTGATATGAAATTTAATTTATTCTAGCATTATAATTAAAATATGATTTCTGGCATATAACTCACGTCTGGGTCGGACGTAGTCTAATATGGAGGTCCGATTTTCGATGACTTTTTCCAACATTTGTGGACGCAGGATCGGCAATAACGCGGCGAATGTTTTCCTCCAAGTGGTCAATAGTTTTTGGCTTATGGGCATAGACTAGTGACTTCACATATCCCCACATAAAATAGTCAATAGTTTTGTGAAAAGGAAAAATTGTCAAAAATGGTGGGTGGTTGTAGTTGGTGTGTGTGATGAGGCAAAAATTGTCAAAAATAATGGGTGGTTCCTTGGTATCTGTAGGTGGGCTGGGTGTTTGGTAATGTTGGGGGGGGGGGGGCTTTGGTGTTGGGGGGAATGTAAAAAATTGTGGGTGAGTGGACAGTGTTCTATTGGAATGGGTGGTTGGGTTTGGGGGGGAGTTTAGTGGAGGGAATTGTCAAAAATAGTTGTGGTAGGTGGTTGGCGGCAGTAGTTGGAGGGGGGGGGGAATTGTCAAAAATTGTGAGTGAGTACCAGGTTGTTGTAGGTGGAGTGGGTGGTTGAATTTGGTGTAGGGGCGGGGGGATTGTCAAAAATAGTGGGTGGTTGGTTATAGGTGGGGTGGGTGATTGGTAGTGGTTAGGAAGGTGGGATTTGTTGAGTGGGTGAAGTGGAAAAAATGTTCAAAAAAGGTGGGCTGTTGGTTGGTGGTTGTATAAGGGGATGGTAGGTTGGTGTTTTGGTCAAGGGGTGAAAAAAATTTAAAAATGGTTGGTGGTTGTAGGTGGGTTGGGTGGTTGGTGATTGCAGAGATACCTACACATGAAGTATTTTGTGAACTGGTTATCTACTAATATTATCGTCCGTAAACCGACTTTCCAGTTTTTTTTTTTTGAAAATTGATGAACTGAAAGCATGACTCAGGATCATTTATAAGAATGATTTGTGTTCCTATTAAATAGGTCTGTTAAAGGCTGTTGTACAGGTCGTTAGGATGTAGACAAGAACCAGATTAGTAAGACTAGTCGGTGAGTGATTGAGTGCAAAGGAAAGTTACTTCCAACTTGTTTCTGCTATCGGGAAGCAATCGAAGTTTTTTTTTGGCTACAAAAAGGGTACAATAAGATGCCTGTTGCACCTTTTATAATTAAATCATCAAAGTTTAAGGAGACACTGTTGAGGTTATTATACATTTTGTGCAAGTTTTCTTAGTGAAAATCTTAAAGTACTGATTTGCATTGGGAGGAGTTAGTATAGTGGAAAATCATGACGGAGTATGATAGTTATTATAATAACTGTTATAACGTTCCAAACATCCCTCTTCTTTATTAAGAAAATAATGTACATTTACAGACGACATTTAAAAAACAAAAAGAAGGTGGCTAGCAAAATTTCTTTTTTTAGATTGTCAAGTTTCATTTATCTTGCATTTCGGATGGTTCAATACATTTCTCAATTTAATTTCCCTTATGTCAAATATTCATCGAACATAACACCTGATTTATTTTCCCATCAAAATCAACTTAGAACGGAGATGTGCAAATAAAAAACGAAAACAAATTTATGATTTCAAAAATAACTCTCCTCCCTCGATGAAATCGAAATTTTCGAAGATTCCACAGAAAACCACATTCAATTTTGTCCCTTGGGCTGGGCATGGGCACTCAATTGTAATCACAATCATTTTACGTCTACCATCGCAAAAGCAAGCATATTTCTGATATCATATCAAGTCTTAAAAAGAAGAAGAACAAGATGGAGACATCTTTGCTTTTGTTGAGTAAACAAAAATCCGACTTCGACTTGAGAAAGTGGATTTTGCTCGGAATGATATTTTGCACTAAAGATGTCCTTGTTAATGAAATTATAATGAAGTGCCAACAACAACACAACTTATGTTGTGTAAAAGTTTTCTTCGAGAGCTTCATTTTGGAGAATTAGTTGAGTTTGATGTCAGACAAATATAATCACCGACAGGAGCGAATGCGAAATCAACAGACGCACATAGCCGCACAGCGCACACCTTCTGTCACATCAAAGGACTTTTTTTTTTATTTTCGTTTATTTTCCTTTGGTAAAGGTTGTTTTTTTTTTAGGGGAGACAAAGTGGAGAGGTATTTTTTGTTCATCCTTTGGCATTAGTAACCCACCTCTCCATAACCAACGCAACCCCTCCCACAATTATTATAGTATATCCTGAATAGGATTTGATTATTTTGTCTGGGAATTCACCTTGTGCCTTGTTGGATTTAACCAAACAATTGAGGTCAACAGGTGTGTGTTAACTGAAGGCACACATTTGACAGTGAATATGTATCAATTTATCTATGAGGGTCGAACATAATCTCGTAGGGAATAGAATATTCGAACAAAGAAGAAAACATGTGTCCTGTCCGGTACAATCCTGTCGGTCGTCGCCGTGCGTCGGTGCGTCCATCCGTCGTTTGTCGTTTGTCGTTTGCTGTTCAAACTCCAGGGGCAGGCCTTAATCCTGCAATATGTATGTATTTTTAGCCCCTAACCAACTAAGCCATTCGCCTAAAACCACAATTTGCTGTCATATGATGTGTCATTTGATACAAGGGTTATATGGCTGATTAAGAAAAGTAGATCATAGCAAATGGAGTAGCATTATGTCTATGTATGTGTGGTGTGTGTGTGTGTGTACTCCTTTCTCGCACCCAAATGTGCAATTGAGGATGATCATAAAGATTTGTTTCTCTCTCCTTATACAATATACAGTCGGTTCCTGCACTATACCCAGACCTACTCGTACTCGCATACTCGTCGTCGTTGTCGTTGTCGTTGTCGTCGTATTGCTTATGAAAAATGCATTATGTCAGATATAATCTAAAACTTAACTTGACATTCAAAGCAATTATCAGTTTGAGATGCGAGAAGTATTCTAAGTTAAGTTCAATGTGCTGTGTCTGATGCCATCATATGAATGTTAGATTCACGGTACAAATGCCTTCTCTCTTCTCTACCTATAGTAAGCGAAATTGAGGGTTACTAAAGGTTGGGTTTTGGTGTTGGACAAGGTGCATTGGAAATTATATGAGCCATCTTAAACACATAATGTGAATAAAGCAATTGAATTGCTTTCACTTCACACTTGACTTGAGGGTTTGTTTTTAAGGATTGGATTCGAAGCAATTAGCTTAAATTTTGTATATGGTTGGCAAGAGATTTCCTCTTTAGATTGCTACTTTGCTAGATTTGGAATTTATCTTAAAGGCATTAAATATCTTATCGGAATGGAAATAATAACGATTTAATTTTGAAACAAATTTCATGTTGGCAAATAACATCAAGGTGATCCTAGAGGCACTACCTTATAACTTTTCAAAATATTCCCATAAGCGAGGAAGCAAATCCATTGATTTTGGAATGACTTGGAAAGGGTATGAACAGTTAAATTTAATGAAAAAGTACAGGGGCATTCATTTTTTGGTTTCGAAAGTAAAGCTAAATAAAAAACACACTGTTTGGATTTAACCATATAAATTGAGTAATGTTGGTTTTTTTTTTAATGCGTCTTAAGTTCGGGAAGTGCTTCGAACGATTTATGGTCCTGTCTCCGTAAACCGAGAACAAAACATTTGGCGAAGAAGATACAACGACGAACTATACAAGCTGTACAGTGAAGCCTAGTCATAAATGCCATGTAGAGCGAATGGACTTCGACGCTCCAGCTCATAAAGTCTTCAACGCCAAACCAGAGGGAGTCAGAAGCCAAGGTAGACCTCATCTCCGATGAAGCGACTAGGTAGAGGGAGACCTCCGACAACTTGAAGTGCAAAATTGAAGACGGCTGGCTAGAGATCGAGCTCGCTGGAGAGGCGTACTAAGCAAGGCATATAGGAACACCACGTTCTAGTGGAGCCAACATAAATAAGTAAAGTTCGGGGATTATTCACGTAACCACATTCTCAGAAACAAATCTGTGTCAAATCGTATGATCTTGGTAGCCAATTCACGTCGCCAAAACTTGAATTTACGCGACCATAATTGGCCGTGTTGTGTTGCTTGTTGCTCCGCCTTGATGGAACCACATACATCATCCAAGTCTCATGTGGTTCGATTGTTAAGCGATCCATTATCGCAAATGGCAAACATTTAACTACTACCATGACACTTCAAATCATAGCTCAGTTTGACAGGTGTCATATGACAGCGCTACCAACTTGAAACCACGAAATGAATGACCCTGTATAACCAAGTCAGGGACTTTCTCTGGACAGCTTGATAACGATCCCGGAAAGAGCGAAAAATTAGACGAAATTCCTCTGATTTCATCTAACTTTTACAAGCTGGAAATAGCCATGGAATAGAAGGCAAGTGAAATCCATGTTTGTCCATTAAGAGAAGAAGCGATACTCTGCTAACAACTCATTTTTTGATTCGTTAAACAAGGGCCTATGGGTGACGAAATGGTTTAAAGGCAAACCAGAATCCATAAATCATTGTATCGGAGAAACATTGATTACTTCGAAGACCAGCTGGTAATGCAAGAAGCAATTTAGTTTAGCTTCAGTTGTACAACCTTCTAGAGAAAGAAGCGTATTTTTTTTATGATGGGAATATGCGGGATGATCGGTTTAAGGTGGACCAAAAAGATAGAGCGAGTAAGTTCGGTTAAGGGGGTCTCCCTAAAGCCGGGAGGAGCAATTTTCTAAGAAAAATGACTTACATCCTATAATATAATATTAAACAAATAAAACTTGTACAGAGCCTATGTCTTCCAAAAAGCTATGACTTTTTGTTGACAAGCTATTAAAAAAAAACCGAACCTACATCTCTGTGCAATCCGTTTGAAGATAGTGCGGCTAGATTTTCGTGTTTTTGTGAAGAAGTAAGTTCGGTTATTTTTAAATAGATTGGCAACAAAAAGTCATAGAGCCATACGGTTTCCAGAGTTATACTTAAACTGATAAGGGCATCATATTTAGACTCGTGGACTCATGGACTAGGACTTAAGACTCATGAACTTTTGAACTCATGGACTCACAGACTTCTGGACTCATAAACTCATGGACTCCTTATCTCTTGGAGTCACGGTTTCTTAAACTCAGTGACTGACGGAATCTTGAACATTTGGACTCCTGGACTCTTGAATTCCTGGACTTTTGGAATCCTGGAATCTTGGACTCTTTGACGCCTGGACTCTCGAACTCCTGGACTCTTGGACTGCTGGACTCTTGGACTCGTGGACTCACGGACTCCTGGACTCTTGAACTCACGGACTCTTGAACTCTTAGACTCCTGGACTCACGGACTCCTAGACTCTTGGACTCCTAGACTCTTGGACTCCTGGACTCTTGGTCTCCAGGACTCATGGACTCCTGGACTTTTGGACTCCTGAACACTTGAACTCATGGACTCAAGGTTCATGGACTCATGGGCTCATAGGCATGAACTCATGGACTCCTTATCTCTTGGACTCATGGAATCTTGAACATTTGGACTCTTGGACTCCTGGACTCTTGGATTTCTGGACTCCTGGACTCTTGCACTCTTGGACGCCTGGACTCTTGGACTCCTTGAGTCCTTCTGAGATGAACTCTTGACATGATGAAAGATGTTCCTCAAATGCAACGCTTCGACTTCACGATTTCTTTCATATTAGAAATATCATTGAAAATTTTGCATTTAAATACACTTCGCGTTCCTAGCTTGTTTGCTTTTAATTTTTGGAATGGAATTAACGTTAATTTTTGATCAAAGCGCGAGTATTTGTCCGATGCAATAAAAACAGTAACCATATAGGGAGAGCGTGGCTAGCTAGATATTCACTTGCGATCCTTTGAAAGGATCAATGCAAATACGATCAAAATAATGACTACGGGCCAAAGCACACAACAAGTTATTCTAAGGTAGGGATCCATAGAGAAAGTCACGCAATTTAATTATCTGTGTAGTTTCATAGAACTCGATGCCGGAACGGACTTGGATATTAACAGTAGAATAAACAAACCGCATAGTGCATTTGAAATCCTTTCTCCTGTGTGGAACTCCGGCTGAAACTCTATGCGTCCGAAACATGGAAATGCTCTGCAAACATCTCAAGCAATCTGCAAGCCTTCGTTACCCGTTGTCTGCGGTACATTCTGAAGATCCGGTGGCCGCAAACTATATCGAACGTAGATCTGTGGAATAAGACCGGACAGAAAGAATTGGATGTCGATCTCAGGCAACGGAAGTGGCGTTGGCAATAGACCTTGGAAGACCAAGAACAACTTGGAGGTCGTCTGTTTTGAAGGAAGCTCGTTTTCAGGGTATTCAATCGTGGACACACCTAAGGCCAGTTGCGACGAATCGGGAGAGATGGAAGGATCTTGTTGCTATCCTATGCTCCAGAGGGAGTTGAAGAGCTGCTTGCAGCCGGACAACATATATAAATCCTTTGAAAAACAAGGTTTCCAAATGAGATACCCCGGAGCGTACACCCAACATAGAATTTTTCCACTGATGCTAACGGGTGTATTTTTAAGAGCTTGATAACTTTAAATGATAATGCAAAACAGAAATATCATCTTGCCGTGTGGCGTCAATGGTGACTTGGCTTCCAATGATTCAGTAGTTGTTGGTTTGTCGGCATAAGCCAATGACTTAAAATAGAGGGCCAGTTAACTTAACAGGACTTAACAGGTTTTTTTTGTATAATTTTTTTTAGACACACGCGCTCAAGGGTAGCCCTGTTTTATTGTTTCATCATAGCGCGAGCGATAGGAACTTAGGGATGAAGGGAAAGGAGGTGTCTATGAACACTGGCCATGAATGTTTGAAGATCAAAATTGCAAGGGAAAATTGTGCCAGGCAATTCATTCCACATTCGTGTTGTACGGCTGATGAAGGAATCCCTATATCTCACGGTACGCCAGAATTGGATTCAAGTGTAAGCTGATGGGCGTTCCTACCAAGACGAGCGTTACGGGGTAAATGTTTAAGGGATGGAACGCAGCTGGCTACCTCGAGCGAGCATTTTTTGTAGAAGAGTCGATAAAATAAGGAAAAACATGAAAAATTTCGACGATGTTCAAGGGGTGGAAATGTTTCCATAATGCTCCTCTTTCCCATCAATTTTAGCGCTTTTTTCTGAACTCTGTCGAGCAGGTTTAAGAAAGTTTGAGAAGCACCTGCCCAGAGATGGGAGTTATACTTAAGTTTAGGGCGTATAAACGCTTTGTAAATTGTAGCCCGATCAGAAAGTGTGAAAAACTTTTTGCATCTATAAAGGAAGCCTAAGCATCTTGCAGCGTTCTTAGCAATCCAAGTACGTGGTCATTCTAAGTAAGGTTATTACTGATACAGTGATACTGCAATAAACTAATGATGTGCTGTATGTCAAATTGCGCCGTATTTTTGAAACCAAATGACGTGGATGTAAAATTATTAATAAATTGAAACAAAAACTCAGTCAGCATGGCACGATAGCACTCACCATTCACCAAACTGCGACGAGTAGACATTTCGGCGTCTTCTTCGCGCTACAGCAGCAATACATTCTCTTTGGTACGCACATTTCTTTGTCTTGTTGATGGTTTTGAATCGAGAAGAGTAAAACGAGTGCGAAATCGATCAATAACTGTACGAATTGCCTGCTCACTAGGCCGATTTTGTTGACCACAAAATGGACGAAGTGCTCTATAAACTTCGCGAACTAATTTATTTTGTTCGAAGTAGATTTCAACAATTTGGAAGCGTTGTTCCGGTTTCATGATGAGTTCCCAGACCCATTGTATTTATATTTTATAGTAATTGCATGGAACATTTTATTTTAGTACTGAACGTCGTCACTGAGGGCGCTAGTTGTCTTATCTACTTTACATCTATTGTTGTTTTTGCTTCCCATGGTAATTGAGACAAAAACCACTCAAATAACTCTCCAATAAGTGTTTGCGAACGTCGTCCATAGATGTCGCACAAATCGTTCCTCTTATTGGGAATACTATAGATTTTAAATACAATGCCAAACCTCACTGAACACAAAAGTCAACACTGTGTGACATTCTTAACTGTCAAACCATAGACAACAACCATCGAAACTTCTAATTCAGCTAAATAAAACACACTGTTTAAGTTGTTTTCTTTAACAAAATCTCATAGATGGTTGGGATAGCCTCAAGTCAATTTTAGGCTTATTCAAACAAAATGCTCGGATCAGATCTATCTTTGATCAATAAACTTTTACAACTTCAACTACACAACAATCTGTTGTGATGAAATGTTACAAATCTGTCGATCTTACTGTTTGATGAAACCGTTTCAAAACTCGTCGCAAACAAATAGCTGTTATAAAGAGTAACAAGATGGACTCTTTAAACAGTCTTGTAGAGAGTTAATAGTCAATTTCGCAGGATTTTGAACAAAACTGCATCGTTAACAACGCTAAACTAACGTTTGAAGTACATATTTGCATCCAGTTTAATTATCCTTCAAACAAGTAAACTTAAATTTTTTTTTCTCCTCCATTGTCCATCATTTCTCGCCGCGGGCTGTAGGTAGTGTAGGTACAAAATCAAAAGTTTTTTTTGTTTGTGTTGTGTTGTTTGCACAATCAACATCTCATTAAACATTGTTCGGTGTGAGCATCGTTATGGAAATATTTTGCATGTGAGTTGTGAGTGGTTAAGAGACATGCCATCTCCGAATAAAAGGGATTACATCCACCACCAAAGTTGGCATCTTTAAATACCAACTAGTTTGCACTCACCTTGAGCGTTGTTGGAGCTATCTCATGCTATAGAATCATCGTATCGTCCGGGCCCGCGCGCGTCTGTCTATTTTTATATCACGACGAAAAACACAGAAACTGCATCATGGCTTTTGCTACCTAAATTCATTGCTTTTCACGATGATTGCTTCTTCAATGATGGAACAAACTCAATGAAGTCCATCCTAGTCTGCTTGAGTGGCAGAGAATCCTTTGGAACGTTTATTACACTATGCCATGGTATTTTAGTGGCATATATACATAGGTACAGGGCCTTGCTAGCTTGGAGCACGCAGTACCAAAGGTGTGTTGCGGCAGAGGAGCAGCAGGCGGTGGGTCCCCATCATACAAGTTGTTAAGTTTTTGTGCTTCACAAACTCGGTGATGCCGCTGCCACTGACTGTCGCTGTAGCTGGCTGTAGCTGGTGTGTCGTCTTTCTGTTTTAATGAATGAAAATATTAAAATCAAGTTTTTCGCTTAATTCATCGCTTACAAGTCGCACCGGAAACAGATGACATAAACTAATCTCTCGGATGAGAAGAGGAGTCTCTGATGTTTATACATTGTATACATACATACAAATAAAAATATAAAAATAAGGTGCACTTGCAGTTATGTTGTACCTATAGTCCTGTGCCGCACAGCTGGGTATTCTTATCAAATCCACTAACTGGCTGGTTGTATTCGTTTTCGTATATATTGTAACGTGTTTCACTTTTGCCCCTTCGTGCCCCGTCCAACCTACATGCTAACGATAATAATTTCAGCACTTAATTACCACATGCAAACCGGAATGGTGCGGATAGCGTTCGCTAACGCCTCTATCCTTATACTTTAGCGTAGCGCTCTGCCTTGCCTCGACGTACGACGTCGACATCGACATCGAAAGGGCCTGTGTAAATTTCAAATGCAAATTGTATACATTCGCAGAGGTGACTTAATACTCTGGGCCGGGTTTTAACGAGTCTAGTTGAAAGTTAAACCGGAAACAGAACTAGTTTAACGTCGAAATTTTGACAAGAGTGCATGCCGTGTATTATAATACAAATAAATACGACGAGCTTCAACAACACAAACAGAAGCGTAGTTGCAGGGCCGAACTAACTTGGTGGGTTAATTACAATATTGTTATTTATTGTTGTTGAGATAATAATTGTTTATTAATAATAAGTTTAATAATTTTAGTGAAAATAATTTCGGAGAGCTTTGTGGATGATAAAGGTGATATGTGACACTTTTAGAGGGCTTAAAATAATATATAGTTTAGTGTCGGACTTCGGTAGAAGTTTGGATAGTTAGTTGGTAGATACCAACTTATTATCAATGGAGTTAATGTGTTTATTAACTTACAGGAATCTCGTTTCCTTTGAATGTAGATAGATAGATCTTTTATTCAATTTATTGTACACAAGTTATTATGGGTGTTGTAGATGTTATTTTTGTGTCTGAAACCTGGTTAACACCCGATATAAGAAAAATTTCAAGTCCAGGATCATACGTAAATCTGATGGCACTGGTTTAGAGTTTATGTTCATCGAATGTGTTTGTGACCTTGACAAATGTTTGATTGGGGTAGTGCATAAACCTCCAGATTTGCATGATTCAGGTTGTATATAACTGATATCCTTGAAGAAATTACGCCATATTATAACCATATCCTCATAGCTGGCGATTTCAATACTAACTTCCTTGATCAAAGAAATACAAATGTTTTGAACTTCAAAAATAATCTAACTTCCTTAAATCTCTTTCTGGTAAATGTGGATATGCCGAATCATTTCTCTGCAACCAATTCTACACTAATACATTACATACTGGTAAATCAATTAAACGAAATAAATGTCTATAATCAGTTAGAAGCTTCTGGTTTTTCTAAGCACGATCTGATTATCGCTTTTTATGATTTGAATTTAATTCGAACAGTTGAAATTCAAACCATCCAAAGCTGTTCCATAGTAAGTTTTAACAATGCACCAAGAATTTTATCAGACTGGAAATTAGTTTGAAACTCGACTGTAGCTGAAAACTACACTTAAAGCATGCAGCTCAAAGCCGAAGAATTACACGCTATAGGAGATACACTGGAATATGAGCAAATACTTGAAAGCATTAAAAATGCTGCAGTATAATGTTGTTTGGTCAAAAATTATAGACTTAATACTGCATCAATACCTCAAAAGAACAAAAATGGTTTAATGCGGAAAGAAAATTACAGAAACGTAGTATGAGACAAATAATGAGATCATATAACAAAAACCCCAATAACATGGAAAAAAGAACTAAGTATATCACTAGTAGAAAACTATACGCGTCAACTATAAATACTGCCGAAAAGCAGTACAACGAGAACCTGACTCGACAACTTCAAAACACAAAAAATAGCAAGGATTTTTGCACAAAACCCTGTTTCAAAAGAAGCTTGGGACAATCATCTTCGAGTAATCTAAGGTGGGCAAAATCGCATCGTCACCTCCAAGCCGAAAGGTGAACTAACGACGAGCGTTGGATCCATCGGATCCACAGGTTGTAGATACCTGAGTTATCTTCTCAGGAACTAGGAGCAGGAGAAAAGATACGCTCTGAAGATCCAACCACCACCAAGATCTATATGTCATGTACAGGCCTCACAAGCCGGTCATGAAAGGGAAATTTTATTGTGATGAAAACCGCAAAAAATGCCTCGGATGAGCGAACCAAAAATGTTCGGACCACTACCTAGTCGGTGCAAAACTTAGGGTACGGATCTCCATGGAAGTTCTTAGGCGAACACCGACTACACCTAGGAAATTCAATGTTGGACGTCTTCAATCGGAAGAGACCGCCGCTGCCTATGCCGACCGCGTAGCCCTTGAGCTTGCGAGAAATCCTTCGACCGATGACATGAACCCGGAAGACCAATGGCAGCTATGTCAACAAGCCATAAGAAGTGCTGCGTCAGAGGTATTGGGCTTCTCCCATCCACCCCCCAGAAACCCCTGGTTCGACTCCAAATGTGCTCAGGCAAACAAAGCCAAAACGGAGGCATACAAGTCGTGGCTCCAGAGAGATGCTAGAGCATCCAGAAATCTCTATGTTGAAGAAGGAAGAAAAAAAGAACACCAGCAACGCGAAGTCGAGGAGATGCAGAGATGTTTTTGCAGAAAAGAGGTTCGAAACTTCTACAAAAGGGTGAAACAGTCTACATCTGGTTTCACATACCGCCTTGGGCCCTGCAAAGATCAGGATGGAAACACCATAGTGGAAACGCAGGCGATGTTATCCATCTGGAGAGACTACTTTAACCGGTTGCTAAATGGCGATGACAGCCAAGATCCCGCCCAAGACCAACTTGTTCCGGTTAATCTAGATGACGACCACGAACTACACCAGCGCGATCAAAATGAAATTAAAGTAGCCATTACCAGACTAAAGATGAATAAGGCAGCTGGATGTGATGGCCTACAAGCGGAGCTTTTTAAACACGCTGGAGATGACCTGGTCAGGAGCATACACCAACTCATCTACAGAATATGGTCGGAGGAAAGTATGACCGATGAGTGGAATCTCAGTACCATCTGCCCGATTCACAAAAAAGGAGACCGCCTACTCTGCGCCAATTATAGAGGCATAAGTCTTTTAAACATCGCCTATAAGATCCTGTCCAGCGTTTTATGTGAACGTCTCAAGCCGTTTGCTGACGACCTGATAGGTTACGCCAGATCCTCCCTGGAGAAAACCCAAGAATATAACATCGACACCCACCACCTGTTCGTCGATTTTAAAGCCGCCTACGACAGTGTTAATAGAGTTGAACTGTATCGTGCGCCATGTCTAACTTTACAATCCCTGCTAAACTGATATGCCTTATCAGGATGACGTTGGAGAATGCTCGCTGTTCCGTCCAAGTTGGTAGAGACTCTACTGAAACCTTCGAAACCACCAGAGGGCTAAGACAAGGTGACGCACTGTCATGCAGCTGTTTTAATATTGTGCTTGAAATGTAATACGGAGCACCCATGCCAGTACATCAGGCACCATTTTCAATAAATCGACACAATTACTTGGGTTTGCTGACGACATTGACGTGATAGGAAGAACAAAACGAGCAGTAACCGGTGCTTTAACTACTATGGAGTCAGCAGCAAGCAGAATGGGGCTGAAAATAAACGAGGACAAGACGAAGTACATGTTTTCATCAACAAAAGTCCAATCCCACCACCGACTTGGTCAGAACGTAACAATTGATAGGTATAACTTCGAGGTAGTCAGTGAATTTGCATACCTGGGCACTGCTGTAAACACAGGCAACAACATCAGCGCTGAAATCAAACGCAGACTAACTCTTGCTAATCGCTGTTTCTTTGGGCTGAGTAAGCAATTGAGGAGTAAAGCCCTATCGAGAAAAACCAAGGTTACACTGTATAGAACACTCATCATCCCGGTCCTGCTATATGGAGCGGAAGCGTGGACCCTCTCCCAATCGGGTGAAAAGTCACTTGGAGTCTTCGAGAGAAAAGTTCTGCGTACGATCTATGGTCCTGTCTGCGTAAATCGCGAAAACAACGTTTGGAGAAGAAGATATAACAATGAACTGTACGAGCTGTACAGCGACATAAGCCTAGCCAGAAAAATTCGAATCCAAAGACTGAGATGGCTGGGCCATGTAGAGCGAATGGACATCGACGCTCCAGCTCGTAAAGTCTTCAACGCCAAACCCGAGGGAGTCAGAAGCCAAGGTAGACCTCATCTTCGATGGAGCGACCAGGTAGAGGCAGACATCCATCAACTTGGAGTACGAAATTGGAGACAGCAGGCTAGAGATCGAGCCGGCTGGAGGGGCGTTCTCAGCAAGGCCCAGGAGCACCACGCTCCAGTGGCGCCATCATAAGTAAGTAAGTAAGTAATCTATGGTGGTAATTTAGTCGAGTATACAGTATACTGTATACTCCTTTCCTTACACTGATACCTACCATGTATTCCTTGACAGACATAAATATTAAACACACAGTTCAAAAAAATTAAGGAACCCAATACTCGATTTTATTTTTTTTTTCTTCGTTTGCTTATGAAAAATTTAGTAGGTACATACGAGTATCTTTAAATTTTTTTTCGTATAGATTTTTTCAATACGCATATTGTATTGCGATAATCAGTTAGTGCTTGATATCCTTTAAACAAATTCTTAGAGCACGCCCACTTTTAATGATCGTTTCCCTTAAATGTCTTAGTCTGCATTAATATTTAAATGCTAACTAACTTTTTGTCGCTGTTTGCATAGAAGTTAGAAAATTAACATTTTGTGTTTGTATTCCTTGGTTATGTTGCAAAGGTGTGTGTCAAGAACTGTTAAAATTTACCCCCAATCACCACACTTTCATTCAAAATATAATGTTGAAGAATTCAAATTGTATATTGTTTTGTTCTAATAGTGTTGGGAACTTGAAATTATGCGTAACAAAGCTTACAATATAGCAATAAAAAGACAAAACTTTGGGAGTGGCGCACGCCTCTTTATTACACTAGCAGTAATCGGACACAGAAAATCAATGTTATTGCATTTTCTCCTGTCTGCTAAAGAAGAATTTTGTTACTGGAACTAGCAGCGGCTGGCTACGGGCTGACGCGCACTTTTTATACAAATAGAAAAAAATATGTCAAAAATTAAGGCCACAAAATAAATACATAAATAAATTTATAAAAATATGTTCTGCTTTTTCTGTGAACCACACCACTTATAGCGTGAATTTTTTTAAGAAAAAATTGGTACTTAGCGAATATTTTGTCACAAACATGTTATTCATGTTGGGATAGGGTATTCCACAGGCCAATGCAAATGTATAATTTACGCTCCCGCCGCTCATGTTTCTAATGAGGAACTATATTTGAATGTAGAAACTTTTTTTTAAAAACAAAGCACGAATATAAGACATTTTATTTGATACTGAAAGTGGTTTTCACATGCGACATCACTATTTACGTTAGCCAAATACGTTGTTTCTCATATTTTTTTTATCGGTTAACTTTTTCAAAGGACAAACTATCCACTTTGTGTTTCCTTGTGCTTTATTGTCGTTATCGGGTGTTAAATTCCCTTCTTACAAAGCTTGGAGTTTTTTTATTAGTTAAGGTACCTAACTGATAAAAAAAATTTACAGCGAGGAATGTCTGTTATCAAACACCGTTTAAAATGCAAGTTTCATTTAGAAACTTTATAAGCAAACTTACTTAAAAAATTCCAATCAACTTCTCTATAACAGGAATGTCAATAAGAAACCTATTAAAACTGTCCACTTTGCATCATTCAAACAAATTATTATTATTCACTTTTATCATACAAAAAAAAAACGGATAGTGAAATAAGGTGCATGGATGTGTCGCATGTACCTACTTCCTCTTCTTTTGGGGAACACTCATAGTTAATAATAATGTTTATGTTTCTTAAAAATGGGGAAAACTCAATAAGTTTTCCAAATAATAAATCACCTCTTCAAAAATCATTTATGGCCACATGGCCACATAAAACTAGTGCAAGTTTGCGTGTCCTAAATACAATCTCTTTTCTTTCAAATTCTCCCAGGAGGTGGGAGCCACCCGGTGGATTTTGGTGGGTGGGATAGCTTAGCTACATTACTTTTTTTCTCCATTAATTGACAAAATATATCCTCTTTCCTATCTTCATACTAACTCAAACTAATACCGTGCCAATTGCTTCTTAAAGAACTTAATGTTTTAGATACTGTGTGAAATAGTTACTATCATTTAATTTGACAAGTAGTGGCACCCATGTTTTTTTGGTGACATCTGTCAAATCTTTTGTTTATTATTCAGTCACTGATGCCAAATCACCACGGCAAGCCACATGATTAAAGGACACATCGTCAACATAATAAAACTTTATTTTCAAAATAAAAAAAACATTTGACATAAATGTATCTACATATATATGGGACATCACCAACTTACACGACTGACAGTCCATCCTCAAAAAGTTACCCTTGTGGATGGTGTGGATTTTGGACCGACGCGGCGGGATCATTAGTCAGTAGTTTTTCGGTTACGACTTTGTTGAGGTGGTTACCGTTAACAGGAAGCTTTACAGAACGATGATAACCGATTTTTCATGTCCCAAATTGAATCATGTGTAACAAGACATGTATGGTTCTATAGCAGGACTGCACTAGGTGTCACACAGTGGACTCCAAGATCTATTACATATCCATCTACCCCTATTCTAAAACCCTATAGATTTAGTTCTGTATATTTATTTTCATGATTTTTTTAAAACTTCTTTTGTAGATCCAGCATATCCAGACTGATCAGTTAAAAGGAAAGTACTCAGTTAAAAGAGAGAAGCACGAAGGTTTGAAAATAATGGAAAAATCAAAAATAGCTTCAACATGGAACACAGTTTTTTGACTATTTTAAAAAGATGCAAAATATTTTTAAGAAATTCGGATGATTTGCCTTAGGCAATGATATAGCATTCGCACATTTAATTAACACAATAGCAAATAAGTTTAACCGAAAAGCAAATAAGTTTAACCCAAACGCAAATATATTTAACCCTTAAGCAAATTACTTTAACCCAAAAGCAAATAAGTTTAACCCAAACGCAGTTATATTTAACCCTTTAGCAAATGACTTTAACCCAAAAACAAATATATTAACCCTAAAAGCAAATGAATTTAACCTTTTAACAAATATATTTAAACTAATTACAAAAGCTTTGAAATCATAGGATATTTTTTTCTGAATATAGCTTGTAATGCTCCCGTATATCGGTTTTTCCAGTTTTGTCTTAAATTTTTTAGTTTTCACCAAATTTTTCAAAAATGAGTTTTTCTTATGCTTGAATTTTTTTCGTAATCATCGTGCTATTGCACCCACAGAGCAAGTACGTGTGACACAGTCGTGCTACGAATTGCATACTCAAATTTTTGCCACCTTACTTGGTTGCTGTTATTGAACAAAGCTTGCAGCAAATTACACAAACTATGTAATGGATATGATTCTCCTCATTCCAAAGGCAGCGAATGAAGAAGTCATTTTCTAAAAATATGTGTTTAATTATTTTTCAAAAGGAAAATTACAAGTTTTGATGTACAATAATTATAAAATGAAATAAATTTTCTTTTCAAAGCCATCTTCTATTGGTTTAAATATATTTGTTAATTTTTTCAATTTTGCCCAATGAAAAAAAAAGTTTGCTAAGAAACAAAATATCAAAGTTTCTTAAAGTGACTTATGGCTAAGCGCATTACAAGCTATTTTCAGAAAAAAATATCCTATGATTTCAAAGCTTTTGTTATTAGTTTAAATATATTTGTTAAAAGGTTAAATGCATTTGAGTTTAGGGTAAATATATTTGCTTTTGGGTTAAAGTAATTTGCTAAAGGGTTAAATATATTTGTGTTTGGGTTAAACTTATTTGTTTTTTGGTTAAATAAATTTGTTAAAGGGTTAAATATATTTGCGTTTTGGTTAAACTAATTTCCTTTTGGGTTAAACTTATTTGCTATTGGGTTAACTAAATGTGCGAATGCTATATAATCAGATTAAAGGCCAAAAGACTAAATTATTTTACCTGAAACCTTAGGAAGAAAATTTGAATATGTTTGCAACGAATATATGCACAAGGACTGTTGTTGATCCGTTAACAATAAAAGACTTAAAATAGAAAAAGCTTTTCGAATAGAATATTCTTCCATCAAGTCGACTCTGTGCCATGTTACTATAGATATCAAAGTTGCTGCAGCACCTAGAATCAGTCCAAGAATTTAACATCGCAATCCGCCACCTGTTCATCAATTTCAAAGCAGCTAAGGACAGTGTAGCAGAAGCAGAATTATATAGAAACATGGCCAGCTTAAGAATCCTTTATAACTGATAGAATGTTCGCTGTTTGCGTCAAAACTGGTGGGGATTCTACTGAAACTTTCGACACCACTAGAATGTTAAGATAAAGCAAAGATATGTAAGTCATGCAGCTATTTCAATATGGTATCAGGGACCATCTTTAATTAAAATTGATTGACATTGACGTGATAGGAAGAACAATAAGAGCAGTAACCATTTCCTGAATATGCTGTCATCAACAAATGTCGCATCACACAGCGCGCCGACTTGGTAAGACCATTGACATTTTTTTTTACACGACACACGCGTTCAAGGGGTTTGTATAGCCCTTTCAATGATAAGTCACAGTGCGAGCGAGAGGAAATTAGGGAGGAAGGGAAAGGAGGTGTCAATGAACATTGGTCTTGAATGTTTGAAGATTAAAATGGCAAGGGAAATTTGTGCCAGGAAATTCATTCCACATTAGTGTTGTACGGCTAAAGAAAGAATCCCTGTATTTCACGGTACGTCCGAAATCGGGCTCAAGTGTACACTGATGAGCGTTCCGAACAAGACGAGTGTTACGGGGGCAATGTTAAAGGGGTGGAACGCAGCTGGCTACCTCGAGTGAACATTTTTTTTTGTAGAAGAACCTGTTAAATAAGGAAAGACATGAAACATTTCGACGATGTTCGAGTGATGAAAATGTTTCCTTAATGTTTCTCTCTCCTATCAATTTTAGCGCTTTTTTCTGAACTCTGTCGAGCAGGTGTAAAAAAGTTTGATTAGCACCTTCCCAGAGATGGGAGTTATACTCAAGTTTAAGGTGTATAAGCACTTTGTAAATTGTAGCCAAATCAGAAGGGGTGAAATACTTCTTGCATCTATTAAGGAGGCCTACGCATCTTGCAGAATGTATTACTTCGAGTATGTAGTCAAGGAATCTGTCTAGCTGGGCAATGCTATAAGCTCGGCACCTATGCACAAACCAAGGACGAATTAAACTTTGCTAACCATTGTTTCTTTTAAGTAATTATAATTTACTGACGTTATCTTTTTAAACGAAGAAGAATAAATTTGGCGAAGGAGGTACGTCGATTTAGCGACAGAAGCTTGAAAAATTTGTCTTCAATGGCTATATCGGCTATGCCATGAAGTGCGAATGGACATCGACGCTGCACAGCTTGCAAAGTCTTCAGCTTCAAACCATATCGAACTGGCTCGTATGATATATTAAGTATGTCTCATGAGCATCCCGCTTTGCAGTAACTTCGATAGCAAAAGAAAAGTCAAGCTTTTATCATTATCGATTTAAACTAAAAGTTCTTACATTCGTTACCATATGAGCAATTTTTACAAAGATGTCTTTTATGACAGATTAATGGATCTTCTCTTTTATCTTAATAATGATCGATTGAAATCTCGTAAATTCCTATTCGATTTTTATTGCGAATCCATAACTTGCCCTTTCATACTTATAGTTGCGTCCAATGTCGCATAAGTTAAAAAATTATATTTTTCATAAATTTCTCACAGTAAAGTCCCAAGTCCAGGAGATATTCTAAAGTTGTTCTTCATTTTTTTTTTGTTAAGGATGCACCAGCACTTTCATCAATCTCGAAGAAAGGACATTTCTCCTACAAGCTATATATCGGTAGGTACTCGACTCGGGGTGTCTTCACTTCACTCGGTTGTCGCGTCGCTCGCTGTCTTTCGTCGTTGTCCTTGTCGTCTACGACACAACAAGGGATAAGTGAAACGACCGGAAAATATAAAACCTTCCGTGTCATGTCGTAATTCGCAAAGTGTCAATTTTTTATGTTGCCCGTGGGAATGTGCGATTAAAAAGCACGGAAAATTTATGGAGAGTAATTTTGCCATTTCATTTTATGAGAGGGTGCTGTGTTGCTGCTGGTGCTGGTGCTGGTGCTGGTACTGTTTTCGGTTCAAACAGGAACTATAGTCTTTTCCTTTCTTGTTATATAGGTAGGGGGTGGTATAGTAAAAGTGGAAGGACTCTTGGGTCCTGGGTGCTGGTGCTGGTATAACCCAGTACAACTAGAATGGAGATGAAATAATTCAGAATCAAATAGATTTACGTGACACAGTCAGCGCGAAGCGGAGTCACACTGTAAGACATGACTAGAGCAGTGAAATGAAATATACAATGGATCCACCACCTCTTCCTTAATATTCGAATGAAAAACAGTTTAAATTATTAAATACCTTGATTGGCAAGCTTCCATAATATTTCTTGGTAGGTTAGAGATTCCTTCGAGAATCGAATAAAGCATAAAGCATCAAGACATCCATTGCAGATTCCGATCGATTTTAAGACGTAATTGTCTGAGAATAAACCAGTCAATTTTGGAAATAATAATAAAATAAAAGCATGCCACTATAACAAAGAACAGCACAGCAGCATTTTCTTCACTAGGAATAGCCCAGAAATCTAGTAAAATGCCCCATCACCACACCGTTGTCATCGTCGCAGTATATGCATCAAGAAGACTTTGTTCGATTGGATTGGATTCGAGTCGAGTCGAATCGAATCGAGTCTCCAAGTTCGGAATTCAGATGTGGGTATAAGAAATCGAGGAGATATAGGACGACGACGACGACGACGATGAAGACACACAGGAAGAAGGAAGAAGAAGAAGAAAAAAATGTAAAATTGTCTGATTCTAGTTATTGACTGTAAGGTTATTGGAAATTGGGTATAATTTGGAATATGGCGTAGACGAATACGTGACTGTGCTTTGGTATGTGACATCATTCGGTATTCAGTTGGAATCACACAATTGGCATCTGGTAAAAACATGGCATATATGGCAGCTGGATTTGTATATGAGCAAGGACTAAGAGGACCAAGTAAAATGAGGTTGAAGGAAGAAGATTAGAGATGCAAGGTCCTCATACAATGCCTATTCAAATGATTGTTATCGGCAAATCCGTTTCGAAATTCCATGCAATTTCCTTGACAAATCGAATTGTCATAAGGAATTAGTACCAATACCAGTCGATGGATGTAGTATTTGCAAATACAGGCTGATGGTATGGCTCCTTAGTTTTAACATCTTTTATTGGTATTTTGTTTACATATATGTATCTTCATATATATGTTGTATGGAAATAAAAGTTTACACAAATGGTGGTGTTTATTGAAGAGCTCTATTTGCAGAGTTCTAAAAGCCTAATTTGCCAACCATAAACATCAATGTAAATGTTCAGATCTTTTGTTATTATGATGGGGGATTAACCTCTGCCTCTAAGGGAGCAATATATAGTGTAGGTTAACGCCCATACAGATTTTTGGTAGGTATATGTGCGGTTGAAGGTAGAGTAACTATAACAGATGTTACACAAACCAGGAGGTAAGATTTTTATTTGTGCCTAAACACATAAAGAAGTTATATGTTTTAAGCTCTTTTAACAACACACAAGTCCTTAGAAACCAGAAACAAATTACAAAATTCAGCACAGCAGCGCTGCGCTTCGATGCTTTTATGCATGTATAGGTACTGCACATGTTGCCGATCAACATTGTAAATTCTCATGGTTTCGAGATATGACATTTTTTTGCGACTCAACTCAACCTTTGCTTAAAATAAAGTCAATTTTAGTTTTTAGTTGCACAAAATAAGTTGCAATAACTATCATACAAAATAAGTAGCAGAAAAATCACACTTGTGTCTTATGTGCTGCTAAACCATTCACATGATCGCGTTTTAACTTTGTCAACTTAATGCTTATGCACTTCCGTGAAGGTTATAGGGGGGCACTTGCCCCGGGCGCCTGGCCTTGGGGGGCGCCAATTAGAAGATGAAGAAATATAGGAGAGCAAAAAAAAAAAGGTATTCAACATTTGAACAGGGCGCCAAAGTAATGCAATGTTTATTATTTATTTCTTGTTCCAAATATGAAAGAAATATGTAATGAACCACTTTCGTCGCCCTTTAAACAAATTCGTCGCCCCTCATGGGGATGCAAAATTGGAAAGATGAAGAAAGAAACTGAAACAAGTTTCAAATATGAGGAAGCTTTCTTAAAATCATAATTTATTTCTGCATTAATTACTAAATGCTATTAAAGCATTGAATAATGGATAAATCATTTCAGTGCCTTGATGTTCTGAAATAATAGCGTTATTAAAAAAAAATAAGAATTTAATAACAAAAGGGTCAACTTCAATACAAATTCAGTAATCATAGAAGCGACAAATTCTTGGGATGTTTATGTGGAATTCTTGAAATCTGAAACCATAGACCGTTTTTCAAGTTAAGAAAAAAGTCAAATTCCATCGAAAGGATGGCTACGATGTCGACGGATTCAGAAATTTCAAGTTTTTATGTTTCGTTTGGGAAAAGTGCGATTCTAGTGCTTTCGGGAGTCAGTTAAAACTAAATACTATATTCACGTCAAAACATAGTTTGTTCCCCGTCTGTCAAGCAACAAAAAGTCAAATTTTATCGAAGGATGGCTACGATGTTGATGGATTAAAAAACATCTAAAAAAAACTTTGATATTGTTCCATCAGTTTTTCTGGAAGGATTGGTTAAAGTTGATCATGTAGTTTAGCCACACGGTGAAGAACGGTTCGACGCGCCGAGTCCTTGAAAATCTTCTATATTATTTGTTTGTTTACTAAGACTTAACTCAGAAACCACAAAGATTGAAAGGTTGTAATTTGCGCGTGGAATAGTGATATAAGACTTGAGGCCAAGTTATAGCGATCAGAAAAACCAAACTGAAATATTTTCAAATGCAAATTATCTTGTGTTTTGATTTGATTTAAAACTGCTGTTGATTTAGTATGAAAAAAGTTAACTAGCGAACGGATTGAACTTAAAAGAAAAATTTGTTGCAATTGCCCATTTCTCAACCTAAAAACAACACTCGGGCGTATACGTACTTTTCTGAGTTTATTTAATTTTAAAAAAATCATCCATGTTCTAATATCTTAGACAAATGAAATGGACGGTATAAATATAATTAAGAAGTCAAACTTATCCCTCACTGTTCAACATTTTTGTATCTATAATGGTTTGTATCATCGCGCTATCTGATGCTCGTTAGGGCAGCACAACGTCTGTCGGATTAGCTAGTGAACTATAAAATTTCTAATGTACGAGTTTTTCAAAAGTGGTCCTAATTTTTTTTATCAAAAGATAATAGTTAAATGTTTGAAATAAATAAAATGCACGACTGGGTCGTACGTATTTGCTCTGTGGGTGCAATAGTATGATAAACTTATGGCCATTTAAAAAAGCCGTTTAAACCTGATTTTCGTTACGACCATTTAAGCCAAAAACAAAAAAACGCTAGTTTGTTAGAAATATCTTAGGTAAGTTAAATTCTGAGTTTAACCAAAATCGTTAAAGCCGTTCTGGAGCAAATTCAAAATGAAAAAAACCGTAACATGAAAGGTACCAGTTTGAGCCGGGCTAAAACAAAACAAAAAAAAATACCTCGACAACCATTTTTCTTCAAACTACTATATACCAAGTTTGAAGAAAATCTGTCAAGCAGTTTAGGCTGTAGCATGACGTGAAAAAGCACACATCAACACAGCCGCACAGACGCACAGACAGACCGACGGACGGTATGGCGAAAACCACTTTTTTGGGCTTCTCTATCATCGTAATGTCATGTTTGATTAAAACCTCGATTTTTTTTTCTGCACGAAAATAATACTTGCCCTATAGTAGAGCAAGTAAAAATGAAAGAGAATTTTTGTTGTGTACCTACTACTAAGATATTTCACTAAAGCTGGTCTATGGATTAGTTTTGTGTATCGGTGAGTAAAAGTACATTTAGTACAATCAAAATATCGGACAGAATCACAAATAAGCATACAGCCTTTTAACTTTTTATGAACAACATTGGCAGGTTCCTCGCTGTCGTTTATTGAAATAGAAAAATTATCAAATCAATCTGGATTATGGCAAAGGTTTTATTTTGCACATACGCCAAGATTGCATTTTGAGTAAACAGTAACACGAAAACCCGTAGCAATACCTTATTTTCTTAGGTTGGGTCACACAGACTTTTATGACATGTATCGTATATAAGCTATTGTCAACAGCATCAAGCATTAGAGCATAAAGATAAAAACAGGTTAACGATATGAGTTCAAGTTTTATACGTAAACTTAAAAAAAAATTGCTGGGGGGGGGGGGCAAATTTATTTTGTACATTCTACAATGTATAAATAGATTAATATAAAAATGAATAAGAATTAATGTCACATTTGGCTGTACAAAGAACATTTTAATTGACAATATGTACTTGTTTTTAATGACACAATGTATTTCGTTTACTTGCTAATGTTGTGTACATTAAAAGAAAATCTCGTTGGTGGTATGTACTTTTTACATTGACTTTAATGTAAATACATTTAAGACGATGAACAAACTCCTAGTATCGTTATGTATACTGTACTGTACAGTGTACATTAATTAACGCAAAAGTATATTGAGTTAAAATGGCACTAAAAGTTCTCAATTTTGTGTATGGGAATCGCTCAATGAATGCAGTTACATTGAAGATTGAACCAATAATTGGTACATTTAAATTTAAGATGTGAAGTACATTTTATTTATTTATTTCGTTTCATTAATTAGAGATCACATCTCTCTTATAGACTAATTCATCGTATACTTATAATCTTAAAACAAACAAGAAAGAACTAAAGCAATTTAACTTATACCACAGGAAAACATAATTAAATTAAATTTTTACATAACATTGCTCTCGGAATCAACGCATAAAAAACATAAAGTTTAAACGTATCTTACAGTGACAGGCTACAAAAAGTCTAATCCACCACAAACTAAATTAGCTTCCCAGATGTATCATGATATCGGTTCAATACGACCGTAATTTGTTCGATGGAATTGCTCATGAAACAAAACAGTTTCACAAGAATTGATTCTTGGAACTCGGAAATGAAGTAATTGAGGATATTTAATATGAAAGCTCATTATATCTCTGATTAAAATTATCGAAAAAATAAGTACGACGAATTTCAAGACTCTTTCTTCATGCCAAATAACAAACATCTGGTTTCATAAGGTTGAATATCAGTTCTACAATTTAATATTTAATTTGAGGAATACATTATCTTGTAAATTTTCTTTGAATCTTTTCAATTCTGTACTGTTATACTCAAGCATAGATCGAACAAGTGAGTTAAAAAGACATTTCAGGGAGTATGGATCCATAAATTCTTTGGTGTTTCTGAATAAACCCTAACGTTTGATTGGATTTGTTTATGATATAATCAATATGTGGGAGAAAAGAAAGTTTGGTATTATTTGGATTACTCCTAAATCCTTTTTCTGTACCACACGTTCTAGGTTAGAACGGTTTATATCATATTGAAATTGAATGGGGAAAGCATGACAAGGACAAGACAAAACCTGACACTTAGAGACATTCAAGTCGCTCCACTCAGCCAAATATCTTAAGTCTTTATTTAACATAACGCAATCATCAATACACCTTGTCATGTTATACACTACAGTTTAAGGTCATCTGCATAAAGAAGACACATTGCATTCACGAATATTTGCGGAATATCATTTTTAAACAATTAGAACAATAACGGATCTGAATGGCTGCCCTGTGGGACACCGGATGGAACAAGGATCCTTCTGAAACAATTCCAGTCAAGTAAGATTCCAGCCAATGTATTAAGTTTGAATGGAAACTAAATTTCATTAATTTGTGCAAAAGATCTTTGTGATTGACACGGTCAATGCCTTGGCGAAATCAGTAAAAAAGATATCAGTTTTGTAAACAATTTTCGAATTTATTGATTACTTGATTAACCATCAAAGAAAGATTGGCGATAGTAGATTTCTAGATTGATTCGGAATTATATCGAGCAAAAAGGGAACATGAAATTAATGAATTATTCTTGTCTTAAAAATTGTAATTTTATTTACCACAAAATAATTGTGCTTTTTCACCAACAATTGATTTTTTAAGAGGTGTTACCCGTATGCTGATCTAAGTCCAAATGGACGATTGGATCATTGTAAATTATGCAAGAAGTTATTTAATTTACAGTTGTCAAAATTATTTAATACATATTAATCAGGCAAAATATTTAAGAGAGTACAAGAGAACTTTAACAAGTACAGTGAGTCAAAACTAATTTTAAGGCAAAGAAATGAATAATATGTTTAAATGTATAACAGTTTAGGTTTAAGTTCACTAATCAAATCTCTTAGAGCATTAATCAAATGATGATTACGAAAAGCTGAATGATAGCTAGTTAATCCGGAAAACAGATAAAAAGCCGTGTTGGTAGACTGATATCTGATACATAGTCATTGATCTGAAAAGAAAGCTTTGAGTAGACAATCCTTTCAAATAATTTTGGCCGACATCTTACAGATTTCTTGTTTCGATCCAGATTTGAAGACTGGTGTTAAAAAAGACAATTTGCAACTGTCTAAATACTGGTCTTTTGACAGTGACAGGTTAAAAATAGCTGTCAAAGTTTGTGCTATAGAGGTGGTACACACAAGCAATAAATGGAGGAATCCCATCAGGACCAGAATTTTTAGTTGGGTCTAAAACAAGTAAAGCTGCTTTGACATCCGAAACTTGTAACACCATGAATGCAATATTGATGCACTCTGGTTGAATTTGCAGCAAAGACAGACTGAAAATAAAGAGCGACAAGATTGCAAATCTAACTGACATCACTTGTTGAAGAACTTAAATGCTTCATACAGCTTGGAATCCTGTTTGATTTACGTTTGGAGTTAATAGTCTAAGAACTAAAGACATAATAAATCAAATCATTTAAAAAATGTTGTAAGGCATGTCAAGAGAAAGCTTTTGGGGAGTTAGACAAGAAAAAGTTTGTTTGGCAGCATTTTGGTGTGACGAACTTGGGTAAAATTCGACACAAAGTACACAAAAATTAAAAAATTAATTCATTTGGGTAATTTTGCAACAGAACGAGTAGGCTGTGTTAAGAGAAGAAACAAGTCGTACTGGAGGGGTCTATTCCTCTCCGTTTAGGTGGGAGGTCAATTTTTCTGGAAAAATGACTTTAATTGAAAAAAAAAAAATATTAAAAAATAACTGCAACTCCTACAATGCCATAATACACCTTTTTGCAAAGCTTAAAATATTTTATTCAATTGCATTTTTAAATAAAGTTATTCTAAGAACCTTTTGAGAAAAATAAATTTTCAAACTCTAAATTAAAAAAAAAAAATTAGAACTAATTTTTTCCAAAATTATAGGTAATTAATTATTGGTTTTGCTATCAAAATTGTATGCTCTTATTAGTTCTTAGTTAAACACCGTATGGCTTTAAGACATTTTGTTGCTAAGCTAGCTATTCAAAAATAAACGTTTGACAACTTTATTTTTTAAAGGTTATTTTTGAATAACTTTTACAAAAAATATTTTGAAATTTGTTTGAGTATGTAAATATATGACAATACGTAGTTTTCATTTTTAAAAAATGTTAAAAAAATCAATCAATACCCGTTTCCAACATATGTACATATTTCGAAAAAAAAAATTGTTTTTAAAAAAATTATTAACAATTAAAAAAATTGAGGATTTTGAAATTCCATATTAATAAAATTATGTGCCGAAAATTTTATTGAAATCAGATGTATAGTTTACGAGAAAATTTGATTTGAATTACTGGTTTTATAAGAGGTACCGTTATAAGACAACCTTTAAAAAAATATTTTCTAATCACAAGATGTACTGTCTTAAAAAAATAGCATTCTGAAAGTTTTATCAAAATTGTTAGAGCCGTTTAAGATAAAATCAACTTTTTTCTTCACGATTGTATGGCAGGTGACGTTATTTTAAAGCAAAAATTAAAAATGTGTTCCGTCCTGGGGACGGCCAAATTAATCCTAAATACCAAATTTGAAGCTAATCGGCCCTTCCGTTTTTTCAACTTCTCCATCATCGTATTGTCATGTGTGATTGTTATGTTGAAATGTTTTAATACATATTAAATCCCAATCATACCTGCACAATTCTTTTCCTTACAAACTGATACTAAAACAGCAGAGAATACAAATTTAACTTTTTTTAAAAGATGCTCGCAAAGATGCATCAAAATTTATATTAAATTTCTTCAAACTAACTATGAAAATAAGATTTGTATAGTTCCTTTTTCTTCTGACAAAGAAAAAAAAAAAAAAAAACAAAAAAATAAATTCATCTTTTAGGCATGACGGATTCCACTTAAAAGCTGCTCCATTCCATAAACAGTTTCAGCCAAAAATTAAAATGAAAACTATAAAGAAAAGATTCAACTGTGTGAAGACGTTTTTCTGATGGAAGCCAAAAAAGCCACAATGCCATCCATAAACAGTAAGTCCTTGTAATCCCTTTTCTGGCTTAGGTATACCTACTGGTGTATACCGTTTTCGTTGTCATCATACCATTTCACAAAGGATGGCTATGGCTATATATGCAGTTATAGAAAAAGTGATTTCTCTTTTTGAACTATCTTTTAGTTACAGACTTTGTTAAGTTTTTTTTTTTTTTTTTGTTTTTTTTTTTAATTTTTATTTTCTCAGTTTCTCTCTCTTAATGTCTAAATGAATAATCCTACAAGAAAAACAATAAATTTAATTAAAAAAGTAAAGCAACTATACAGGAAAAGTGCACACACAAGCCGGGTTGGGACCGAGACCGGGACCGGGAGTTTCGTCGAGCACCGGAACACGAACGCAAACAGGAAGTGCAGCCATATACACTATAGACAGTGCACACATAGCCAATATATATACTGTGCTCAAGCTTGAGCAAAGCGCTTCTTCTTCTACTTTCAAGAATTTCTTGTCTTCTTTTGGTAGCAGAAGAAGAAGAAGAAGACATAGAAAGGACAACAAATCTTTCACTTCTGAATAAAGGACGACGAACAAAGTATAAAAGACACAAACAAACAATTTTTCTTGTCTTCAAAATTTACTCTCCTCTATTTAGTTTTTTTCTTTTCTTTTATTTTTAAAATTTTTATTTTGTACTAGATTGTTTGTTGTTTTTCGTCCTTGTTGAGTTGCAGTTTGTGTGTGCTCTTTTTTTTATTATAATTCCTTCGTTGACTCCTTCCGTTTTACCTCATCGTCATCGTCGTCATCAACATCGTCGTCTTGTTGTTTGTCGTTTGTGTGCTGTGTTATATTGCCATAGACTCTTATACTCATAAGAAGCATCAACATTAAAACAACCGCCATTTGGCCACAGAAAACAGGTTTATTTGGCTCCAAAATATATCAACGCAAGGATCGTTAGATTTCATCCTTCATTCTTCTTCTGCCTCCACATTTAACATTTAGGTTATGAGGTTCGAGGGAGCAAATAAAACCCAAAAAAAAAAAAAAAAAAACACAGAAAAAAAGTTAACTAAATGTTATGAGTTTCGTCATTATGTTTACAATGGGAGGCTATATTGTGGTTTACAATACAAACGACGAATAATATCCGTAGACCCGCCACCGCACCGCCCGCTACTGTGCCGTACCTTGCAACGAACGACTTCATTCAGCGCCAAATTACTTGATTTTATCTTTTGTTTTTCTTTTGTTAATTTTACCTTCCGTTTCCGTCTTAAGTTGGTTTGTTTGGTTTGATGTACGATGAGTACCTACTAAGAACAAGTAAGTACACACACACACATATACACAATATACAATCTTATGCTACCTAGATGCCGCACCTAATTTTCATCAAAGAAATTAAGCTTTTCACAAAAATAAAAAAAAAACTCAATGGGTTTTTAAAAGCTATCTTAATATTTTTTTTTTTAATTTTTATTTTTATGTTAAGATGCTGGCAATTATCTACGAAAAGTAAATGAAATGAGCTCAAGAAAACAAAAGCATATAATTACTACGCTCTCATAAGACTTTAAGATAGAGTCTGGTCTCTGGTCTAAGTATATACCTACCTACCAAGGTGCAGATTTTAATTAAAGACTTACTTTTATCTTTGCGGTTCTATCTACTTTGAGTTTGAGGGTATTAATTGAACGGTTTAATTTCTTACCTACCTGTTGCTGATCGGTCAATTTGCCAATTAATAATAAGAGTTATTATACAGTGTCGGTAGCGCAAGAAAAGACACTGCGTCGACACTTGAGTTTTTTTTACTTGCGATTATAGGTACTATAAGGCAAGTTATGCATTCGTATAAAAAAAAAAAATTCTAACAATCAAACATGACATTACGATGATAAAGAAGTCGAAAAAAGTGGGTCCGACAATTCTGTCTGTCTGTCTGTCTGTCCGTGTGTCTGTCTGTCTGTATAGTTACCTACAGCCTAAACGGATGGACCGATTTGCTTCAAATTTGGTACATAGTATTATTATGACGTCCTACAGAGGGGTTTTTGGAATTAGCATCCTAGCTTCAAAACTAACGGTACCTGCCATACGATTTTTTGTGAAAAATTAAATTTTCTCAAAAACGGCTCCTACGATTTTGATAAAACTTTCTGAATGATGTTTTCTGTGCAAACTTTATGTTTTAGTTGGAATAGATTTTTCAGGAAAAGTTTTATAATGGTACCTCCCATAGGACCGGTTTTTTGAAATCCAATTTTCTCGTAAGCTACTTGACGGATTTCGATGAAATTTTTAATGTAGAAGCCCTTTTATATACGAAATAATATGAATTCTTAAATTTTCCAAAAAATGTTTTTTCGAGTTTTTAAAAAAAGTTTCAAAATTTTTTTTTAATTTTAGTTTTTTTCAAAAACGGTTTAATCTATATTTTTTTAGTTTTATTTTTCTGATAAAAACTACAAAGTGCTAGAAGTTGGCATACTCAAAAAAAATTTGGAATATATTTTCGAAAAGTTTTTCAAAAAAAACTGTTTTTTGAAAAAACTAGTCCAACGATTTTGAAAAAAATTTTCGTCAAAATTCAAAAACGTAAAAGAAACCTGATGGCTTACTTCATTTCTCCAACAAACGTTTTTAAGGTATTGATTTTAAAGTGATTTATAAAATTTCATATGATTTTTTCAACGCTTTTTTCCCAAAATCTCAAGCACCCAAAACCATTTTAACACATTAGAGCAAGTTCGTACGACCCAGTCGTGCACTTTATTTTTACTTGCTGATTGCTGTATAATAGGGTAAGAGTATTGGCTTCATGCAGAAAAACGAACACGACATTACGATGGCGAAGAAGCCCAAAAAATGGTTTTGTTCTATTTCTATGTTGTCCGTCGTTCTGTACAGTCTATGTAATTGGAACTACGAATTTTCTTCAAACTTCATATACATATTTATAGTAGTTTAAAGAAAAACGGTCGAGGTGTTTTCTTTAGTATCGGAGTGATTTGATACTCGACGAAACGGAAATGCGCCATGACACTTTTAAGCAAATACATCAAACAAATTAATATATCGCAACGAGCCTGAGAGGGAACTCTCTCTTTCTCCCATGCTACGTAGCCTCTCACTCTGGTCTACTATAAGCATTTTACATTATGTCAAGCTAAAGCTAGTGAGCAGGCGCGTTGGTACGAGTTAGTTAGTATGTTTGTTAGTATACATACGTGATTTGCATGCTGTCTAACAGGAGAAGCTAAAGAAAAAGATTTGAATGATCTTAGTTCAAGAAGAATGCAATATGCAAAGAAATGCATAAGAAAGTATTTATATAGAAAATTGGCATTCAAAAAATTATTTAAATACTTAAAAAGAGTCCTGAATTTTTGAAAGGAGTCTGTTTTCGATATTTTTGAAGTGAAACTTCTTTAAGCGCATGAGGTTAAAAATTTTACTGATGCAGCGGAAATAAGCGTGACTTCCGTCCCAGAAAATGGAGAGAGCGATTGAGACCGATTGACAGAGAAAGGGCAAACGTAGCATGAAGCACATAGCCATGGAGCGAGAGTCCGAGAGTAGGGAGCAAGCGAGTGAGAAAGATCGAGAGAGAGAGAGAGAGAGAGAGAGAGAGAGAGAGAGAGAGAGAGAGAGAGAGAGAGAGAGAGAGAGAGGGAGAGAGAGAGCGAACGTCGCATCACGCACAGTGCCATGGGGAGAGAGAGCTGTTGCAGGGTAGCAGGGACGGTATGCATTATATGTGTGTCTTAGCAGACAAAAGTGTTTCGTATATCCATTGTAGGCAGTCACTAGTGTTCCCAGATTGGTTGTTTTTCCCACCAAAATGGCTGGGAAAAAACTATTTGGTGGGTAAAGTAGTGGGAAAAAATATTGGTGGTTTTTATGGTTGGAAAATTTCCGATTGGATTGTTATTTTATGGGGTGATATTATTTTTAAGGATAATTCAGTACGACATAAGTACATACCTACATACATAAACATTAAAAAACTATTTTATCACCAAAAATAAAAAATATGAACAAATAAAGGCTTAAAGTTTTATTTAACAAAAAAAATAGTAATTGAGCTCAGCAAGTATTTTTTACACAAAAAAGTAAGATTTTTTGTGTTGTTTCCCGAAAACCGAATTATGACAATAATATTGTTATTTTTATAGTCTAGGTAACTAATGAAAAAATACAAGACTTTAATTTCATTCCATAAGGCTATCCTTACACGAATAAGCTATTTTGCAATTCCAGTTTCAAACTGGTATTAAATCGATTGCATTTAAGCTGAAAAGTGTGCTTTCAATACCTAATTACATTCGCAAACTTAAAGATTTTACTGCAATGCGATCAAATTGACTACGGTTTGAGACTGGGATTATATCAAATTTTTGACGCAAGTCTAAGGCTTTTAGCGTTAAACTTTCTATTAAACAAAATATGGTGTTTTTTTTCCCCTACAGTACAAAATTAGTGGGATTTTATTTCGAATCCGGTGGGATTTCATATATTTCATCTGGCATCATTGACAGGCAGGTGGTTAATGGTTTTAAATTGGCGGGTAGCAGGGATGTGACTTGGTATGTGGTTAAATGAGCGCTGGAAGGTTGATATCAAAAATGTGATGTGTATAATATTAAATGTGTTGGGCGGGTAAGCGGCCTTAAGAAGCTGCACTGGTCGGTTGATGCAATGCAAGAAAATAGAAATTAATTTGCCAAAGAAATTTCACTTCTTACATGTGTACACTAGTACACACACACATTTTGACTTGCGATTATAGGTACTATAAGGCAAGTTTTGCATTCGTCGAAAAAAAAAGTTTTGAGAAAACAATCAAACATGACATTACGATGATAGCGAAGACGAAAAATGATGGTCTAAAAACTCTGTCCGTCTGTATGTATGTCTGTCTGTCTTTCTATCTGTCTGCCTGTCTGTCTGTCTGTATGTATAGAGACCTACAGCCCAAACGGGTGGGCCGAATTGCTTCAAACCACTGACCAATATACAGACCGCCAACTCGTACTCCTCTTGCCTGAAACACCCTCGAAATATTTTTTCCTGTATGTGAATACGTGTACATCTCTCTCTCTGTGCATTTTGTAATGGCAACTATACCTGCGTATGCCATTTATTTTTTAGGTGTGTTTGCTAAATGGGTTTTAAAAGCAAGGGAGAGCGTTACACTCTCAAAATAAATGGCATATCAGCTGATTTTTAGCTTGTAGGCAAAAAGAGAGACCATACAGTGAGTTGGCGGTCTGTATCTTATTGGTCCGTGCTTCAAACTTGGTATATAAAGTTTTTTAGGTATTGTACAGAGGTGAAATTGAAATTTTTTTTAGCTCAAAAAATAACGGTACCTGCCATATAACCGTTACGTTAAAGCTTATTTTTCTCAAAAACGGCTCTAAGGATTTCGATTTAAAAAAATCAGTGTTGCTTTTTAGGTAGGACCAATCGTATGGCTGAAAAAAAGTTTAAAAAATGGCTAAGAACGGTACTTTCCATAGGACCGTTTTTTTGCTTTCGACTATCTCGAAAACGACTCAACCGATTCTTTCGAAATTTCACACATATATAGTTGTAAGTAACTCAATTTGTACTGCATACCAATATTTTTGAAAAATATTGTTTGTATTTTTAAAAGCATTTTTAAGAAAAAAAAATTAAAAAATTAATATTTTGAAAATTAATTATTAAATTTTGTTCTAAAAATTATAAATAAGTGTATTTGCTAAATATGTACCTATGAAATTGCGTTTTTTTAACCACAGATTTTTATAAATTTATTCTCATAAAATGGCGTACTTGTTTTCAGCTCAAATTAGTTTAAGTATTTATTTAAGAATTTTTATCAAAATCTCAAGCTCCTACACCACTGTCACACATTAGAGCAAGTTCGTGCGACCCAGTCGTACATTTTATTTTTTATCCCGCACACGTGCGGGATGGGGTTTGTGCTTTTTTAATGATTAATCACAGCGCGAGCGATAGGAAAGTAGGGAGGAAGGGAAAGGAGGTGTCGATGAACATTGGTCTTGAATGTTTGAAGATCAAAAGGGCAAGGGAAATTGTACTAGGCAAATTATTCCACATTCGTGTTGTACGGCTAATGAAAGAATGCCTATATTTCACGGTACGTCCGAAATTGGGCTCAAGTGTAAACTGATGAGCATTGAAGTTGAAACATTCATCTATGAAATTCGCAAAACTTAGTAATTTATGTATCCTAAGAGTTCCGACAAAAGCGACAGTAGCTCATAAAACTGTAGTAACTTTGCAGACAAAATATTTAAGCTTTTTTGTGTATTTTCTCAAAAACGGCTTTAACGATTTTGTTCAAATTTAAAAAATAAATATTCGGCACAACAGCTCCAAGGGGGGCCGGGCCTATGATTTATACTCTCAACTATTCCTGGGTGTGCGGTAATATTCTGCAGGAATGGAAGGGACCTACAATTTATCGCAGAATCCGAACGGCTAACAGAGAAGCACTTTATATGACGTGATATACTTTTGGAGGATTTGTCACTTCCTGGTAAGGATAGTATAGTTACCTCAAAAAGGACTTCGGTGAAGTCAGGGATAATAATAATTTAACTATATGCCTGTAAAACCGAAGGTCTTTTGAATTATTCAAACTGCACGGTATTAGTTCAAAAGAGTAGAAAGAAAGGAAAGAGTTTTTGTTGGCACAATGGATTGAGAATTATAGGTGATATTTTTTCTCATGAAAATCCCACTGGTAGCGTCCAGTTGAAGCTGGGGGAGTATTGAAAAATTACTGCCCAGGCTGGGACTCGAACCCACAACTCTAGGTTATAGCAACCAAGCCCTATATCCACTGTAGATACCATTGCCACCCGCAATGGATCGAACCTTGAACATTCGGCGTGGCAGCCCGACACACTAACCACTACCACTTCATGGAGTATTATTTAATCTATACACATAAATAAATCTTAAATGTATGTTTGTGGTACTTTTAGGTGGAAAAATGTCGGAAACTAAAAATGTCTCGACTTTGCTCCGGTTTTCTCTCAATAAGTTTTGTACAGCGCAAAAGCATATTCAGCCCATTCTGCTTCCGCCGTAGGACGTAAGGAAAAGAAGTTATTAAGGGAAAACCGGAGGTAGGTCAAACATTTTGCAGTTCCCCCTTCATCCTCTTTTTCCACAGGTCCATCCAGTACAAAAACATAGCCAAATGCTAATTAAGTATCCCTGAACAAAATCACCAAGTTTTATTAACTTCCGACATTTGTCCACCTAAACTCACTTTTTCCGACCTGTCGACTGGACAATATGAAAGAAATTCAAATTTCACTATTGTATTGAAATTTTTATTCAATAGACTAATGAATTTCGGCGGAACAAAGTTTTGCGGGTCAGCTAGTAAATTATAAATGCATTTGAGTTCAATAACGTGCTTGCCTATGGCATTATATTTTAATTGGGGTGCATATTGCTTCACTTAGGCCTTGTGTGTGTCATGTTTTCGCAAGTTTCAAATTAGCGATATAAGAAACGACTTTTGGTGCAGCAGAGGGCACCACAGTCAAAAACCATCATGAGATTACCATAGACTCTGTATACAATGGTATATCTAGGCCTCCTTTTCTTCTCACAGTTCCAGTCCTAGCCAAACTCCTTAATATTTATCTAAAATGTTTCTTATTCTTATCAAGTTAGGGAAGATATGTTTACTTTTGTTGCTTTGTCAGGGAGAAGAAAGGCCAAATGATAGAGTTCGTCTTATGTCACTTGCCCTCTTGTCACAGCAACGGTTTCCTTTTATAAGTCAAATAATCTATGGGGATCATAGAGTCACACCAAAAGCCCTTACTCTCTAAAATTAATTCCTGATAACAACAACGGCCATACGATACACCATTAAGTTTGTGATTTAAATCCAAAACCCTTTCAGCACATTTTATCGAATCGGATATAATTTATATCTTCCCCTTTGGAACAGGAACAGGGTAAAGTCCAATGACTACGTCTCCATAAATGATTATTGAAGAACATGATGGCTTTCAAGAGCATTGACTCGACTCGACTCGACTCGCATACCGTCATAAAAAAAGGACTATCTATCTAATCTAATGTAAGGGTTTATTGTCTCCTTCATCATATAAGAGAAACTTTAAATCAGTTGAAATTTTAACAAACAAACAGTCTTCTACATTCAAAATGAGCCAGTATCAATCAAAGTCGTTAAATATTGCTTGTTTCCTAACAAATCTCTCCTCGGTATCAGGTTCAGGACATCCTACCGCATTGTTCATTTTCGAAGGAACAACTAAAGTGTTTTATGGTTTCCTTCTGACTTTTTTTTTCTTCTTTTTTGTTTGTTAATAACCTTTACTGCTCTTTGGAATTTGAACTTTCCGCATCTACATATTTTGCACTTGTTCCTTTTTTTTTGGGACAGTATACACCGTGTTCCTTACTTTGTTTATTCCTTCTGTTCGTCCTCCAAAAATGTTTTTGTCACATGTGCGATGCTCCAGATCATTCAAGTGGGGTATAGGGTATAATATGGCACAGCATCACATTGTACTGAGTATTTGTAAGGATGCTTTGTATGAATGCAAAACATTTCACGTCTTAATGTATTATTTGCCTAAAACAGACAATTTTTAGGTTTGCATGTGATTCCACAAAATGTCTGTTTTTTTTTTCATTTTGCTTTCGTCGTTGGAATATGAGAATATATCTTATTGTAGATGGGAAGTTTGTAGGAAATATATGTTGAACAAATGTGAAGGTTGAAAAGTCCTTCGACAGACAAATGCATTGATTTTGATAAATGCGAAACAGTGTGTAGGCGTTAAACCATATTCGTTTGTTTTGCAGCGGGATGAAACATAATCAGTAAGAGCATTAAAATGTAAATTATCCTTCTTGTCCTTCAAGGCGTCATTTTAATTTCGTTCTCCGATTGCAAATATAATTATATTGACTTTTCAGGGGGTTTTTTCCTTTTAAATTATGATATCGTTTCTTCCGTTTGGAATCGGTTGCTATTAAAAATTGTCATTATTGCACATGGAGTTTGATTTTAAAATGTTTCTAAGGAAAAATCAAAACGTTTTGATTTTTCATCAATATCAAACGAAATAGTACCTATAGTCTTATCGTTAGGCAGAAATAAGCCATCTGGATCTGGACAACGGTACACCAAGTATCAAGTTCCGACAATCAGGCCAGATTTAAGGAAGGGCATCCAGGGTAGCTGCTCGGGGCCGCCCCAAAAGCCCCATTTGAAATAGGATGAAAACAAAGGGAGTTGCCATGCCAATTACCATTCGTCCATGATTTGCGAAACACTGACCAGTTAGTTCTATGGGTGATAAAGTACTAACTGAATACTATTCAGAATCAAGAATAAACAAATTTAGATATTATTATGTTTCAGTGGACTCTACTCCTGACGAATCTCATATCGATCAATCAACTAGAGTTGTTCAATATATGGTAGAATTTATGCCAAATGAAAGATTTCTCACCTTTTTGCCAAACTGCGTTACTCAAATTTTAAGTTGACCATCAAAAAGACATTCTAGATTGCCGTGCCCAAAATCATTTGACAATGCTGCAAACATAAGTGGCAAATACAAGCTGATGCAGGCTCTTATTTAGGAGAAAATGTTTTGGTCATTATCTAAATTTGGTTGGAAAAGCAGCGCTAACCCTTGTCCATCGGCGATTCAATTCTTTGATTTAATTCAGACTTTGTTTACGTTTTCACAGCAAGTACAGAACGATACCGAATTCTGATTGAGAAATTATGGAAGACAGTTTTACCACTTGGACACTCGTTGGTTTTATCGAGCTGAAGCTGCGAAGACCCGCGACCCAAAAACAACAAGGTTCTTGCTGACAATTTTGAAAAAAATGAATTTGTATCACATCTGGCTATTTATAGTAGCGGTCTTTCGATTCACGCTAACTATTCTGCTCTATCTCTTAGATAGTCAGGGATACAGAGTTCTATTTGCCTTTTTTAATTTTTCCATATTTAATCAAAAAGGTTCTAATTTTGGTGGGGGCAATACCCCCATTTATTTAGCTTAATACAAGCTACTTAACTTAATTTAACTTAATTTAAAACTTACAGCTAACTAAGATTGGATTGAATTGGGTGGACGATTTAACAAAAGGAGTTTTAGGCTGGGAGTGCTGAGGTTGAAGTCGAAACAGTTTTCGTTTAAAATGACATTTGTCGATGGCCGTGTAATAACCCTGTCAAATGAAGATAAACAAAGTATATGCTGTCCTCGGGTGCAGAACATCATCTTTCTAGCGTAGACTCGGACAAAACGTCACAATGGACAGATATAACTTTGAGGTTGTCAAGGACTTTGTCTATTTGGGTTCCACTATAACCTCTCAGAACAACATCAGTGAAGAGATCAGTCGAAGAATCACTTATGCCAATCGCTGTTTCTTTGGGCTTAGAAGGCATCTTAGTAGCAAAGCCCTCTCTCAAAGGACCAAGGAGATACTAAACAAGACCCTTATCATCCCAGTCCTGCTGTATGGGGCAGAAGCGTGGACACTGACAAAATCGGATGAATACAGGCTGGGGTGCTTTGAGAGAAAGATTCTTCGGGTGATATTTGGTCCTGTATGTAACAATGGAATATGGAGGATAAGATTCAATGGCGAACTGTACGGGCTATACAGCGACATTGATTTGGTTAAGAAGCTGAAAGTAAAACGGCTTAGATGGCTGGGCCATGTGGAGCGTATGGACTAAAACGCTCCAGCCCGACGAGTCTTCAATTCCAACCCGGAGTATAGGGCCCGACGCAGTTCTGCAAGACCCCATCTAAGGTGGTGCGATCAAGTGGAGAACAAACTCAACCAACTTGGTGTGCGCAACTGAAGGCCACTGGCGAGTGACCGGCCTAGCTGGTGAGGATTGTTGGTTGAGGCCGTGGTCCACAATGGACTGTCTGCGCCACCTTAAGCAAGTAAGTAAGTAATAACCCTGTCATCGTTGATAGGACACAATCACAGATTTGTTTGGTTTATTTGTCATTGCAAAGGCAGTGTACCAACAATGCCACCTCAGGAATTTCTGTTTTGCATGTCATGGCTATGACATCGAATGACATAAGTCACAATGACAAGCTCTGACTGTCATCGTATTTTGGCACACTAATGTTAGACTTGCGCCATTCGTGTGATCGTCACTGTAGCTACTAATGACACGGTGAGGATTGAATTTCTGTACCAATCAAACGTTTATTTATGAATTCCAGTTTTTGTGTTCTTCACCTAATATTCTTTATTTGATGTTTTAAGTTTGTATTCCTAGTATTTTATAAATTTTTCAACAGTCACAAAATTAGTCTTATTTAAAAAAAAATAAATACTTAAATAAATCTTAAAAATAAAAAAATAATAAATTATTACTTTATCGAGTCTCAATCATATATTTTAAACAATTCAGGTCACAAGGATCTATGTGAAGAAAAAATCCAAAAATATAGCCAACAAGATTCTTAGTGGTACATAGAACCTTAAGTTTCTAAATTATATCGTCACAACGTGTAGCAACAAGGTTCCTTGCGGTTTTTTAAAATCACATTTAAGGGACAAAACTTTAAATTTAACATTTTTTTTTTGAAAATCTAAGAAATTTCAAGTTACTTCACCGGTATTGCCAAATAACTTTAAGCCTACCCAACACAGCGGTCGTGTAAAAAGGTTTAAATATTCGGAAGCGTTTTTCTCAAATGTCATGTTGGTGTACTGTACATAGAACCATTTTGTTCTGTTCGCGCATCGTCGACAACACTATTCGGAAATCAAAGAGGCTCTAACCAGTATATAGTTCCGATAAGTAGCAAAAAGATATCATTTGATGATGAATTAAGCATCGCACTTACTACAAAAAACGAGTCGTCTCGAAACCGCTTTATTTGCGATCTTTTGGAAAAACTTTTTGGAACGATTTAACTCTACAAACATGATGTTGCAGGACCCGAAAATAATTCTTGAATCTGCAATGTATGTATTAGAATCATTGAAATTATTTGTGGAATCCGAAGAACAAATTTGACAAATACGAGGGAGCAGTCAAAAAATAGCCCACACTGATCAATACGTACAATCGCGCACGAAGAACAAGAAATGTGAGGTTGAATCCGCTTGATTATATGAAAGCGCAAGACTCGAATCTGTCATCGAAGGAGAAATACAAAGCATCCGGCTTCATCCCATTGGTCTGACTGGAAGACTGCCAGCGTCCAGATTTGGATTTCTTAATCACATTGAGAAGATGGATGCTGAAAATCCTCTCAGTCCAGCCCTGCGACAGTTAAATATGGAAGAGGATCAGTATTGGTGAATCAAATTTGTAATTATAATTTTTGTAAGGCTCATTTTCTCGTCGAGAAGTGGGTCACTTATGTTAAGTTAGCGGCCTGATGAATGCCCAAATTTATAAGAATGTTTTGGAAAATCATATGCTTACATATTTGAGGTCGCATTAGACTGAAAACAGCTCATTCCAACACGATACTGAACCAAAACACTCCAGCCAGTCGGTAAGACAATTCTTAGAAGTGGACAGAGTCGATGTTTTGGACTGTCCAGAGTCCAGCACAATCTTCCGACCTCAATCCCATGGAAAATTTCAGGTCTGTTTAAAGAAAACGAATATATTTTAAAAGTTTATCCAAATTATATAAAGTATCAATCAACATGGCTTAGTTTTTCCTAACGATAAGAATATACTATTTCAATGGAATTTTTTTTTTTTTGCTCGGTATATACAGTATGTATTTCACTAATACGCTCGTCCGCCATGCTTGGTGATGGACTACATTTGTTGTCTTTTCACCGGGACAATATTTGCTATCCATGGAAATCTGCATTTTTAAAATTTATAGATCAAGTTAATGAGTTTTTTTTTCGATATAATTGTTGCGTCCAGATAGAAAAGGAAAGCTCGTAAACGCTGCAATTTCTTAACTTTTGAAAAAGTTCAATTAATATTACAGTTGGTGCTCAACTTAGATTTATGTTTAAATGATCGACTGTCACTCTGTCACTAATTTAGTATGAGTTTCTTTCATGGTTGAATCCGTGAAAAACCATTGCCAAGCTGATGCTATTTTCTATGACTTCAGAAAGGCTTTTGAGTTAGACACAATGGGCCGTATTCATAGATGATGTTTAAGTTGTTTTTTTTCAAATGTTATTTGAGTGTTCCTACTATAACTATTTCAATTGTTATTTATCAACTTTTTCTTTTATTTGTAACGATGTTTAACCAAATAGTTTTCGATCTTCTATTGTTTGTTTTTCTTTTGTTTGTAACGATGTTTTGCCAAATAGTTTTCGATTTTTTATTGTTTGTTTGCCAAGTAGTAAAGATACTTATTTCCACTTTTATCTCTTTTGCTTCTCATTCACTCTCTTGGTACTGCTACCTTTGTAGCTCCCAAATTCGCGAGTTCAGCTAACAGCACCAGGGGGTTCACTGGCATTAATATGAATACGAACTTATATAATATGATTCGAATTTTGCGAGCTCAATATAATGGATTAAAAATATGTCATATAAACGCGCAGAGTCTAACCAACAAATTAGGGGAATTCAGATACTTGTTTGTGGAGTCCAAAATAGATATTATTTCCGTTTCCGAAACTTGGTTTCAACCAAATATGAGTGATGATGTCTATCGTTTGCAGGGCTATAAGATATTTCGAGCTGACAGAATGTCCAGAGTAGGCGGAGGTTGTTGTTTGTATGTGCGTGATGGGGTTAGCTGCAGGTTTGTTAACAAATCTGAAGACGGGTACCCTTTGGAATACCTATTCATCAGTGTTAAATGTGGCTCTGACAACGTTTTGGTTGGATCGGTTTACAGACCATACAACAACGTAAGCACTATACCGTTGGTTACTTCGCTTGAGTCAATTACTTGCTCTTATTCTCACACTTTATTATGTGGTGACTTTAATTGTAATTTGTTAGATAGGCGTTCATCGGAAAGTTTTCTAAATACTTTTGAGGCCCTCAATCTTAAATCCATAAATCTATCTTCACCCACTCACTTTACCGATCTATCTCGCTCCTTACTAGACTTATATTTGAGTAGTGATGTCGAAAAGGTTTTGCTTTACAGTCAGCTTCAAGCACCCGGTTTTTCCAAACACGACTTAATCTTTACTTGCTTAGATATTGCTTGTCAGGTTGATCTACAAAGTTTTCAATATCGTGACTTTAAAAATATAAACGTGTCTGACCTGTTGCGGGACTTTAACAACATAGACTGGAATTCACTTTATCTTATGCAAAATGTAAACCAGCAGATTACTTTTTTAGAACATAACATAAATTCTTTATTTGATTTGCATGTTCCTGTGAAAACCTGTCTCGTGAAACATAAGTCTCCACCTTGGCTGAATGGCGACATTTCTGCTGTGATGTCACGTAGAGATGCCGCCTACAGTCAATGGAGACGATATAGGGTTGACTATTTTCACCAAACCTATTGCAGACTTCGAAATCAAGTAGTCAGAATGATAAGATCAGCTAAGATGCGTTATTATGAAGAAAAAATTGGTACTTCCAATTGCAGCAAAAGCGTATGGAAAAGCCTGCGGGAATTCGGTATTGGGAAAAAATCCCAAGCAGTACCTGACGATATTGACTGTGATGCTCTCAACAAGATATTTACCTCCATGTCTCAGTCCTCAATTGAGGCAATCCCAAGTGGATTATTGAGTGAGGATGAATCGGCTCTTGTCAACAGCGCTTTCAATTTTGTAAGACTAGAAGAGGAAGATATTGTTAGTGCAATACTTTCCATAAAATCGAATGCTATTGGTCTCGACTTGATAAGCCCTAAATTTATTAAGCTGTTACTTCCGTTCTTACTGGGCTTTATAACTCACATATTTAACTTCATTTTGACAACCTCTGATTTTCCTGTTGCATGGAAGAAAGCTAAAATCATTCCCATTCCTAAGAAAAGTACAGGTGTAGTTACAGAATACCGACCGATAGCCATTCTACCGTTCCTTTCAAAGGTTTTTGAAAAAGCCATCTTCAAGCAGATACAAAACTATCTGACATCCAATAACTTGTTAAGTGCCTGCCAATCTGGTTTTCGGCCGCAAAGGAGTTGCAAGTCCGCCTTACTTTTAGTAACTGATGAAATCAGAACTGCAATGGATAAGGATCACATATCACTTTTAACTCTCCTAGACTTTACAAAGGCTTTTGACACTGTCAACCATTCAATTTTATGTAAAAAGTTGCAAAACCTATATGGGTTTACTAGAGAGTCAAGTAAATTGATTCTTTCGTATCTCAGTGGGAGACAACAATGTGTTATCGCAAATGGTCGCTCATCCAGCTTGATGAATGTCCTGACCGGTGTGCCACAAGGGTCTATACTTGGGCCAATTCTTTTTTCGTTGTATATCAATGAACTTCCACTTATTATAAAGAACTGCCAAATTCATCTATATGCTGACGATGTGCAACTTTTCATCAATCGACCTCTACCGGCGAAAAATGAAGCAGTGGCTTTAATGAACGAGGATTTACTACTCATCTCACGTTGGTCCAAGGAAAATTACCTACGCTTAAATCCCGCCAAGTCGAAAGCCTTACCTATATATCGTAAAACGTTTGATATATCAACCTTAAGACCACTGATGCTAGAGGATAAGACTATTGATTATGTATGTACCGCCAGAAATCTAGGAATGGTTTTCAATCGTACCCTTACATGGAATAACCATCTAAATAGTGCAATAGGAAAGGTTTATGGAAGCCTCCGCGTACTTCGGGTAACTCAAAGTTTTATTCCTAAACAAACCAAACTCCTACTAGCAAAAAGTCTTTTACTTCCTGTTTTACTGTATGGCTGTGAAATTTTCTGTGACTTGGACTACGCGGATAGCCGCAAACTAAATGTTGTCTATAACAATATTGCTCGCTACGTATATAATCTTCGCCGATATGACCATGTTTCTTCTTTTTCTAAACAGATTTGCGGTTGTAGCCTAGATAGTTTATTAAAGCTACGTTCACTAAGTTACCTGCATCTAATCATTCAAACCGAGCAACCGGATTACTTATACAGTAGGCTGAATTTCCCCCAATCTACAAGGTCTTTTGCTCTTATACTACCTCGATTTAAATATCTTACTACTCAGCGTCAATTCTTTATTCATGTTATACGCCTTTGGAACTCCCTGCCAATCGCGATGAGAGGTATCAGAAGTTCAAGAAGATTTAAAAGTTTAGTGTTCACTTATTTGGCAAATCATTGAAAGGTAGGAAGTTTACATATTTTTATATAACATATTTTTACATATTTTATATAATTTTAAATCATTTAATTAACTGTTTTCTATTCTTAAATACTATTATAAAGGCTTGCAACAATTTATAAGACGTATGTCCTACTTTGTAAGCGATTTGAGATAAATAAAATACAAATAAAATACAAAAACTGGAGTTTAGCTTATGGAAACTTCATCAGGTAAACTCCAGTTTAGCTTAGCAACAACTTAAACATCATCTATGAATACGGCCCAATGTATTGCTTCGTAAGCTTGAAGTATTTAAAAGTCATTGTGTGGTTCGGTAATACTCGTACATAGTTGGACGAATTTATTTATTGTTAGAATTGAGAATTGAAGAATACACGTTAACGCCAATTATATTTCTACTTCGGGTTTTCCTCAGGGCAGTTACCTTGGTCCATTTCTATTTATTGTATGAATTAATTGATGATATGGTGTCAGCCATACCAGTTGCATTCAATTTTTTTTTTTTTTTTTTTTTTTTTTTGTACCTCCACATTCATCGCAATAAGTGTTTTTAAATGCAGAACACGAGTCGTGATGCCACTGAAAAGACGAACTGCATCTATTCGTCATTTTTGATCATCACACTCATCTAATGACGTCGATGAGTCCAAGGTATGCTTAATCTTATTTTTAGGATATTTGATTGTCCTGTTTTTCTGAACAAAAAAAGCTTACCGACTTGAGGTCTTAAGTCGACACGTGCTCGCCAAAGACTTAAGTTTGAATTGAAATAATTAAATTGCCATTTAAAAACTGCAAATTCTGGTCTCAATTAATCGTTTCGATCGATTGTATGTCAGCTCAGATCGATTGTAAAGCAGCCTTCACACACAAACAACAAATAAAGTTAAAAAAAAGTCTTTTTCAAAACGAGTATACCTATATAAATGAATTTGAACACAAAAAAAATCCATCTTCAAGGACTAAAACTAAATTTAAATCAAACATTTTAATCCCTTTCGATAATACCTAAGCTGAAAATTTCTTTCTTTTTTTTTTGCAGGCAACCTGCTTTAATTTGAGGTTTTGTTCTTTTTCGTCAACAAGAGGGTGTTTCACGTCATCATCATAGCAACAGCAGCATTATTAAACAATCAAATGAGGCGTACAAACGCATCATCACCACCAGCTCCATCTATTATGTATTTACAAAACCACAAAACTAAACAATGACATTTAAAGCCTCTTTTCTACTTATTGGTACCGTACAACATTTATATAACATTGAAATCATGGATGGATTGGGTATAAAAACAATAAAAATAAAATAAAAAAATTCGTTTTATCCCCTTTCGTCAATGTTCTCTCCATTTATACATCCTTTATCAAAATAATGCTGGTATCTACAAAATATAAAATACAAAAAAAAAATGAAAAAAATCGTGTATTGACAAATTTCTATACACACAATCAAATTGCTGAAACTCTATGTTCTGTGAAAACTCAGGACTCAGGAGTGTATACCCCGTACCTATCACTCTATATATATACATATGTATGTGTAGTAGGTATAGGTACCTATATTCTAAATTTAATATTCATTTATTCAGCCGAATGTATTCAATTTAAATTCAATTAAGTCAGAAATCAAATCGAGAATTTTGTGGTGCAGACTTGCGCAACACAAATAAAAAATTCAATAAAAACGTTTTAATGTTTCAATTCTTTTCTTTTTTTTTTGACATTTTTTTGATTATTATTTTTTTTTTCCATTGGAATTTTTTGAATTTGTATTAAGCTTTAAAAATAAAGAAAAAAAACACAAAAATTAAAAAGGGGACTTTTCAAATAACATCTTATAATTTTATAATTGTTCATCGCACAGTTTGCACCTGTATAATGCTGCCATTTAATTTTAATCCTTGTTTGATGCTGTCATCTACTATGTTTGTAAATATAATCTCATTAGGAACAAACAACTTGACTATACGGATCCTTTGCTTATTTGAAAAATTCTTTAAATAACTAGATTAACGTTTCGGAGGAATTTCTTACACCACATATTTTCTTTGTTGTGCTGTTGGCACAAAAGTATACAGGGTGGCCTAGTATAAGAACCCACCTACACTAAATTCAGAATGAAGTTACAAAAATTTTGTTTCTTGAAAAGCTCTAATTTATGTTAACGAAAATTATGAAATGATCCGTTCTCTCTCTAAAATTTGACTCAAATCCAAAAATGTTTTTTTTTTTTGAAATATTGAACAATGACTTTGTTTAATTAAATTTAATACAAAATTTTGCTTCAAAAAAAGCTAGCATTATATTTCTAAAAACGATAATCGGCTCTTACGGTTTTGATAAATCGTTTTTAATTGGTTTCCATGGGTGGTCTATTTTTTGGTTGGAATAAACAAGTTGGGAAAAGTCTAATTTGAGTAACTTCCATAAGGGAGGGTTTTCTACCAGACTTTACAGTAAACCACTCCAATGATTTCGATAAGATGCAAAATCTTGAAATAACAACCTTTAGGTTAATCGATTTCTTATGATATTAATAGCAAGTACAGATCTACCTCAAAGAAAGTTTCAAATCAAAGATATACGAGATAAAACTGCACCAAACCCAACAGTTAGAAAATGATTGTTCCCTTATATTTAAGCACTTTCTTGCTAGAAGGTGGTATAGAACCTTACAGCTTTTCCACACATAATTTACAATACCAAAAATTATTATCTACATCATGCCCTGAAGAGTGTTCACTCTTTTTATTTTATTATTATATTATTTTAACGTACAAAAAGCTTTAATTTTCCAATGTTTATTTTAAAGACGAAGGGTTGCTGCCCAGCTTAAGTTTTTTTTTTGTATTGGTTTAAAAATTTTCGCCAGCATTTTTATAAAATCTATAGTACTCTGAAAATGGCGTGTGAATGTGCTCACATCAAGTGGCTCAAAAACATCGTTTCTAATAGCTTCTTTAAGAGCAAAGCCAATTTTTCAAACACCTAATCCACCAAATCCTACTACAATAGTTGGTTTTGATTCCTACACTATAACTCGATGGATTTCCAATTCATTCAAAAAAATGTATTTTTCCCCCAAAAACTCAATATCACAAAAAAAGTCATTTCTCGCTTCTTAGCATGCTATGTAAAAAGGAATGAAAAATTTCATGTTATATCAGCATTGTTTTCTAAACTTTTCTATGAGAACACATAAAAAGGTCAAGTTTACGTCAATTAAAATGTCGACTTCAATATATATTGAGTATAACAATTTCAAAGAAATTTTAAAATATACCTTTCTCTTTCTTATTATTCTTCTAACGATCACAGCTAACAAACATATTTGACCAATAGCATTGTATATATAAACTATAGTACTATACCGCGTGAGGTGCGCCGTGAAGCAACAACAATTAAAATGGTGGAACGTAAACAAAATTGTTGTTGTTGCTTCGTATGGTAATCTAGACAAAAATCTCTAAAATCAAGAGCTTAGTTTTCCGTCCATAGATGGCGCACCTCACGTCGCAATACTATAGTTTATATATACAATGCCAATATTAATTAATATCTTCCATTTTTAATCATGCAGTGATGCCGCATCAAAATCTGAATTTAATGGGATTTGGTCGTTTTGAACTTTGGGATTATTGTCTTTTAAAATTCAGTCGTTTGAGATTTCGGTATGTGAAAAATTGTCTTTTGAGGTTTTGGTTTTTAAAATTTTATTATAGACTCAGCTACTTTACATGCACTGAGCACTGTAAAGATAGCAGCAGTCCCTAGTAGCCACTGATTGTGACAGTAATTACTTTTTCTCCGTAGTATGTACATACTTATATAGTTTAATATAGCAAAGCTGCCAGAAACTTTGATACACAAATCCTACTGGACTTCACTAAAGCTTTTGATTCAGACCCACATACAATACTTCTAAAAAAGTTAAAACAGTATTTCTTTTTTGAAAATACAGCTCTCTCCCTTATTGATGTCTTATTGGACGAACTCAGGCAGTTCTTGTAAACAATAACATATCTGAATTCCTTCCAACTTTTGCTGGCATACCGTAAGAATCTATCTTGGGCCCTCTTCTTTCCACTCTTTATAATAATGACCTGCCCTCAATCTTGAGTTTCTGTAACATCCACATGTACGCAGATGATGTCCAAATTTATTTAAGTTATCAGATCGGCATGGTTGAAAATGCAACTACCAAAGTTAATGAAGATCTGATGCGTATTGTAAATTGGTCACGTCGGAACCTTCTGAAACTTAATTCAAACAAATGCCAAGCTATTGTTGTGAGTAATAAGGCTCCCGATACAACTTGCTTACCAAATATTGAGTTGGATGGTTCAGTTCTGAGCTATGTTGATAAAGTAAAAAACCTAGGAGTAACTTTTAATCAAAAATTATCATGGGAATGGGAAAGCCATTTATCATGCGCTATTGGTAAAATATATGGTGCATTGCGAGTACTACATTTATCTGGCAGTTTCTTGCCAATAGCAACTAAAATGACCATTTCTACAACTCTCGTTCTTCCCATCATGCTTTATGGTAGTCAAATTTTCTGCTGTCCTTCAACAATGTTGTTCGTTTTGTCTACGGTCTACGTCAGTGCAAGAACAAAGAATTGTAGCTTCGAATTCAAGTATTTGAATGTTGCTTCTTTCTGATGATGGAAAATCTAACTTTTCAAATAGATTTTGTGGAGTTTTACTCTGAACTTATTTAAATAAGAAAATAAGTGTTTGAAAATCAATGTATTTAGTTAGGGGCATATTGAAAACAGTTTTTGCGTGCGCAAGGAAACATGATCAAACTGACGTAGACCGTAAACAAAACGAACAGCATTGTTGAAGGCTACTTCCAATTTCGTCTTACTTCTACTATCAGGACAGCAGAAAATTTGACTTCCATAAAGCATGATGCCAACCTAAGAGGATTAAACAGCTACAACATTTTTGAGAATTCTTTAAGGGCCCACTACAGATGCTAAAGTCATTTCAATTGTCTTTCATAACTCAAATCTATATTACCTTTTCTATCTATCTAGCTTAATGTTTTTCTTTTGTATCTTTGAATTTATTTTTAATTTTAATTTAAAACAATATGTCTAATCCTACTTTTTGTTTAAGCTTAAGTTTAAGTTTGTTTTTGTTCGATTATTTTTTAAATTTTTTAACCATAAATTGTACTATAAGTATAACTAATAAGACACTATGTTTTAATATCCTAACGTTTTTCAAATCAATAAACACATATGCAAAAAATAAAAATACAATATCGAGCACCGCTTTTGACTACGAAGAAGAATTTAAATTTCATTTATACTTTTATAAAGATGCTAACATCGCATGGAAATCATTAGAAAAGTAGTAAAAATTATTTTACAATTTTAATTTAATTTACGGCATTCTCGATTTAATTTCTTAAACGTTATTTAAACGTATCATTATTTAGTGCATTCGTGTAAAAAATTGATTTTGTTGTGCTATCTAGTAGTTTTTTGTTCATGCACGAAACTGATGTCACTGTTGCGTACGGACAGACAGCTGATATTGTCCTCAGAAATAGATCGCCGGGCTTACACGAAAAAATTTTAGTATTCGGTTTATATTTGTCATTTTAAAAGCGAGATTTTATTACTTTTTCAATACATAATAATTATGAAACCCAGAATTTTAAAAGCTGAATTTTTATATTAGAAAATTTGGCGTGCCTGACCTAATTTAACTATGGTTACGACGCCGTGTGAATGCAGATAATTCATTTCACAATATACAATTCGTAAAATGCTAACCCAAGTTGAGCTCATATTTCATCTGAGGTAGATTTCTATGATTCCAACCCAATATTGCAAATACTTTCGAGAAAACCATTTTAGGTACTTGATATATCGTAACGGGCACAAATAGAAATTCTACTACAAATTATTAAAACAAGTACAATAAAATGTATGGGATCGGGTGTGAATGGTACAGTGAATGTAGTGCTTGGTGCTTGATTGCTAAGCCTAGAGTTGTGAGTGAACTTTTATATTTATTTCTCCAGTTTCAACTGGATGCCAACCGTGGGATTTCCGTGAGATAATATTATCACACCAAAAACATAAATGTAAAAAAAAGCCAAGTTCTCCTATGTACCAAAACACTGTGCTACACAAATCAGCCGTGAAAAATAATGAGATCTAAAAGTACGCCAAGTTTCTAAGATTCAGTATACTTATTATTAAATATTTTAAGGGCAGCAATATGGAATCAATACTCTTGGTTATGAAAGCCATTTGTTATTTAATACATAGATACTGATTAAAATTTTGTTGTTTTACTTGGCAGGTTTTCTAAAAATTAGTTGCGTTTCGAAAACCTTGCCAAGTAAAACAACAAAATTTTTGTATATACAATATATATACAATACAAAATGGAGATGGCAGCCACGCCTTAAATTTTTTAGTTTTTTCCTTGTATTCATCTAAAAGTCTACCGTTTTTGCAAATCTAAGGATTCTGCAAATATGCGAAGTACATACTTTATCAATTTGGTCACATTTCCGACTCAATGGGCGGATACAACACCTCCTGAATGAAAAACATAACATTTTAAATTTTTTATTTGTAGCCAATAAGGGCGGTAGAGCCTTACAAATTTCAATTTTTTTACAAAATTTAGAAGTACTCCGTACATTTGAGAAAAATTTTGTTTAGTGGGAGGCTGCCACGCCCTCTGAATGTATGCACTACAAGGCTTACCACTATACAATATTTCAAGATTCTAAAATGAGAAGAAGTGCTCCATAAATGTGATACCATTTTCGACTCAATGCGGGTGGTATGCAACACAAGTTCTGCCATTCTGCCCAATTTCAATTTTCTACGATAATCAGAATTTTTTTTGAAAATGGGGGATACCACGCCCCCTGAATGGAAAATCCAATTTTTTAATTTTCCCTTTGCATATATTTAAAGGTCTACCCTCTGCCAAGTTTCAAGATTCTACAACGATTAGAAGTGCTCCAAGAGTTTGATAACATTTCCGAATAAATGGGCGGATACCACGGCCTCTGAATTGAAAATCACAAATTTTCGATTTTATCCTTTGTATGTATCGCAAGATCAACCGCTGTGCAAAATTTCAAGGTTCTGCGGTGACGGGAAGTGCTCCATAATTTTGATGACCTGTCGGTCAGTGAGTCAGTGAGTGAGTGCGTCAGTTACTATTTTTTGCGATTTTTGAAGCCCTGTATCTCAGAAACTAATAATTAGGCTAAGCATCTTTTTCTGGCCATGATATAAGTGTAGCGAATTTGAAGTTTTTTGGTTTGTTGGTTGAGAAGTCAGAGGGGGATCGAAAATGGCCTGAGTTGGTTCAAGTAAATAAGGGTGTAGTGCCAAGGTTGCTAAAACTTGGCTGAAAACTACCCTTGATTTTCTAAATCTCAATCCACTGTACAAGCAAAAATTCTTTCCTATATTTCTATTCCTTCTCTCCTCGCTCGCACATGTTAATTAATCATAAGGATAATAATTAACAACCCCTTATGAGTGCGAGTGCATTATAAAATAAAAAATAAAAAACCTCAGTCAACTTCAACTGCGTTCTTGAAAAACTCAAATAAAATCGGTTTGGTCGTTTACGAGAAGGTCTCAAAACAGACTTATTCTAAGATAGGTACAGTTTCAAGCGTTTCACTTTGTAAAAAAAAGACAGCTTTGCGATTATAGGTAATTTTCATACCGCAATAACGATGCTTCTGATGAGAGTTGAGAGGAAAAATCTAAGGTGGACATGTGGTAACAATTGTATAGTGACAAAAACGATTTAGCAAAAGTTGGATCTAAAACACTCTTAGATGTTTGATCTCCTCAAGCAGATTTCACATAAGCTGCATTTAAGAACACTGTTCCATATGGAAACACGACGCGAACTATTGCATGCTCGCTTTTGCATAAGCAATATGGCGAAGAAGATTAGAAGACCTTACTACTCGTAGGTACTTACCCTGCACTGTTTAAGAAAGGGGACCTCGACAGTAAGAAGTTAAAGGCAAATAATATTACATTGAAAAAAGTTCTACCTAAGGCTATAGGGACTCAGTTTGGACATATCTCTTAGAAAGGGAAGGAAGCTGGTTTAAATGAACCAAGCCCGAAATTTGATGGAAGTAAAATCATTTGAATTAAAATCACCTAACTTTATAGTCCAAAGAAGAGCTTACGCTTGCATTAATCAGACGCACTAACAGTAGGTACCTTATGCCTGGACAGACTTGTTCATTTCAACCTGTCAATAATCAAGATCGACAAAGTTGATTAGAAATATAGACTCGAACTTGAAAAATTAAACCAAGCATAGATTGTCATGTAAAGTGTTCTAGTCAGTGGGTTATAGTATCATACCAACATTTAAGATTCAGTCCCCGACCCCATTTTAGTTTTGTTTTGGGTCAAGGGCACAAATCTCATCATGACGAAGTGCAACTTTGCTATACCTATAGGTTCGAGATCCGAAGAAAAAAGAAGGTCAATTGCTCACACAGAAGTGTTTAATAGTTAAAAAGATTCAAACTTTTGGTTATTCCTGAAATTAAAGTTGTCGAAGTTTTAAGAATTACATAATCCAATAGTAGTGGTTTAAGTTCAAATTGTTTCAGCACTTGTCTTAAGTTCTCCAGTCTTATAAACTAAATGAAGAATTGATGAAACTTTGAAAACATAAATTTTTCTTAAGCATACAAGGAGATTTTCGGGAAATAATCAAGAACAAATATTTAGTCCCACCCTGTATAATGGGTTATTCACTTTGGGTGTATGTAGGTACCTATATCCTGCCGATTCCATCACCCACCCGTCAACGCGCTTTTAGTTGTACCGCACTCATTGCGGGGTAAATTAAACCTTCAGCCCGTGAATAATACTAAAATTTGTATTCATCCATCGACATTTAGGAAAACATTCATTTGTACATCCTTAAGTAGATTATTATCATCGTGCAGCCTTTGCTCGCTTCTTTCTTAGGTCCTTTGGGTAACTACTGTTACCATCACGATAATAATCTACCCTTGAAGCAATACCGAACCGAACCGAACCAAACTGATGTGATGATGCGATGCGAAGATGCGATCCCATGGCATGGAGTCGGAGTGTAGATTTGTGTGTTTGCCTTTTGCCCAATGAATGTCTTAATGAATATGTATATGCATGTAAAATTAAAAGGAGTTGGAAAAACATACAAAAGTAAAATAAAAGTCAAATTGATTTTTGCATGGGCCATTAAGCAAGCAAATTGGGGTTGCTTCTTCTTCTTCTTCATTTAAAGTTACAACGTTACAAGGCAAATAATAAAAAAAAAAAAAAAAAAAACATCCAAAAGCCAACTAATAGCTTTCACAAGAATTGCTCATTTAGTTGAAGGAGGAAGAAAGGCCTTGAGATGATTTTTTTTCTTTGCCTTTTTTTTATCAAACTTTTCAACAAACATCTAGCCAATTAAATATTAAGTATGCTATCATCACCGTTATATTCAATAACAACCTCGTATATTGGACAGCTGTTTATGTTGTTGTGTGCGAGTGCCAGTGCTTCATATTATTTGGAGTAAATTATGTATTTGTTTTTGGAATAAATAATTAAATAGTGATTAATTAGAAATATTTGGTTTTGAAAATTATGCTCGCTTTCTGCGATAGAATTTGTAATAAATGTCGAGATTGGGGGTATAATACTGACATCAATGAGAACACAACACACAATAAATTTATAAATAACCCTAATTTAGTGTAGCACTCTGCCTGTCAATCTATCAGTTGTGGGATATTTTCGTTTTAATAAGCTCACACTTTTCATTCCACAAATGAATTCCAGACAGGCATCAATGGGGTTCATAATTATTATAAGCGACATTGAAAATAGTTACTTAAGCCTTCAAATGTTATGAAAAAATTATTGATTTATTAAGTGCTTGTTCAAAGCAGGGTTGGCTTTGATTCACAAGCTTATGGGTGACTTATGAATTGAAAAAAATCATAAGTTAGTCAAATTGTATTCATACCCAAAATGGGCAAATATTCCCACGTTGATCCCAATAAAATTCAGACAGATCAGTATATCACTATTCCTGCTCAAAACGTTAGAAATGGACTATCGTAGACCCAAATCTGGCACAATACGCTTATTGCAAGGAAAATCATAGAAACTGGACCTACGTACCCCGGTACTTAAGTATCAAATATTCCCTACATCACATATTGCCAAAATATTTAGATATCGGATACAAATGGTAGTACTCCGTGGCGTAGTGGTTAGTGTGTCGGACTGCTACGCCGAAGGTTCAGGGTTCGATCCCTCACGTTGCCACCTTAAGTTTTTTTATACAAATGGGAAAGATCTCCACAAATCAAACTCACTTATGGCTCACTGGCTTTATAAAGGGTAAGCCATCTAGTGGTTTCTTTTTAAATCATATTATGTTATTTTGACACTGACAGTTGTGTCCCGCTCGTAATCTTAACAGAATCCCAGTATCATACCTTCCTGAAAAGAAGTTTTGGCCGGTCCCGGTAGTTAGTTAGTTAGTTAATTTTCTTTATTTTATGAAAAAAGTGATACAATATTTTTGTTTCAGAAATACGAACATGGCGGATGCCGTCTGCCGGATATGACATTAAAAATATATACATACAATATTTGAATAAAAGAAATGTAATACAAAATCTTATTTATAAAATATGTAAGTTGATTAAATTTACAATTTGAAAAAATAAATAAATCAAGAATTGAGTAATTCACAATTTTAGTAATTTGCAACGCAAAAGCTTAAGATTTTACATAATTTAAATACCAAATACATAGTTGATTTAAAATTTCAATTAGAAATTAAATACAATTTTAATGATTTTCAGCATAAAGAACAAGTATTTTAGAATAATTTAAAGCATAAAAGATAATTAGTTTAGAGTTTATATGATTTAAAACCTAAAATGGTCATTTTAAATTTTTGTTTTAAAATTCCTAACAATTTTAAAGGTTTGAAACATAGAAGTTTGTGTTTTTAGAGCACTTTAAAAACTTCAAAGATAAAAAGATTATAAGTTTTAAAAGTGGTGATTCTAAATTTTAAAATTTTAGGGTACATGACAATTTTAATGATTTGCAACATAAAAGGTTGTGTTTTTGAGCAATTGAAAACAGCAAAGATAACAATTTTAATGATTTGCAACATAAAAGCGTGTGTTTTGAACAATTTGAAAAAAACACCAAATATAGCAATTCTTAAATGACTTGAAACATAAAATAGATATTTTAAAAACCGTAACTGAAGATTATGAATGCTTTTTAAAAGAGATTAGAAGCTGTTGCGATAAGCCATGGCATGGTTACAGAATTTATATAAATTGAGCCAGCCCCTCTGATGACCATTTAGTATTTCATAGAAACTATTTAAAGACAGAAAACTTTCTTGAAAATACAACCGTCTGATTTTTTGCAGGATAGGGCAAATGGCAATAAAGTGGTACACGTTTTCTGATTCTCTTCTGTTACATAGGCTACAAGTCGGTTGTAAATCTGTTCTATGTGGTATGTAATTGAGACTAAGAATTTCAACCCTAGCTCTGAAAATAGTGCTTATAATTTGAGGAGAGTATTTTGAGCTAAAGTAATTTTCATCAGTATACATTTGGTGGTTCAGGTTTTTATAAAACAGTCTGGAACTTGACGTTGAGGCCCTAGTTAAATGTTGGTCGTATATTTTTTCATCGACTTTGGCTATGATGTTCGCGAATATAACCTTCCAATTGGAGACGTTAGTTTCTAATAGCCTCACAGAAATATCGTGAGCTAGCCCTAGCTGATTCCATTCCCTAAATGGAGAAGCATTGGACTGTAATAATCTTACCAATATTGCTTTATGTAGACTGTTTCCACTCCTTTCCATAACTCTTATTAGATAGTCTGAGTGAGATTTCAGATTCTGAATGTAAATGGGAGCCAAACCAGACTCCACATGAATAGCATAGGTCGGAGTTGAGTTGGGTAATCGAAATATTCGTTTGAAGAAATACCTTTGCACAACTTCGAATTCTTCAAAGGGGCAAACTCCAAATGCTTGAACGCCGTAACAAAGACAGGTATTTACTGTAGCGTTGAAAACTTTGTATTTTGATAAAAGATCAATATTTTGATTAGCAAAGAATTTAGACCACATCATGTTCAGTGCCAATTTTGCTTCACAGCTTTTTTCTTTGGCATGCTTGTTAAAGCTTAAATTAGAGACCAACAACACACCGAGGTATTTAAATTCGCGCACTATCTCAATCCGCTCATTATTAAGATGCCAAGTTTCTTCCGCAAGCCTTGAACGTTGACGGCTCTCAAAAATCATTACCTTTGTTTTATTGATGTTAATACACAGATCCCATGATTCGCAGTAGGCTTGAAGTTTATTAATTTGTAGTTGAAGTGAAAAAGGGTTATCCGCAATCAATACCAGATCATCTGCGTAAAGCAGGACCTTGATGAGATGTCCTGCAAATGTTACTCCACCAGGAAGAATGTCAACTATATCATCGATGTACAATGCAAACAGAATAGGGCTTAATATGCAGCCTTGCGGGACTCCTGCAGACGTTTCGAACCATTCCGAAAGCTTGACACCATCCCAAACACTTGCTTTTGATGAAGAAAGAAAATTTTCATATAGTGTAAGGAATTTTCTCGATAATCCTAGCGAAGATAATTTATAAATCAATGCCTGCCTGTTTACTCTATCAAAAGCCGCTTTAAAGTCTACAAAGCAAATATATAGTTTTTTATTTAAATTAATGTATTTCCTGGCGATGCTATAGTCAAAGCAAATATGTGGTCCGTAGTTGAGAAACCTGAACGAAAGCCAGCTTGAAATAAACTGAGGCGATTGTTATCTTCTATCCAGTTAGAAATTCTGCCATAGAGAATCGTAGCGAAAATTTTTCTCAGTGACGTAAGAATTGAAATGCCTCTATAATTTTCAGGACAGCTAGAATCCCCCTTTTTAAAGATTGCAAAAATTATTGCTTTTGTGAAAAAGCCAGTGCATCCATAAAGAGTAACAGTTTGGTGCGGATTGTGGAATGGTGGTATCATTGGACAATTTGTCTTCTAAAATGAGGCTGGAAACGCGTTTCGGTAAACAGCGGGCGATACAGAGCCATCTTAACCGACTTTATTTTTACTGAAGTCGAAGACATGGCTTTGGATAACCTCTTGTCCTGCCAGGACCACGAGGAGCTCCATGCCACAGTCAATCTTTTGCGCACCAAATACCCAAATCATGTTACCAGCCGTCTTGGCGATGTCAATTAGGGAATCCTGAAAGACCGATGTTATGCCAACAATCCTTAAATGATTCAAGCACTTATGGTCAATATCATCCAAGTAATCTGTGAGCTACAGCCCGCAACCACCAACAAGTAATTGAAAAATTGGAGTGACAGAATGTTCTACTGCGAAGCCAGCCAAGGCAGCCACTTGAACGACGACGTTCTGTTCTATAATGGGAAAGTCTGCTCTTACTCTTACTAATAAAGCTATGATGCATGGGAAAAATTTAATTTTGTTCATTTAATTGCATTTTTAAAAAGAAACTTGTTTTTAGCCCAACTTGTAGAGCGGTTATATTAGACCTATTCTTATTCATGGGTTAGCAGTACAGTGGTGGATTGCGGCAATAAATTATGCAATTTATTATGCAAAGTACGGAAACCCTTTGAGAGCTTTAACTTGAGACCGATGTATGCAAGGCAATATAGCCAGACTGAAGCACAAACGTCCTATCTTCCCTGTATTGAACAAATTACTTGAATAGAGTATAGTCAAAGTCAATACTCCATGCATTTTTGAGAGATATTTCGGTTTATTACTATGTTTTTTGTAGGTTCAAAAATCAAAACTCTCAGATATCCGTATCTTTTTAGAAAGCCAATCAGCCTTTAAATCAATTAGTGATTCTGATTCCATAAATTCAGAAACTATTGCCCGTTAATGCCGCTCATCACTCATGGAAATGGCAGGAAAGTTTATTTACTTTGGGTGACGGGACACAGAGATCGTCCTGGAAATTGCAAGGCCAATGACCACGTCAGATATGTTTCGACAGTAACGAAGTTTTTCGGAACGATACACTGAAGGAACTCAATTCTGAAATCACCTTCTAGCTATGAGTAGGACCAGTTCAGTTTTCAAACTTGACAATAACAGGGATAGTCCAGTCGACAGGTCGGAAAAAGTGGGTTTAGGTGGAAAAGTTCCTACGGCAAAAGCATATTCGAATTTTTTGTAGAACGTTAAATTTCCTAAAATTGTTGTATGACAACTAGTAACCAACATAAATGGTGCTTTAAAAAACAGGGCCATTTTTCAAATCGATAAAAAATGACAAAACTTTTTCAAAAAATAACTTATTTTCGAAGGGCAATAATGTCGCGGTAACAAATTAACGTAGAACAGTTTTCGTACTCACAAAGTTTTAGGAAACTTAACGCTCCTTAAAAAAGCCAAGAATGTTTTTGCCGAAAAAAAGTTATTTGGGGAAAACCGGAGCAAGGTCGAACATTTTGCAGTCCCCCTTCCTCCCCTTTTTCCACAAAGCCATCGAAGTCCAAAAATTCGTCAAATGTTAACTCCCTGAACAATATCTTTAAGTTCCATATTACTATCTGCGTAAGGTTCAATTTTTGTAGTTAGCGCCTATAAACATATAGATGAAAGCCACAAGTACCTACAACGTTAAGATTGTTCTTGTCGACCATACAGCTAGGAGCGAAAAGGAAAGTGCTTTTGGTGAGAATGGACCATAAACCGAATCGGTAAGTTTGCTTTTTGCTAAGACGACAGGCACACAACTAACAACATTTTCTGCACATTCTGAGGAGCCAACATAGAATGCAAATTTCTGCAACGTCCTCCACAACTAGTAGCTTTTATGAGAGAAAATTATGACATGAAGCTTCTTTCAAATACATTAACATTTTGGCTTGTCGAACACCAGCCCTCAATGCAGAAATCCACTAGCAATGATGAGAGTATACCAACAGAGATTCTGTCTCCGAAGTGTATATAGTCTCATTAAATGATCGAAACCAATGCTAAAACCAGAGCTATTAAAAGAGCTAGCCTGGAGTTCTACTACGATTAATTTGAATTATAGTTTTGTCAGAAAAAGAAGAGAGAGCACGAAAAACTAGCGGTGCGGTGTCTACTGATGGTTGATACGAAGATGCTAAATTCAAAACTTTTCCCAGAACAAAACGATCGTCGCAGAAGTCCAAGGCTCAAAGTGATCCGCTGTGATTTGCGACTCTTGAAACAAAGGTCCTTTGCTTTCCAATTTCAACAAAAAAGTCGTAAAGTAGTATTTCTGGAATTGATCATTACCATTCAAGGGTCGTAAAATGCTTCTCTTGGACGCGGAATGCCACACCAGTGTCATGACAACGGTGCACACACTTGTGTTGTGTGTATGGGACGTTTAAGCGAAGGTGGGGCGCTGTGATGTTACCTCTTTAACATAATTCTTGAGGAAATCGTACGCAACCACCGCCAGCGCCTGAGGTACGATTTTTTATAAATCCGTTCTATTACTTGGCTGTGATGGAGTATTCGCAAGTATTGAAGTGAAGGCTGCGAAGACTGGCCTGCATGGCTGTTAATGAAGATAAATCAAAGAAATTGCTGTTCTCGGGTGCCGAACATCAACACCGTAGGCTCGGACAAAACATCACGATGGACAGATATTTCAAGGACTTTGTCTATTTGGGTTCCTCTCAAATTCATATCAATGAAGAGATCAGTCGAAGTATCACTCTTACAAGGCATCCCAGAAGCAAAGCACTCTCTCAAAGGCCAATGAGACACTGTTACGAATGGCAACACTGGCCATTCATGTCAGCACTGAAACCGGAGAATTCAGCACATCAGCGTTTTTGGCTTTTCTTTTGACATGTAATTTATATGAGTTTTAGTCTTGTTTCGTCCATCAGGCGAACAAGTCATGTTTTTCAACCTTTTAAAACCGGAGATAATAAATGTGGGTTTTTTTAATTATATTTTTCCCACAATAAAATTCGTACCGTGTTTTATTTAATAAAGGGATCGAGACATAATGGTCCTTCGAGTCGCGATAAATAAAAAAAAAAATCGGAGTGAAATTTAATTAGTGAAAAAACAGTGCATCAATGCCAGGAGGCAAAGGACAAGGTATAAGTGGATAGAAACTACGCATAGGGATATGCGCAGCTTATCCACATAATTAATTCTATATTTCACTAATTAAATAAATTTCGTTGGTGCCTTACAAACACCATTTTTCAGCTTAATGGTGCCTTACAACCACCATTCATTTTTTTTGCGTTGCGTCTAATGGTGCCTTACAACCACCATTTAATTTTTTTTTGCGTTGCGTCTAATGGTGCCTTACAACCACCATTTCATTTTTTTTTGCGTTGCGTCTAATGGTGCCTTACAACCACCATTTCATTTTTTTTGCGTTGCGTCTAATGGTGCCTTACAACCACCATTTCATTTTTTTTGCGTTGCGTCTAATGGTGCCTTACAACCACCATTTAATTTTTTTTGCGTTGCGTCTAATGGTGCCTTATAAACACCATATATATTTTTTTTTTTGGGTTTTGTACGTTTTATGGTGACGACCATATTTAATAGAGTTTTCCTTTATTCATTTAGGCTCAAAGGGGTGAGCAAAGGATAATTGTTTAATTTCTTCTAGTTTCGATTATAGGCAGGTAATAAGAAACCGTAGGAACAACGACAGTGTGCTGAATTAACACACACAGCAAATAAAAACAGTTGTTAAAACTGTACAAATCATGCAGGAGCATGAACATAAATTTTCGGAGAAGAGTCATGTAGGAACATGCAAAATATGTGCTGAATAACACACATCTGTATGTTATTAAAGAATATTTCAGGAGAAATAGTTTTGCAACGGAGAAATTCAAATACATACATGCGCGCGCGGCCGACAGAGAGAGAAAAATAACATCATTCATAGAACCGGAATGTTCTAGAATCTGGAGTAAATTTGTGTATCTACCACAGGCAGGCATAGAAAAAAAAAAACAACAACCACCAAAGTCCAAGCTGCTGTTGATGTCGAGTCGACTCAGTTGCACATTCTCAAAAGAGAAGAGAAAACAAAAGGAATGGAAAAATCAGACATCATGCAGTTGCTTCAGTTCTGAATTAAATTTACTAGTGCGCGGTCGCAGTAAAAAAGTATAAAAAAATCCCAGGAAAAACTAAAAAAAAAAAAAAAAAAAAAAAAAAACAAACACAAAACAAAGAAAAATATCCAAAAAAGGTACATAAATATTTTAACAACAAATAATAATAATAATGTCTACTAAAAGCAATGTGTAAAGTGTGTGTGTGTGTGTGAAAAATAGAAATAATTTCCATAAATTCGTGCTAGGAAGCAGCGACAAATTTAAATAAAATTTGCTAGGAAGCAATTGAAATTTTATTTAAATAAATTCGTGCTAGGAAGCAGCGACAAATTTAAATAAAATTTGCTAGGAAGCAATTGAAATTTTATTTAAATAAATTCGTGCTAGGAAGCAGCGACAAATTTAAATAAAAATTGCTAGGAAGCAATTGAAATTTTATTTAAATAAATTTTTGCTAGGAAGCAAAGCCGATTTTTGCTAGGAAGCAGGGAAATGTTAAAGACTAAGATTTTATTAGCTAGGAAACGGAGTTCGTTTCATTTTCCCGGAGGTAAATAAACATTCTAAAAATGTGATGTTCAATACGAGCACATAGAGGCGACGACCACTAACATATAGCACACAATTAAGGAGAATTTCACTAGGAAGTGATACATTCAAGTGAATTATTTCAGTGTTTTAGATTTGTCTACCAATTAATTTCAGATTAAATGCAGATCCAGGAGGATTTTAAAAGTAGCTAGGAAGCTTGGACAAATCTTTAAAGTTTTTTTTTGTGTTAGGTAGGCAATGGTATGCGTCGTCGCAGTTATCTTAGAGTGAGCTGTCAATGGAATATGTATATGTTTTGGAATTAGGAAGATTATTTGTTTGAAACTAGGCTAGGAGGCAATTCGGAATTTATAGTTTTCCTTCTGAATGGATTCAGAGAAAACAGGAAAATTTAATTATGCTAGGAAGCAATTTGGAAATTTAATTTCTGTTCTGAATGGATTCAGAGAAAACAGGAAAATTTAATTATGCTAGGAAGCAATTTGGAAATTTAATTTCTGTTCTGAAAGGATTCAGAGAAAAAAAGAGAAATTATCTTATGCTAGGAAGCAGGAATTTAAATCTTGTATTTAATTCAGGTAGGGAAATGAAAAATACTTGAGGACGAGTATAGGAAAGTACTAGGAAGTACTAATTCAAAAATTTTATTTGAGGACAAGTATACAAAAGTTCTAGGAAGAACTATTTTTTAGTAAAATACTTGAGGACAAGTATAGGGAAGTACTAGGAAGTACTAATTCAAATATTGGACTTGAGGACAAGTATTGGAAGTTTTGGGTGGACTGGTAAATAAATGAAAATTATAAATACTTGAATATTGCATGTTCCAGGAAGAATAAATTTATAAAACAATCAGAGGTTACAATTATTTTTTTTCTCATTCACAACGCAACACACACACACTTTTCTCACAAATCTTCTCTAAGAGAAATGAATGGATATATGAAATAAAAAGAAGTATTTTTTTTTCTCATTGTACAAGGTAAAAAGAAGCAGGCGGTGCAAGAAATGCAGCATCAAGAGCAGGAGCAAGCACCGGAGTGCCAACCCGACCAAGCACAGGAGTGCCAGCAGGCGAAGCAATTCGCCACTCTGCAAAAAGCCATTGCTAGGGCCTTGGCGCATGCGGAGTCGGAAGAAACTAGTTCCGCATCCAAGGAGGGTACGTTACTAAGGGCGGATCGATTACTGCAGCTGTGGGAAAAAGCAAATGAGCTATTCCTACAGCTCGTTGGAGAGGCAACAGACGAAGGATTGTCGGACATAGAGAAGTCTATGGCCTTGATAGAAGAGGACTACTTCAAAGCAGCCGAGATTTTGAGAAGTAGGTTGGCAACATTGGCCCGGGAGGACCAGGCCCTAACCAAGGATGGAGAGAGACAGGAGTCTCCAATTAATGTCAGCCTGACAATGCCCGTACAGCAACATGATATAAAAAATACTTGGGGCGATTTTGACGGGTCGCTCCTTAAATGGATTGGGTTCCGTGATCGCTTTAAGAGCGCGATCCACGATAACCAAAAAATTTCCTCGGCATACAAATATGCATACCTGAGAAAATCCTTAACGGGCAAGGCTGCCAGAGCTCTAGGCGAGAGCAATCTAACAGAAGAAAGCTACCAGGAGGCATGGGACAGGCTCGTCCAACTGTTTGAGAAGCCATATCTCATAGCCAAGGAACATTTAAACCAGTTCTACAAATTGCCCGTACTTCAGGAGAAGCCGAACGGGAACGATTTGTCAAGGATGGCAAATGTCACCTATGAGACAATCCGTCAGCTAAAAGCCCTAAATGTTCCGGTAGAACATTGGGACTTCGTCTTCGTATTCGGGCTACACGAGCGGCTGGATCCCGAGACAAAGAAGCAGTGGGAACTACATAGGAAGACGGAAAACCCAAAAGTCGGGGAACTATTGGACTTCCTTGATAAACAGGCAGGAGCTTTGGAAGCAACCAGGCCGGTAGCAGCAGGAGCTGCAGGAAGCGTCCATTTAAGCCACAGGAACGGGACAAAACCGTCATTATCATATCCAGGAGAAAAATTAAACAAAATAAAGAGGTGGTAGTATTAAACAGTATCCATTAGGTTAATAAAATTTGTTAACATATATTATTATTTTTTTTTCTTATTTTTTGGGAATTTTCAGGGGGGCCTACTATTTTAGTAAGAATAGAAGAGGCAGGGATTCAATATGGACCAGTTAAGGGGCTTTTAGATACTGGTTCACAACTTAACATAAAAACCTACCAATTAGTACAAGATTACAAACTAAGGACATCGGCCTCTGTCAGGAAGGCAGTCGGTATCAACAATATACCATTGGAAATTAATCAAAAAATCAAACTAAAAATACTGCCATGGTACAATTCCAATTTAGAGGAGAATTTTGAGGAGATTTTCTGGGTTTCACCCAAAAGAAAGCAATTGGAAACCTAATCCAGTTCAACTTCTTTTCGGGGTGGGGTTTTTCGCTAAAATAGTCACGTCTATTGTACAGAGGAATATAGGGGGAATGACACTAATAGGGGGGATTGTGGTTTTTGGAACACAATCAGAATTGGTGAACGATTTGACAGGCCAGTCTACTTCGTGCATCCAATATAGGGGAGAAGCTCAGTTGGATAAACTATTGGAAAGACTTTGGCAACAAGATCAAGTCAATTCATGTCCACAATGGACAGAAGAGGAAATTTTAGTGGAAAACCACTTTATGAAAACGTATACACGAAAAGAGTCAGGAAGATTCATTATTAAAATTCCGTTAAATGAGGACATTAAAGAACTAGGAAGTTCAAGGGAGATTGCTTTAAAACGTTTCTTATATTTAGAGAGGCGGTTAGCAAAACATCAGGAGATAAAAAGAATCTATGTAGAAAAGATGAGGGGGGAAATTCAGATAGGTCATCTGAAATTGGTCACGGAGAGACCACAGATAGGAGAAATAATGTATTATATACCGCATCATTGCATTCCGAAGGATAATCGTATTGTTTATGACGCTAGTTGCAAAACTGACAAGGGATTGTCACTCAATGATATTCAATTACTCGGGCCAAAATTGCAAAAGGATTTGCATGAAACTATTATGAGGTTTCGAAGACATAAGGTAGCGATATATGCAGATATTCGCAAGATGTTTAATCAGGTAGGGCTTGACAGGAGTCAATGGAATTTACAAAGGATATTTTGGAGAGAGGACTCTAACCAAAGATTACAGGAGTATTGGCTGACAGTAGTCACTTTCGGTCTAACAGCATCACCATATGTTGCAGTTAGATCAGTTATTGAAACTGCTAGAATGGCAAAAGAAGAATTTCCAATCGCTTGCAAAGCAATAGAAGAGGACTTCTATATGGATGATTGTGTGACAGGATCTCACACGGAAAAATCAGCTATCAAATTAGCCAAAGAGATTGATACTGTACTAAAATCAGCAAAATTTGAATTGCGTAAATGGAAATCAAACAGCAATGCTGTAGTTAAAGCAATGGATGCTGAGTCAGAAAAAACTTTGTTGTTTTCTGAGGGGGAAGGGACAACCATTCTAGGACTGAAATGGTTGATAGAAGAGGATAAATTTACTTTCATAGTCAAAAATCCCAATTTCAACGGAATAATAACAAAAAGGAAGATAGTGAGTCATGTAGCTCAATTATATGATCCAAACGGGTACATATCACCAGTTACGATCATTGGGAAAATAATAATACAGGAGTTGTGGAAATCGAGGATCGATTGGGATGATAAACCAGCGATAGAAATAGAACGTCTATGGTTGGATTTTTGGGATTCTATTATCTACTTGGAAAATTTTAAAATAGAAAGATGGTTGGGCTCAGGGGGCAGCAGGAAGTAATGCCACCAACGAGAGAGGAGAAGGCAGGAGCCATGGAACATTTAATACGTATTAGTCAACAAGATTATTACAATAAGGAAATTACGGCACTTAAAGCAGGACAAACGCTTCCGGAGAAGAGTAAAATAATGAGCTTAAAGCCGATACTGGATACAAATAATATCTTGCGGGTAGGGGGAAGGTTAGGTAGGTCGGAAATCGATTACGAGATGAAACATCCGGCAATCGTAGCTAATGGATCAAGATTAGCAGGATTGCTAATGGAATGTGCACACAGGATGTACATATATTTTTATATTTTTGTACAGGATGTACAGATTTCAATATATGATACAGGATGTACATATATTTTTATATTTTTTGTACAGGATGTACAGATTTCAATATATGATACAGGATGTACATATATTTTTATATTTTTGTACAGGGTACACATATATATTTTTATATTTTTTGTACAGGATGTACAGATTTCAATATATGATACAGGATGTACATATATTTTTATATTCTTTGGTACAGGAGGTACAATTGTGAATATGGGATAGCAATATTTGTATGCCTAAGGACTAGAGCAATAAATATCGAACCTGTCACAGATTTATCTTCTATGGCCTTCATAGATACATATGAAAGGTTCATTGCCAGGAGGGGAAGATGTGAAAGGATGTTTAGCGACAATGGAACGGATTTCGTTGGCGCATCTAAAGAACTAAATAAAGCTTTAAAAGTCTTTTCAGATAAAGATGCACTGGAGTATTTACATCACAAAAGGATAGTTGGGCAAAGGATATTGCCTTATGAGGAGTTCGGAACACTTCTTACTCAGATAGAAGCCATCCTTAACTCTAGACCTCTGCACCCTCTGAGTGACGATCCAATGGACGTTCAGGCGTTAACGCCGGGACATTTTATGGTGGGTAAACCCTTAATTTTACCTCTTCCTTTCAGATTAGATGGAAGACCAGATACAGCAGGAGCTAAGCTATGGAAGGAGCGACAGCAAATGGTTAATCATTTCTGGGCTAGATGGCAGTCAGAATATTTGACCACTCTGCAGGAGCGGAAAAAATGGAGGAAAATCAAGGAAAACTTAAAAGTAGGACAATTAGTAGTTCTCAAGAGCGAGAACTTCCCACCAGCTAGCTGGGCAATGGCTAGGGTATGTGAACTGCTCCCAGGTCGGGACGGTTTGGTCAGAAACGTCATAGTGCAAACTGCAACCAACAAATTGAACCGGCCCGTGCAAAAGCTATGCATTTTAATATTTGACCAGGAGGACAATATATAAAAACGATGTTTTTAGCCGGGACTGTTACGAATGGCAACACTGGCCATTCATGTCAGCACTGAAACCGGAGAATTCAGCACATCAGCGTTTTTGGCTTTTCTTTTGACATGTAATTTATATGAGTTTTAGTCTTGTTTCGTCCATCAGGCGAACAAGTCATGTTTTTCAACCTTTTAAAACCGGAGATAATAAATGTGGGTTTTTTTAATTATATTTTTCCCACAATAAAATTCGTACCGTGTTTTATTTAATAAAGGGATCGAGACAGACACTATACAAGACTATCCCAATACTGCTCTAGGGGCAGAAGCCTGGACACTGATACAATCGGATGAAAATAGGCTGGGTGCTTTAAGAGAAAGTTTCTTCGGGTGATATTCGGTCATGAATGTATCAGTGGAGTATGGAAAAGAAGATTCAATGACTAACTGCACGGGCTTCACAATGACAGACACTGACCTGGTAAAAAAACAGAAAATACATTAGATGGCTATCAAGGAGGACCCAGGAGATGCCGCACAGAACACCCAAACGTCCCGGTCGTATACTATATGGTGCAGAAGAATGTCCCTCTCCCTGAAGGATGAAAATTTCGTTACAGTAGCCAAGAGAAAAGCTTTGAGATATATGGTCATGTCTATGTTAACGAAGAGGAAGATACAAAGATTAACTACTATATATGCAGTGGACAGTGACATAAGCCTAGTAGTCATCATCAAAATCGTCTTAAACGGTTCAGATTTCTGGGTCAATTTTCTAGCTTTATCTTTAATAGAGCCGCTATTGAAGGAGATTTTCAACTACTTGCTATGCGAAATTGATGACGGTGGGAAAAAGATTGAGCCGGCTATAGGGGCATATTACGTTAAGCCCAGAAAATCGGACTCAAGAATAGCTTTCATAAAGTTATTGCCGTATTCGAAGAATTAGTAACCATATGTTTTCTTTTTAACAATCCGGACACAGACAATGCACGCGCAGCTGAGATTTTTCAAACTGATGGCCCTATTCATGGTTTTACAACCTGAAAGTCGAAGTTTCCTGTCTTACATTTATTATATTATATTTGATATTTTATCCTAATTTTCCTCATTAAGCAAAAATGAAACTTGACACTTATGGAATGTCTGAGCCATCTACATCCGTCTCTTCCCAATTTTGTAGATTTTGTTGTTGATAATGTTCATCCAGGTTGTTGGCCTTTTGGAATAGGCAGGCTCCTCACAGGTTTTTTTTGAATGGAACATATTGCAGTCTCAAGGGATGCACCTGACCACAAAAATAATTAAAATCGTGCACTACCCTTATGTTTTCCAAAACAAAAAAAATCAACAAAAAAGGACGAAACGCACACAAACACTTGTGTGATAGAGGTACATAATTTATAATTGTTGACGTCTTTGGCGAAAAAAAAACCCATATCATGATGACGACCTTTTTCAATTAACGACATGCTTATGCAAAAAATGATTAAGGATATAATTTTCGTTATGCAAACGTGCCCTTTACTCAAAGGATCTCTCGACATCATAGGCTTTGGAGTTTGGAGTTTAGAGTTTGGACATGTTATCCTTATCCAAGGGAAATAATAATTATAGCTAGACATCGACAAAAAATATTTATAAAAAAAAAAAAAAAAAAAAAAATAAGAAGAGAGCGAATGAAAAGAAAAAAATTATTCACTCAAATGCAAGATTATGGAAAAATTTAAATTAAACCAAAAGCATCATCGTCGTCGTCCTTCTCTTTGTTGTGCATCATAAATGTACACACATATGGGATATGGCTACGGCAATGGCTATGGCTATGGCCCAGCCTAGCCTATGGTACATATGTATGTTCCTCTAAATGCAAATCCTTTTTCGAATCCTCGTTGGCAAACATCTCCACTCTCAAAATGTATTCATATGCAATTTTTAACTCTCCGGAAAAAAAGTATACAGAAGTGTTCAGTAGCTTGGCTCTAAAGTGGGGACGTTGAACCTTTTTAAGGATTTTTTTTTTATATTTATATATATATTCGCCATCATATTTTTATTTTACGGTAAGAAAAAAAAAAGAAGACAAACAAATGTGTTGAGGTTCTCTGTACCTTCCTATTCCTACATGTAGGTAGGTATATCCTTGAATGGGAGAAATGAGAAAGGCGAAAGCAAAAATAACAACAAACAGAAAATTGATGCTTTTAATTCCGAATGGGATCTAAAAATGCAGGTATAGGTAGAAAAAATGCGGAGGCATAACACCATAAGGCAAAAAGCTGTTAGCTGCTGCTGCTGCTGCTGCTGCTGCTACTGATGATGATGCCTCTTTCTATATGTTATAGTCCTGATGTATCATGCTGGAGCTCATTCACCTGAAAACGTACACTGGATTGATCCTGCGTTCCACACCTAAGGCTATAAAGTGAGAGTGCCGCTGGCTATGTTAAAGCTAAAGCTGTGAAGTTGAACCTGATGCTTGTTGTAGGTGTTGTTGTTGTTGCTGTGCATATGTTGCCTATAATGTAGGTAGGTGCCTATGTATATTGTAATAATCATATGTTTATACTCTGGAAAATGTGTACATCACATACACTACACACTTGTAGATACTTTTCTGCATTTTGTTTTTGTTTTCGTTTTTGTTCTTCTTTCTAAATAGCTCACCGCACGAATCATTTATCAACACTGAAGGAGTTGTCTGATGGCACTGGCACCCCCAGAGTCCTTGGGGAATGTCGTGTTTTATTTTAGAGCTATGGATGCATGTTTTAGCTAAGTGAGTTCGTTTCGTTTCGTTTCGTTCTGCCGGCACACACAAGTGACATTCTGACATTATACGGTATCTATACTCTGTTCTTGGGGACTCATGTGTCGTCGTAGTCATATAGTCGTCCTCGTTCCCGTCCTCGTCCTTGTCATCGTCATCGGAAAGGGTGAGGCCGATTAAATTACATTTTATATAGACAGAGCTTCTATCAAAATGTTCCTTCAAACGAGTATGTATACCAGTACCAGTACATATGCATGGATGTTTGTATACCTATATTATGTTTTTTAATTGTTCACATAGCATGACAAATAACGAATCGCCAAAGTGCCAAAGCAAAATGGGTATGAATGCATTAATAATAATAAAATACTTCTTGTCACTGGCTAGGTGAGGTTGTGTCTCCATTGCATGCATTTTATGAACATATAGATAGATAGATACTTTTATTGCATCTGTAGTATACACTTTTAACTTCTTTTTCTTAGTACGAATTTGATGCACATATTATATATACAACTTCAACATCAAGCATCTTATGAAAATTATAAGGTGTTAATTAAAATAATGAGAATGATGCTTGCATGCATAATATTGTGCATTAAGTTATCTTAAAATAAAAACTGCTGGTGATTTAAAGAGTGTTGCTTTTTGCAACTTACATACTGTATCTATTATAACTAAAATCTTAAGGATGTCATTTTTTAATTATTGGCTGAATTGCATGTACTTTAATTTGTAATTACGGAAAGAGGCGTGGCATGAATAAAATAAATTGTTGATGACATGTATTTATTATGTGTCACACTCATAAAGGTAGATGCAGAGCCTAAAAAATGCTCTTAATCAAGCAGTATAGACGATGCAGTATTTGAGCCTTTTACTACATTGAATTTCATGTTAACAGAATTTTCAGGCATTAGTTTGGGAAAATGTTGTTGGATATTTACATATAAAAGGTGGCAGATTCATTCTTAATACTAGGTTCTGAATTTGCCGGTTCCCTTTGTCAAAGGGAACAAAATGCATGTTCCTCTACAGCTTGGGGTGTTTATTCGTCCGGGCTCCGGCTCGCTTTCCTGCTGAGTTTAACAAAATAGATCCGAAACAACCGAAATCGATGATTCGACACTTATTGGTCTAATTCAGTAAAAGTCGTTAAAATTCGGGTTTCGTGCCAGAAAAATAAGATGCTGTGCGTAAACTAATGTTTCAAGAACTGTAACGAAGTTACACCTGTCCTGCCGCCCCCTCCGCATCCGACCGCAATAACCAACTAACCGCCGCCACCAACCACCACAATAGTTCCAACGCCGCCACCGATCGTCACGATGATTCCATATAATTATTCATCTACGATGAATAATGGAACCATCATTACGTGACGTAACAACAACACAGCCTCCCAAGCAACCGCCGCCACCGACCGACACTCTAATTCCACCACCGCCACCGAACGCCAAGAAGATTCCATACATTTATTCATATAATGAATAATCGAATCACCATCACGTGACGTAACACCAACACTGCATACTATTAAATAAATTCCGCCTGCCCCTCCACCCCGCACCACTGATTTGGACTACCAACCACTTCATAGGAACTAAACCAGAAGAGCAGCCAAATAAATGCATCACTCAAAACGAATTACTCATTTGCAAGTATTTTCAACATTTAACTTTATAATTGACAGTCTCTCCTTTCAGTGAAATTCCATAAGTAGATGTGAAATTTGCATGGAAAATCAGACTCGATATCCCAGCCATTGCAAGAAGTTCTATTGCAAATAGAAAACCGAAATAAGAGTTCTCACTCGAAGGTACGCTGCGAGAAATACCAGCAGATGCCTAACCAACTTTTGAAGCAAAAGTTTTTTGTCAGCTTTCCACTTCGCTGTTGGTCGCAGTGAATCGTTGACCGGCGTTAGGTCACTCGTTTATTGTCGTGGAGCTCTTCCTTTCTAGAGGAATCTCTACTGACCCCCGTTTATTGTCGTGGGGTTGCTGCTGTCGTAAGCTTCTCCATCGACCTAGTTTGGAACTACCAGTTTTTTGTCGTGGCAACTCCTTTTCTTAGGGCATAGACCGAGCCTTGCTCAACCGTTTATTGTCGTGGAGCCCTTCCTTTTTAGAGGAATCTAATCGGACCTAGTATCTAAGGCATCATAAGAATTGAATTGTAATCTTTTATTGTAAGAGTATCATTAAGAATAAGAAATAATCTGTTAAGCAAATTAAGATTAATAAAAATATTGTTGTTTCGGAGTTCGACACTCTTCAACCCTGAGTTTTTGCTTTCTTTTGGGAACAACCCTGGACATCCATGAGCTAACCTCAGCCTGAGTATAAAAAAAAGCATCACAGAAGGTCATTTATTGGTTCATTTGCTTGTGCATTACTTTCCATTGAATATAGCTGGTGTTATATGAATGGTTTTTGTCTTTGTTTACAATTCGCCCAAAATTATACTACAGTAATTTGTCGTAATAATTCTGAACAATACTGTACTTCAGCATTATCACAGACAAAAGAAATATACAGATGTAGAATATGGGCTACGTCGAGTTTAGTTCACTTCTTTAGTGTAGATGGCACCAGTTACACTATTTTTCGTTGGTGGTATGATCACACAAGTTTAATAAGATCTTCAAACTTAATTTTTCTAACGTAGCAACCAGCCGCAGCCGCAGGCCGCAGGAAAGCAAGCATACCTCATACTCAAACATGTCCGAGAAATTGACATCCTTCGAAAAAATTAAACATACCATTACCATACCATACCTCCGTACCAAAAAACCAGTTCCTAGTCCTACGAATACGAACCACGGCACGGTGGAGGTGGAGGGTGGAGTGGTGGAACTGGAACCACGATCAAGGAAACACAACTGAGCTTGAGGATTTGAGGGTTGATTGAAATTTTTTCGTGGTTCCAGTTCCACCACTCCACCCTCCACCTTGCCGTGGTTCGTATTCGTAGGACTAGGAACTGGTTTTTTGGTACGGAGGTATGGTATGGTAATGGTATGTTTAATTTTTTCGAAGGATGTCAATTTCTCGGACATGTTTGAGTATGAGGTATGCTAGCTTTCGATTTTGGTATGCTAGCTTTGAATTTTTTTTAGAACATGCTTTTGTTCTACTATTCTACATCTGTATATTTCTTTTGTCTGTGGCATTATGAAATTTGAAAGCTTTAAAAGCATCTTGAAAATACTGAATGGTTCGAGCATTAGATTCTTGTAGAACCTTTATACCATTATAAATAGGACATCTGAAACTGAAACACAACAGTTTGATTTTAACCGTGGTGACGATTAAATGGTGAATAATAAGTGGTGCTAAGATAAATAAATAAATAAAGAGCTTGAACTTAGATAAAAGTGAGTTTGATTTATAGAGATAGAAGTGGTGATTTAATTTTTATTTTCGAACCCAAGACTAAAAAAATTACAAAAGCATGACCATTTGGCCGTCGAAAAGAGTTGTTATTTGGTTTTCTACACTGCATAATTACAATAGTCTAAAAAAGCTCGTGTCGATTGGTGCCAAGAAATTCGCGGGGTTTCAAAAGACGTCGAAATAGCGTGACAATTGACGAATCCTGGGTCTATGTATAAGACGAGACAAATCCAACAAGACTTGTTCTTTCACGAAACATGGCATGTTTTTGTATACAAATGGCTGGGCGTGTCGCCATCGCGCCATTAAAGCCACTTAGAACAGTCAACCGCACCTTTTGTTAGCCTGGTGTTGAGGCAAATTAGGGAAACCAATCACTTTCCACAACGATAATGACAGCTCTCACACATCTGCTGAAACAAGTGAATTTTTAGAAATACATGTATTTTGTTGCCACTCTTTAAGGCTGTTTGAGAAACCTTTCCCAAGGAATGAAAGGAAGGAGTTATCGTTACACCGAAGTAAGGTGATCTCAAGAATGGTAAAAACTGGTAACCCTTTTGTCTGTATTTTTGTTAACGGCCACTATTATTCTGTAGTGAAAGTCAGGTCCGAATTAAAAGGTCTGGAGGCCTTTGGGTCTTTAATAAATACACATAATCATATGTACTTAATCGAAAACGCGAATTATTATCTGAAATGCAAATCATTTTATTTAAGAGTTAACGAATGGGACCATCCGTGCTTTTTTACTGAAAAATCGTCGATAATTTCTCTGAAATCCAGTTCTTTCCGAAGTAAATCACTGTCAATGCTTAGAAGCGATAGCTTTAATAGACGGTTTTGTCCCATCAAAGATCAGGATGGAAATACCATAGTGGAAACGCAGGCAATGTTAGCCATCTGGAGAGACTACTTTAACCGGTTGCTAAATGGCGATGACAGCCAAGATCCCGCCCAAGACCAACTTGTTCCAGTTAATCTAGATGACGACCACGAACTACACCCGCCCGACCAAAAATGAAATCAAAGTAGCCATCACCAGACTAAAGATGAATAAGGCAGCTGGATGTGATGGCCTACAAGCGGAGCTTTTTAAACACGCTGGAGATGACCTGGTCAGGAGCATACACCAACTCATCTGCAAAATATGGTCGGAGGAAAGTATGCCCGATGAGTGGAATCTCAGTACCATCTGCCCGATTCACAAAAAAGGAGACCACCTCCGCTGCGTCAACTATAGAGGCACAAGCCTTTTAAACATCGCCTATAAGATCCTGTCCAGCGTTTTATGTGAACGTTTCAAGCCGTTTGCTGATGATCTGATAGGTCCTTCCACATGCGGCTTCAGACTTGGAAAATCTACCACCGACCAAATAATCACATTACGCCAGATCCTGGAGAAAACCCAAGAATATAACATCGACACCCACCACCTGTTCGTCGATTTTAAAGCCGCCTACGACAGTGTTAATAGAGTTGAACTGTATAGTGCGCCATGTCTAACTTTACAATCCCTGCTAAACTGATACGCCTTATCAGGACGACGCGACGTTGGAGAATGCTCGCTGTTCCGTCCAAGTTGGTAGAGACTACTGAAACCTTCGAACCCACCAGAGGGCTAAGACAAGGTGACGCACTGTCATGCAGCTGTTTTAATATTGTGCTTGAAAATGTAATACGGAGCACCCATGCCAGTACATCAGGCACCATTTTCAATAAATCGACGCAATTACTTGGGTTTGCTGACGACATTGACGTGATAGGAAGAACAAAGCGAGCAGTAACCAGTGCTTTCACTACTATGGAGTCAGCAGCAAGCAGAATGGGGCTGAAAACAACCATTGATAGGTATAACTTCGAGGTAGTCAGTGAATTTGTCTACCTGGGCACTGCTGTAAACACAGGCAACAACATCAGCGCTGAAATCAAACGCAGACTAACTCTTGCTAATCGCTGTTTCTTTGGGCTGAGTAAGCAATTGAGGAGTAAAGCCCTATCGAGAAGAACCAAGGTGACACTGTATAAAACACTCATCATCCCGGTCCTGCTATATGGTGCGGAAGCATGGACCCTCTCCCAATGGGATGAAAATTCACTTGGAGTCTTCGAGAGAAAAGTTCTGCGTACGATTTATGGTCCTGTCTGCGTGAATCGCGAAAACAACGTTTGGAGAAGAAGATATAACAACGAACTGTACGAGCTGTACAGCGACATAAGCCTAGCCAGAAAAATTCGAATCCAAAGACTAAGATGGCTGGGCCATGTAGAGCGAATGGACATCGACGCTCCAGCTCGTAAAGTCTTGAACGCCAAACCCGAGGGAGTCAGAAGCCAAGGTAGACCTCATCTTCGATGGAGCGACCAGGTAGAGGGAGACATCCGTCAACTTGGAGTACGAAATTGGAGACAGCAGGCTAGAGATCGAGCCGGCGAATTTTCAGCATCTATATCTTCTCAATGCGGTTAATAAATCCAAATCTCGAACGTACAGCTTCATGTTCATACGCGTGAAGTCTTTGAGTCTTCCGTTTTCATATAATCGAGCGGATTCAACCTTACATTTCTTGTTCCTCGTGCGTGATTGTTTTAATGATTCTAATGCACGGATTGGGGTTCAAAAATTATTTTTGTGTTTCGTTGATTTGAGTGTTAGTATGTACATATGTGACAATTTTAGTGTTTGTCCGCTTTCTCACATATTCGCTGCTATTCCAAATGAAACCGCCAATAGTTTAGTCAAATTGTGACAGAAGCTAGAACTAATTGCAATACAATTTCGGTGAATGAGGTCTTATAATACGATGGTAAAAAGTCTAAGACTCAATGCGTTCATCCAAAATGGTGGATTTTTCAAAATGGCTGCCCAGTACTTGGCGTTTTAGTGAATTAGGAGGAGGAGGTCTGCACACAATCATGAGCTTTCTCATTGGATGCATCGGGATTTTTGTTAGTGAAGCTGGGGTGGTTGATAAATTTAAGATAATATATGCAGAAAATGCTGTAAAGTTCATGCTTTCTGGAAAAGCTATTGCAGGAGCAACTCGTGGTCATATTATTGTAGGTATATCATCAGTTTCAAACGATGAAGATATACAGGCTGTCAGAGCATTGTTGAGTAGTCTTCTAAATGATGAGCATTCTATTGAAGAAGTTACCCATAATTTTGTTGTAGAAATTGAAACCAAACTGCTCAAGGACTAAGATCAACAGAACTCCTTGACTTTGGTTATTATATTTGGATATGGTCAATATCCTGAAACAATTCTTAAAAGCTGAAAGAACAGGGAATTGGAACTAACATCTTGTAATGTAACAATGCAAGGGAACTTCATGATAAAATAGAAGCGACACCAAAAAGAATGAATGGATTCTTGCATTCCCACCGGAAGCATCAAGAAAGCCCATGTATCATTGTTGACAGCTTCCATCAAAGAATTGGAGGCAGTATTTTGTTGTTGATTCGATTGCGAAACATTTGTTAGCACTGCTTTATTACTCTCTTAAAAATCTTAAACTTTTCTTTAACATCGTCTGATAGATTGTGGTCACTGCCGAAACAAAATTTGTATTTGTGGCGTTAAGTGCATTCCCATACAAAACGCGGATTTCGAATTTCGTTTCAAATTGATGTATAGTTTTTGAATTTCAGCAAAACTAACTCAAAGCATTGGTATGTATACAACATACAGAATGATAGATCTAAGACTCAATAACCTCTTTTTAAAATGAGGCATTAATTTTAAGAAGACTATTCAGACCCTCGTGACAATTAATCCGTAACATGCGACAGCAAAAACCCTACTTCCTATCCTTCTGCTATTGATTCTTTAGCTTAATATATGGAAAATAGAAATCTATCGTAAAATAAATCAAAAACGAGCACACAATCCTTAAATCCAGTACCAAAATGCTTTGAATTAGGTTCGCTCTTATTGATAGACTTGTTGAAATTAATGCAAAAAAGATATTGAAAATGTCAATAAAGTCTCACTCACTCAGCCTTGAGCCTTTCACCTCCTCCCACTCCCACTTCATCCACATTCTACAACAAAAGCATCTCCAGCTCCACCCTTAAAATAAAACATTTATTGAGTCCCTCCCTCCTCATTCCTCTGCCAAACCAAAACGTATTTCTTCTTAAATCAGCTTTATATTGTGCATTAACTTTTTTTTTTGTTTTTGCCAAGGTACACATTTGAAGGTTTGATTGATAAGGGTACGAAAATGAATTTAAAAAAACAAAAAACCGCAGCTAATGTAACACAAAAAAAGTTTTGTTTTCCAGAAAACAAAAAAAGGATATGCCATCGAGAGTAGAGTAGATATAGATACCACACACCACACACACCAATACAAAGGATCTAAAACAAAAAAAGACAAAATCCTTAATTTGCATAATAATGCGGCATCGGCACGACGACATGGTGCGGAAACTTATCATCTTCTCAATCCAAATCTAAACAAACCAATTGAAATAGATTTATCCATGTACGAGTACGTGTACGCCAATCTAACTGCAATAATTTTTCAAAGGATTTGTATTATACTATATACTCTCAATAATTCGCATTGTTCTTATTGAAATCATTCATATAGCTTCCAAAGCAAAAACCACCATATCCCCTATTATTGGCTATTAAATCCGTGAAATTCTCTCTCATTTGAATAAATCATAAAAACAAACTGCATAATTCTAAGGCTAACGATAAACATAAAAATAGAAGAAAATAAACACAAGTCCTTTTCATCCTAATATTTAAACTGGCATTTTTGAATGAAAAGTTTTTGTCCTTTTTAACTCTAATATTGGACATTTTAATTCACCCCCATGGATAGTCCTTAAAACCGGCCCGGCCGGCGGAACATAGAGACCAAACCAGGCCGGACTATTCAATGATCAACATATGGAGAAGTTTTTGAACCAAAAGGCCGATTTTGAGCGCAAGTATTATTGAAAAATATAACATTCTCCCCGAGTGGCTGTGTATTAGCATTGGAATAGTTAAGAGAATGATGATTCTTTTGACCCCAATCCTCATTATGCAAATTATGCGGATCTTTCATCCGTTCTATTCCGTTGGTCGTCCTCGTCCTCGTATCCTGGCACTCATCGTGTAGCATGTGTGTGCGGTTTTTCTAGCGCTTTTGCAGCAGCACAATGGGGCAGTATTTTGACGACAGCAGCTGCAGCTGGGTAATTTGTTTCACATATCCAGTGGCCGTTTCATCCAAAAATTATGTCTGACCGTCGTCGTTTGGTCGTTTGTCGTTTGTCGTTGGTCTTCGGTCGTCGGTCGTCGCTCGTCCTTATTTAGTGTGAGTCCTCCTGAGTCGTCCTTCTATTTTCGTTCACCATATGTTTGTGTATGTCTATTATATCCTTTTTCTCTACACTCTACATACGGATACGAAATGGATGGATCCTTGTATCGCGTGCGCCTACTTTAGAAGGAAAAGCAATCTCAAATGCAAATTTGAGCAAATATATACTTTTATTGAATATTTGACGAAATGCCAAATATATTTTTTTTTTCTTTTGCTCTTAACTCGCTCCTCTATCGTTGAATAGAAACGTCTCTGCTTTCTATTAATGGAAAAATGGAATAAGCGAATTTCAAATCCAAACTATAGGTAGGTATACCTATAATATCCTATAGTTTGGATAGAAGAGTGGCGGCGCGGCGCGGCATCTCTTTTTGCTGTGGCAAAAAGTTTTCAAATTAAAGTTAAAAATTGGTCCTCTTTGTCCGGAATGATGATTTGCTTTTGTATATAAAAATAGGGGAAAAGGAAACAAAAATTAAAATCTATCGCCTCTTATTTGTCTCCTCTCTAGAACTTTTCAAATCTACTTATCTGTTTATATGCATACCTTAATGGAAACTATTCTAAATGACTTTATTTGTTTAACATTGGATATGCGAGTCAAGTTGTTTGAGTTCGGGACGAACAACGTTAAGAACGCATTTTTTACATTTTGGATACTACACCTACTTCTCGTCTTTTGGGAAAACATGACTAAACGCTCTTCAATGCTCGTTAAATTGTATTTTTTTATTTCCACCATATACGCCTAACCATTACCTGATAGTCGAATTACATATCATATCGATCACTTTAGAGGTAATGACCACTACGGGGTAACTGGGTTTGCTTCGAGAATAAAAGGGAGAGAGTACTAGATTCACAACCAGAGCTGCCAAGTCCGCTTCCCGGGCGGCATACCAGCAAAAGGGGAAAGAGGAACATCGGTTTTTCAGAAAAAAAGAAAGAACTGAAAAACGAATGGTTGAATCTATTGAGGGGTGTAACGGTAGATGCAATGTTCGAAAGTTTTACCAAAGGGTAAAACATTCAACCAAGGGGTACAAAGCCTGAGCGGAGGGTGGGAATGTCGTAGTGGATTCGCAGTCGGTGCTGAGAATTTGGAAAGAACACTTCTGCAGACTGTTAAACGGCGAAGATTTGGACGATAATGAACAAAACCTCCGTCCACCTGACCAAGAAGGAGTTCGGGTACCATAATATCGAAGCTAAAGTCCAACAAGGCTGCTGGAGCAGATGTCCTTACGGCTAAACTCTTCAAAGCAGCGGGAGATGACTTGGTGAGGAGCATACATCAACTCATCTGTACAATCTGGTCGGATGAAAGTATGCCTGACGAATGGAACCTCAGCATTGTGTGCCCTATCCACAAGAAAGGAGACACTCTAAGCTGCGCCAACTACAGAGGTATAAGTCTCCTTAATGTCGCCTATAAAATCTTGTCGGCCATTTTGTGTGAACGTTTGAACCCTTTCGCACGTTAACTGATTGGCCCCTATCAGTGTGGTTTCAGGCCCGGTAAGTCAACCGTCGACCAAATTTTCACACTTCGGCAGATTTTGGAAAAGACCCAAGAATTCCAGATCGATACTCACCACCTCTTATCGATTTTAAAGTCGCCTATGACAGGTGAACAGGAACGAGCTATACAGAGCCATGTCACTTCTTGGCATCCCTGCTAAACTCGTTCGATTGTGCACGATGACTATGGAGAACTCGCGCTGCTCCGTCAAAGTTGGTAAGAACACCACCGACTTTTCGAGAAAGGCTTAAGACAAGGTGACGATCTATCATGTTACCTCTTCAAAATCATTCTTGAGGCAATCTTACGCATCTCGCATGTCAACACCAGCGGTACGATTTTTTTTTGTGCAGAACATCACCACTGTAGGCTGGGGCAAAAAGGTCAGAATGTTCCACTTTGACGTCTCAGCGAAAAGATCAGTCGAAGAAACACTCTTGCCAATCGCAGTAGAAAAGCCCTCTCTCAAAGGACCAAGGAGACACTATTCAAGACCGTAACCATGACAGTCCTGCTATATGGGGCAGAAGCGTACACTGCCAGAATCGTATGAAAAAAGGCTTGGTCATTGAGAGAAAGATTCTTCATTGATATTCGGTCCTGTATGTATCAATGGGGATGGAAGAGAAGATTCAATGACAAGCTGACATGCTATACAGCAACATTGACTTGGTCAAAAAACTGAAAATACAGCAGCGTAGATGACCAAGGCATGTGGAGCGCATGGACGAATACGCACCAGCCCGCAGAGTTTTCAATTCCAAGACTAGAAGACCAAATCTAAAGTGGCGCGATCAAGTGGAGAACGACCTCAACCAACTTGGTATGCGCAACTGGGTGCCACAGAGCAGGGACCGTCCTAACTGACGAGGATTGTTGTTTGAGGCCATGGTTCCTATAGACTGTCTGCGCCACCTTAAGTAAGTTAAGTAGTGCAGTGCAGGCCGTTTGGGAGAGTGAAACTTATTCTGTCTTTTAGAGGCAGAAAAAGCGTTTTGTTTTACATAACTCTTTGCTTTCCGACACATTTGATGGGCGTCAGAGTCAGGGAGTGTCTTGTCACCAATTTTGTTTTTGATCACAATTAACGATGTCATGACTGCCACGGTGCGGTGGTTAGAAATGAAAGATATGTTATCCTATGGAGTTCCTTGTCCAACTAGGCCATATAGATTAAGCCGACGATATTTGTCGGATGGCATTTCACTCCCTGGAAATCAATGGAGAAGTGGCTGACTTAAGGATCAACACAAAATAATGACCAAGCACCAAAGCACGCAGAAGATATTTAAGGATCTTAGACGGGCTAGCCGTCTTGGCTGCAGGTGCCGAAACAGACAGATAAAGAGATGGACGGAGGGACAGAATAGTTTGGTTGAGAGAAATTTTGCTTACGAGTCCATAACTTGCATAACTCGTATCCCTTCAATTGACAGTAAAAAGTATGATTTTGGAATATAGAGTAGATTTTCAAAAATAGATATGATCAGACAGATAGAAATTTCTGGCTCATTTACCAGCTTTCCTATCGTATTTTTTTAAGAAGGCAACATTTTCCTTAGAGATATAGTTGCTTAAATATCGCAAATAAAAATCATGAAATTTTATCATTTTAAGATAATAGCTTCTATCGTTTTTTTTGGGATCAATTAAATTTCGAGAGAGGTAAGCCTTGAGATATGGCAACACCATTGTGAATATTTCAAATTTGACATTTTCATCACAAGAAACGAGTGATTTTTGTGTTATTTGCAATTATTTGAAATATTCATTCTAGAAAAATGATTTTGAATCTTCGACATTTTCTTGCAATGATTTTAGGGGTTGATTAAACGAAAAACAAGGTTCCAATTCCAAGCTTGATCGCAATGTACACTATACACGACGAATTTCGTGAAAGTCGTTTTTTGTGGTTGAACTGATGCAAGATTGTCATGTGACATACAGTGACATTAACACAAGCTTGGTCATGAATCTACTGGCATATATATGTATTCAAAATTTCAAGAAGATTTTTAGCCTTCAAAAGTGGGATACCGCATCAATCGCCCTAAAAAGTCTAATTTCAGTTGGTATACTGCTTGAAAAGACGTCTATAAAATCGTGATAGTCGACATTAGGGGAATGACGAACGTCTGATTCCAAATAGAACACCAATATTTCTTTGCCAGATTTTTTTTTTTTTTTTTTTGAAAGACGTCATTGTGTTTATAATCTATAGTATTCCCAATAAGAGGAACGTTTGGTGCGCCATCTATGGACGAAGTTCACAAACACTTGATTGGTGGTTTTTATCTATTTTGCCATGGGAAGCAAAAACAACAATAGAAGACATTTGATGTAAAGTAGATAAGACAACTAGTGCCGCCATTGACGACGTTCAGAACTAAAATAACATGTTCCATTAAATTACTATAAAAATGTATATACAATGAAGACGTTAATCGCAGAAGACAAATCATTCTTCTCCCCTATCAAATTGATGGTAAGTACCGTTATGAGGTTTTTCCTGGCAAATGTATATGCAAAACCAAAAGTTATAGCGAGTTTCATTCAAATTTGGAAGATTTGTTCTCGAAATCGAGAATTGCTCTTTTCAATGAAACTTGTTTTGGCAGTCTGACTTTTTGTCATTTGGTTTTTGTCTTTTGTCATTGAAAGAGGTAAACATCATATAATTGCTAATTGATAATTAATTGGATAATTAAAGTACATTTATTAAGTTCTTCTTTCATTATGTGTTTATTTTTGTTTTATTTATCACAGACTGGCACAATTTCATAACAAACGACAAAAAATAACAAGTTATTTCTCATTTGACGTTTGACAAAAAAAAATATTCAGATCGAATCTCTGAACCCATCAGAGATGAAATCTTTCGGGTTGAAATTAACGAGAATTGCTCTTTTTTGCAATGAAACTTGCAAAACTGAAAAAGATCAAATCTTTTGACAGATAGAACAAATTTTTTCTTGAACGAAACTCGCTATTAGACTATGTCTATACAAAAACAAAATTTTACTGACACAATTTTTGGACAGATTTGTTCACTTCTTTACCAAAGCAATGGTATGTCTTTTTTTGGCAGGAATGCATAGGTAATTTGGATTTCTCTCTTTGGACACGAAGTTCAATTTTGAGTGTTATATCACACAAAATCCTGCACTATCTGAATAAAAATTCCGAAATTTGAAAAAAAAAAATGATTCCTCAAAATTTTAAAAGCCGATAAAAATTCCCACAACTTTCAAAAAGTTAAATTTAAAAAGGTAAACATCTTAGTTACGGGAACATACATTTTGAAAGTTGATTTAAATATGTACCTAAGTATACCTACGTTTTAAAAATATTTTTTTGCTAAATTAAAGTCAAAAAAACTTACCAAAGAGTGAAAAACATGCGAATAAACTTCCCAAGCAACTCACCTGGAAATAAATAAGAAAAACAAAATTATAAACATTACCGACAAACGACGATGCTCCTAAAATTAAGGTTATATTTGAATTTATAACGTTTTTAAAATAACTTATAATAAAAGGTAACATAATATTGAGCAATAAATACTTATTTATTTTTCTTGTGTTATGATGCACCATGCACGTGATGTTTTCTCTGCATTTTTCCTTCGCGGTAAAAAAGTCTTTTATTGGGAAACGTAGCCTTTATCAGAACCATTTTGCCATGAGACCACACTGGCCATGGACACCCGGACTCGTATCGGTCGCGCATACCTTCATCCGATTCTCAATCGGATTCGCACTGCACCACCGACAAGCAAAGCTCCACCGACAGGCCGACACCGGTAACAAGTAACAACACGAACACGACGCCATGACACACACAAAACCGAATTTGAATCAAATTACAATAAAAATACTTTAAATTTCATCATTACACCGGCGAAATTAATTTTTTAGTGTTTAAATAAATTAACTCTACCACTTTTTGTAAAATAAATTGACTTTTTATAATCGCACTTTACAAATCAAAATTTTAAATTATTATTTAACACCAACCGATCGCGGAGCAAACTGACAATGGAAATATAATAGCACAGAATGAACTCGTTCAATTAGTTTGTCAAAAAGCACGCATGAAATTAACCACAGTAGGGTAGGTTACATACTGATTACATGGGCCGAAGTTCATTGCAAATAGTAGAAAAAGACAACAAAGAATTATAAGAGTAAATGATGTAGGATTGAGAATGGTATATTTATATGATTGCTCTATGACAGTATTGTAGGTAAATGTTAAAATGCGACGTATGGTGGCAAAAAATATTACCTTGCTTTATACATAACCTTTCGAAAAAAGTTTATTTATGTACGTGCAGGTAAAATATATAAGTTTTATTTTTTTTGTAAGAAATTGAAGAGAATCGCTCTCAAAACTAAATTGACTTTAGTTGAATTGCAGTTATCCCAGTAAAATGCTGGAAATACACACAGGAGAGAAGATATTAAGAACATCTAATTTTAGCTGCTGTCAAACATTAAGACTTTCTAAATAATGTGCCTACCAACATGCGAAATCATAACCTTCAACCATCAATGAAAAATGGGAGATTGCAAGGTGAGGTAGCCTTAAGATTTTACAGCAGAGAGAATATAATGATGTAGAGCTTAATGTTGGTAAAAAATTATATTTGGCCCACAATCTTATTTGATAGAAAAAGACTATAAGCTGCAAAAGTGTGCGTAAAACTGGTTTGGTTTTCACATTTATTATTCACGGACACGAAGTCATATCACATAGACAAAAAAGCAATTGTACATATATTTGTATAGCAATCTCATGGAACATGTTGTTTTAGTTCTGAACTTTGTCAATGGTGGCGCTAGTTGTCGTATCTACTTTACATAAAATGTCTTCTATTATTGTTTTTGCTTCCCATGGCAATCTAGACAAAAACCACTCCTAATGGTCAAAACAGATGTGCATAATTTTCTGTGCAGTCAAAATAATTTACACAGGCTCTTATGGGACATCCCCACTCAAAATATGCAGGGGTTGCAGTGAATGCACGATGTCTCTATTCCTAAATTGGATGCCTAGTTTCATTGCAGCCACAACAACAAACGAAAAAACTGCAAATAATTGCTATCTGGCATCACTTATTTTGACAGTACCTGTCCTTCTTCAAACAAAGGCAGCGTGTATCCGCACGCACGAGTGTCTTAAATTACACGGTTAAATTTTTTTCAATTGAAAAACTGTTGAGTAGGGTGCTAGCCAGACAACTTTAGAGAAGTAACAATATTGCATAATGTGGACTGACTACGAAAAATAAGTTTATTCGCAAAAGATGGCTATTCACATTAGCGTACCTTTTTAGAAACTGGTGACACTAGTGCGTACGAATAGACAAAGAATAAAATATTTTTGATAGAAGTAGGCATCCAATTTTTCGAAGAGTATGCACATCTGTTTTAGGTGCGTTGCTGCATGCAGTCACGCGTGCATTCTGAATGCACATCTGTTTTCAGCATAACTCAAAAATCAAGTGTTGGAATGGAAGTACTATAGATTATTAATACAATGAAAAAAGCCAGAAATGGGTTTCGGAGGGTGAACGAAAGATTTCTCCCTCTTTTATGTGCTCTCTGTTTTACAGAATTACTCTCTTCTAACAAATGTGACAAACAAGTGTCACTTCCAAGCTCTTAAAGGAAAAGAAAAACATTTTGACAGCACTCCATGGTTGGAAACTAAAAGTAGGTATATTTTTATTAGTACAAACATTGTTGCAAAAATGCGTTTTGTTGGCTGACATTACACGGACAGGTATTGGTGACGTGAAGGAAAAAATCAAGATTTTAATCAAACAAGAGATTACCATGTTATAGCGAATCCCAAACATTCGTCGTTCTGTCTTTGCTGATTTGAGTCTGTCTTTGTATTCTTTCAAACGATACGCTACAGCCTGAATGCTTCGATGGATTTGAGGCTCTCCTCGAACTGGTCCCCTAAGGAAGCAGACATTTTCTTCTGAATTTTGTCAGCTCTATTATTTTGACCAAATTTATATTAAGCCTTCAACATGACATTGAAGCTTAATACAACAAGCAGTTAAGTTTAACAAAAAAATTAAGATTCTACTAATTTTACCACAAATGGGATTTGTTTTTCATGATACATTTGTGGGCTAAGACAAATTTCAACACAGGATGTGTCCATACAAATGAAACCCAAATCAGTGAAAATTTTGATCACTTGGAAATTATATAATATGCGTTTAACTTGGTGTAACTTTATTTTCCTAAAGACGGTCTGGCAACTGACAGTCAACTGAGGTCAATGGTCAGTGTTCAAAGTTCCAACCCTAACTTTGACTTTATATTGTTTAAATTCACCGCCCAAAAGCACATCATGAATACCTATTTTATTTATAGAATCTCGCATCTAGAGATTAACTCGATTTTTACAAGTTCAATGGGCTGCCTGTTTTCATACAAAGAATTCTTACCTGCTATATTATCATCACATTGAAATCGTTTTTACGGGTGATTTCAATGTATACAATTCTACATGGTTTCGTTATTCTTTTAAGATTTGTAGAGAGTTAAACAACTTAATTCATCTTGTTAAAGAGAAAACATCAATCCCTGACATTCGATTGAAGGTAATACCGTTAGCACCGAGGAAGCCGGAACCACCTTCTGGAAAACGAACACAAAGTTGACATCGCCGAAAATGTCTCAAAATGCTTCGGCGTCCTAGGTCGTTTTGTAAGTACTATTTATTCTCGTTTGATCTGGCTTCAATTAACAAGGCATACATCAACATAGCTTGAATATAATTATTAAAAGATAATTAAGAAGGCGCCAGCCACGCCCAAAATCAAATATGTATTTATATTTAACTAAGAGAAAATGTACCGATTTCTTGTGTAATTAAGGCATTGTGCTTTGATCGTAAATATACAAAAAACATAATTTATTGTTGCCAAATAGAGGTTGTTGAACAAAAATGGTGAGTGGGTGTGTGGCGAATTTTACCGGTTCAAGAACTTAGCCTTACTCTTGAAAGATTATATACCAAATTTAAGCTTTCAAGCTCCAAGATTACGACCTCTTGAAAATATACTAAATATGTACGGACGGCTGAACGAACATAATTAGACCGACTCGGCTTTTGATTCTGAGTCAGAATCTTTATATTACAAACCCCACACAAAATAAAACATACCTATCCATTCTATGGAATAGGCTATAACAATTAAGTCAGTCATCCTAATTTACGCAGCCTGAATCCTGCTCTCATAACTGTCAATGTAAAAACATTAATTTATTGAGACAAATAATGCAATAAATTTTTTTTGCCATTTCAAAATATTGCGGGATTGAAATTTTACGAACGCACAAACTCTCCTATAGAAACTAGAATAAAATTTTTTGAATAAGTTAAAATCATCAGCACTGCACAGCACGTCAGCGTCAGCGTCATACACACAACCGGATTTTCGTTCTCGATTTTTTTAAATCTCCTATATTTCAATTGAATTGAGAATTCAAAAATCATTTTCTAAATAAAAATCGACATCCTCTTAACCAACGACGACGATTGCGACAACCAACGAACGCCAGGACGAATTTCAGTTTCCGCAAATATAGTGTGCATTGTAGCATACATTCGCAATACGTATTGTACGGAAGCGATAACAAAATTCAATATTTTCTTTCGCCATCTGTGTGTACACGCGAATCCTGATAATAATTTCGGTTTCTTTTTATTTTTATGAAGGACGACCAAAAAAATATATATTTATGGAGTCTATATAATCGTATAGTAGGTTCAATGTGTAGGTATAGGTACTGAGGCGATGACCTCGCAAAAAGAGTGAGCTTTAAAATAATCCTTTAAATAATGTTTGGTTGCCCTTTTTTCCGATGAGAAAAAAAATATAAGAAATTTAAAAAATAAAGTTAGTCCTCTCGAAAATAAGGGGTTAAGATATAATGAAAACAATATTCTAGCCATTGGCATTTATCTATATATATAAAAAAGTCTATACATAGTAGATGTATAGACTAAAATTTGCATATTAGAACACATCAGGAGAAGAACACATATGCAAAAATATCCTAGATATTCCTTCTTTCTCTTTGTTGTTATAAGAGTCTCTTATCTTTCCCCAGTCACAGCACAAAACCAAAGGAAAGGACTAAAAAAAAGTTTTTTTTTCTTCTTTAAAATAAGAAGAAGAACTTAAAAAAATAAACCCCCACTTAGTAGGAAATTTTCGTCGTCCTTTTTATGTCCTTTGATTTCCCAAGATACCACTTTTATTTCACGCCCCCATAAGCATGTCCATTTAAAGGTCCTGTAAGGATAATGTTTAACATAAAAATAATAACACCGAGTTGACGTTCGTTCGTTCGTTCGTTGGAGGACTCAACCGAGAACAAAACAGGAGCAACACAACCGTTCCATTTTCTATAGGGCGCAACAAATCCAACCCATTATTCCGGTAGGAGAATAGTAATAGATCGTAATAGGTTCTTTTGCTTGGCCATCTAAATTGAAATTTCGTCTTTAATTTGCGTATGCAAGATTATCCTCCTGCTCACTGCTTTTCACCGCTGCCGCCGCTGCTGCGCTGCCACTATCCTGAGCTAGCTGAGATGCTGTGATGCCCTGGTATACCGTACTCCGTTCCGGCAAAGAAAAAGTATCCTTTTTTGTTTGTATTTTGGCATAACCATATTTACAATGATTCTCAGCTTTTATTTTATTTTCTTTCGTCCTTCGTCTCTTTGGTGTTTTATTTTTATTTTTATTTCTATTCTTTTTTTTTTTTTGGTTTGGTTTGGTTTCGTTTGGCTTAAAAGAGTTTTGGTACTAACATAGTAGGTATTTTGAATTTAATGGAATACACGAAAGTTCCACCAGCAAAAGCAACAACCCTTACCATTCATCCTACCCTTTTTCTATTTTTTTCTTTTTTTTTTTGTATAGTTAAGTGAAGTAACAAAAAAAAAATATGATCAAAAGGGTCGAGGTAGTTTGAAGATGTTTGTCCTTTTCTGAGAAAAAAAAATTCATATAACCAAACGTTATAGTAAAGTAAGGGCTCTCTTAGAGACAAAGATAAGGTTAGGCCATTTTGAACTTTTGGACTTAAACGATATCAACTTCTTCTTCTTCTTCTTCTTGTCACTTAAAATTAGATAGAAATTAGATTGACCTTAAACAAATTAATTAAAGTCTGTTTTACATTTTGTTTAATGCGAACAATTATACGCAAGCAGATGGTGTTGTCCCAGAGCCAGTGTCTCAGAAAAGAGCTATTTTATTTTAATGACTCGAAAGTATTGTAAAATAGTAAATAAAGTTAATATAAAGTCTTTAAAATGTAATTATATAATTACATACATAAGAAGAAAAAATATTACGCCAAGGACAAGGTCAGTTACTTCCTTTTTTGGTGAATTTATATTTTTGAGGTTATATTCTGAGCCTTTTTTATGTGGCTTGTTAATAATTAACGGTTTTGATGGGCTTGATGGCATGATGACTACGATTACATGTCCTTAAACAATCATTATTAATTGCTCAGCTACTAAATCTAACTCCTGATCTCTTAAATGCCGAGTAACTAACAGTTTTTATGTGCAGGGAATATTAACACACACAACGAGTTATAAATTAACCGCGGTGCCGTGAAATAAGGTAGATAGCAATAAGGTCGAATCGGTTTTATTTCGCAAAAAAATGGAAATAGAGGCGAATTTGCGTTTTTTTCTTAGTCGACTATATTTCCAACAAGAATGGTAATAATGTCGATCACCATTTCGGTTTTATTTCCAGTCAATGGACAAGGGAATTTCTTTCGATGATATTTCCATTTTGTTCGATGTTATTTCCATTTAAAAAAAAGACAATTCTACATTATTACCAATAAAATTTATGTTTATATCTTCCTTATTTGTATATTAAGCAATTGTTTAAGTTAAAATATATGATTATGGAAAAATAATTTTAGCATTATTAAGAAAGCTTGATTTAAAACTACGATTTATTACGGATTTTGGAAATAAACAGTAGGTAGTGAATTATATATTTGAGTTTGCAATCAAGCCTTTCGAATAAATAGTAGTCAAATATTCGCGCGCGCGAATATTTGACTACTATTTATTCGAAAGGCTTGATTGCAAACTCAAATATATAATTCACTACCTACTGTTTATTTCCAAAATCCGTAATAAATCGTAGTTTTAAATCAAGCTTTCTTAATAATGCTAAAATTATTTTTCCATAATCATATACATATATTAACTTTAACAATTGTTTAATATATGAATTAGGAAGGTGCGGAAAATATCCTGTTATGTTTGACCAGATATCAACACCAATTTCAATTTGTTTGCATACAGCGTTATTCCATACTATTTCGTCATTATTACAATTTGGATAAAACATATTTCGGTTTTATTTCCATATGTTTCTATGTAATTACCAATTTCAAATTTCCCACCAAAACAGGTATTACACAAATTTCCCTCGCTTTTATTGCCTACCTTTTTAATTCGACATTATTTCCTTCGGTTTAGGCAATAATGACGAAAAAGTAAATTCGGCCTTATTTCCACTGCGATGGAAATAAGGTCGATTTAATCTCATTCGGCCTTATTGCTATCTACTTTATTTCACGGCACCATTAACCGCCTTGAAGTAGCGAAGTTGTATCGTAGTCGTAGGACACCACATTAATCACCGAGCCGGGCTGTGACGACTTTTTTTTAAATTCTGTATCTTACCTTTTTACTTGTGATAGTACGTCCAAAATTATTGGGCTCAAGTGTAAACTGATGACGATGAGCGTTCCTAGCAAGACGAGTATTACGGTTGAAATGTTTAAGGGGTGAGCATTTTTTGTAAAAGAACCTATAAAATAAGGAAAGACATGAAACATTTCGACGATGTTCGAGTGACGGAAATGTTTCCATAATGTTTCTCTCACTTATCAATTTTAACGCTTTCTTCTGAACTCTGTCGAGCAGGTGGAGAAAAGTTTGAGAAGCACCTGCCCAGAGATGGGAGCTATACTCGAGTTTAGGGCGTATAAACGCTTTGTAAATTGTAGCCAGATCAGAAGGGGTGAAAACTTCTTGCATCTATTAAGAAAGCCTAAGCATCTTGCAGCATTCTTGGCAATCTCAAGTATATGATCATTCCAAAGAAGATTGTCACTAATACACATACCAAGTACTGATAGCTTTTCGGCCTCCTCGATGCAACATGCAAGTACCATTCATGGATAATGGCATAGGGGTATGTTTAGCTTCAACGACAAAAGACAGCATTGAGTTTTCGACGCATTAAACTCCACACGATTTCTAGTACCCCAATTCACAATGCTCTTTAAATCGGAGTTTAATGAGCTTATCATACGATTTCGTTATAGCGTCCGAAGGTGAAGGCCGTGAATTATCAAACGTATATGAAAAGCTGAGGGTTGATTCGTCAGCAAAACAATTTAATGGATTAGAAGAAGTCACAGACAAGAGATCATTTATAAAAATGAGAAAGAGAATCGGAGACAGTACGGAGCCCTGGGGCACACCAGCATTTATTTTGTGGAGATCAGACTTGAAACCGTCTAATACAACTTGTATTGAACGGTCCAGAAGATAGCTTCTAATCCAACGAATAAGAGTATCATCGATACCAAATGCACGCATTTTCGATAAAAGAGCTTCATGCCAAGCTCTATCAAATGCTATCTATACTATAATCTTGCTTTCGCCAAAGCGATGCAAGGATTTGTTCCACTGTTCGGTGAGATATACCAAAAATCTGCCATCACCAGTGGAACGATTGCTGCGAAAGCCGTACTGTCAGTCATTTAAAAACTTCCGATTTTTGTGATATTTCTTGAGCTGACGATTTATCAGCGTTTCCATGACCTTGGAAAGAAGGGACGTAAGTGCAATTGGTCGGTAGGAGGAGTCACCTTTTTTTTGGACGGGCTGGACAAATGCTGTTTTCCATCTACTAGGAAAGATTCTTGAACGATAGGAGCGATAGAAAAGCTTACTTAATGGTTTTGCCAGTGATGAAGAACACCTCTTCAGAAGAATTGGGGGTATACCATCCGGGCCAGCGGATTTGTTTATATCAAGATCTTGTAGTACCCCGTGGCGTAGTGGTTAGTGTGTCGGACTGCCACGCCGAAGGTTCTGAGTTCGATACCTGACTCCACCTAAGTTTTTTTCTGGGGTACTGCCTCTTGCGAGGAAGTGACGAATCTTCCAAGAGTAATTAATGCCATGGAAAGTGCTTCTCTGTTAGCCGTTCGGATTCGGCGGTAAATTGTTTCCATTCCTGCAGAATATCAACGCACACACAGGAATGGTTGAGAGTGTAGGTCACAGGCCCCGGCCCCGCTTGGAGCTGTTGTGCCAACAATTTATTTTTTTTAAGATCTTGAAGAACTCTTGCTACTGTACGAGTGCTGAAAAATACATGTCCCATAGAAAAATTAACATTCTCAAGCTGCAAGCATAATCGCCTTCTCTGAAAAGCTGACAATTGGTTCATCGTCGATGATGAGCGTAAGAATTGATAATGAAGTTGAGTTCTTGACATTTTTTTTTTTCAAATTACCAGAAGTTTTTACTGCCTTTGGAACATTGCAGGATTTCTTGCAATAACTTCTGGTCATGTAAAAATGTCGCTTTTGCGATAACGGAGTTGCATAAGTTCCTAAGCTATTTGTGTTTCTTCGGATTTTCCTAAGTGGGGTTGGCTTACTTCTGTCAAATTGATGGCTTCTTTACAGTCTACGGTTAACCAAGACTTCTCCTTTGGTTTGATACCTTTTGTTCTGTGAGGGACAAAAGTTCTCATTCCGATAATTTTCTCTCCGTATCATTCTCAAAGAAAAAGTCATTTATCTCTAAAACGGATCCTACGATTTCGATAAGACTTTCTGAAAAATGTTTTTTGGCTAAGTTTTTTTTTGCATGAAATAGATTTTTCATGTAAAAGTCTAATAACGTCCCTATTAGAACATTAGGAAATTCGATAAAATTTTTAGGGCATCCATTTTTTAAACGAAATAATGTTTTTTCTCAAAATGTTCAAGATTGTTTTTATTTTAATTTTCTGATACGAACTACAAATTTACAAAAATTCGCAACGTCAAAAAATATCGAATATGTTTAAAAACAAAAACGGTTTTTTGAAAAAAACTGGTCGAATGATTTTGGAATCCGATAGCTTATTTAATTTTTTCCAAAAAAAAGCTAGTGAGTTTTGATAATGCCAAGAACCACCGTTCCGACGATCTAGGTATTATATATTATATAACTTAAATTTTGTTTCCGTTATTCCTTTAGATTACTCGTAAGATCTTAAAGATGTCAGCAGCGGGAAATGACTTGGTGACGAGCATACACCGACTCATCTGTACAATCTGGTCGGATAGAAGTATGCCTGAGGAATGTAACCTCTGTATCGTGTGCCCTATCTACAAGAAAGGAGAACTGTAATTGCGACAACTAGAAGAGTATTATAAGTCACCTAAAAATCGCCTTTAAAATCTTGCCAACATGGAAAGACGCCAAAATTCCAGATCGACAGTGAACCCTTTTTATCGATTTTAAAGTGGCCTATGATAGAGTAAATAAGGTCAATTTATAAAGAGTTATGGCACTAATCGGCATCTTTCCTAAGGTCGTTCGATTCTTCAAAATCACTATGGAGGGTCCGCGCTGTTCTGTCAAGGTTGGTATGAACACCACTGACTATTTCGATGACGAGAAAGTCTTAAGACAAGATGACGTACTGTGATGTGACCTTTTCAACATAATTCTTGAGGCAATCGTACGCAACTCGAGTGTAAATTCCAGCGGTACGATTTTTCACAGCCTTCAACTACTTGGCTGTGCTGATGATATTGACATTATTGGAAGAACGATGTACGCTTTCAGTGGAGCATTCGCAAGTATTGAAGTGGAAGCGGCTCGAATGGGTCTGGCTGTAAATGAAGATAAAACAAAGTATATGCTGTCCTCGGGTGAAGTCGATCATCACCGTAGGCTCGGACAAAACGTCACAATGGACAGATATAACTTTGAGGTTGTCAAGGACTTTGTCTATTTTAGTTCCACCATAACCACCAAAAATAAAAATGACGAAGACTGAAGAGAACAGTCGAAGAATCATTTTTGCCGTTGTGCATCGGGCTAAGAAGCAAAACACTCTCTCAAACGATCAAAGTGACAATATACAAGAATCTAATGGTTCCAGTCTTGCTGTATGAGGCAGAAGCGTGGACCCTGACACAATTATATGAAAAGCGTCTTAGGTGGCTCGGGAATGTGGAGCGTATGGACGAAGCCTAGGTAACGTGGTCAAGTGGAGGACGAGCGCCACCAACTTGGCATGCGTATAACTGAAATCAAATGGCTGGGGATCGGACTGACTCACGACTCACGAGGTATGTTTGTTGAAGCCGGGGTAGTACATAATGGTTGTCTGCGCCACCTCAGGTAAGTTGGAATGGCAGATTGATGTTTAAAATATGAGATATTACAGTTTTTTTTTTGTCATTTGCTAGAATATTTTCAGTATTGCATGCAAGTTAAACAAAGACATACATATGTATCTACTTAAGAAAGCTCTAAAAATATGTTTAAGTAATTTTTGCATTGCTTTCGCAAATAGCTACTGCTTGCAAGGGTTCATTAACTATACATTGATAATGGTCCATTTGGGTTCTAAATGAATTAGTTAAAGTACCCGAACACTAAAAGCAACCCCGCCTCTTTCTAGGTTTACCATAAAAAAAAAACGGGCTGCAAATCAAAATTCCTTTGATCGATATTAAGTTATCCCGATAAATCTGTCTGACAAAGGTTATTTAAATAATAAGACGCATATATTAAGAAGGAGAGAGTCCTTTTAATCAATAATAATAGCTTTGCAAAATTTTAAACATTAAGTATCGGCGCGCCGCGCGCCGTATAATCAACTTTAATACGACAGTTGACCCTAGATTATTAATTTAAATACGGGAGTCCACTGTTTATCAATAATTTAAGTCGACATAATGTGTAATTTGTTCTTAATGAGCTTGTCTTACTTTAATAGCAGCAAAAGTTCCATACATTATCTTTTTAATAAATACCTTATAGAAGAGACGAGACATTTTGTCATTTTAAAATAATTTTTTTTGATTCAATTGCATCTGGTGCAGTTCCGTAGAAATGCTGATAGTCTTGGTGTTGTTGTTGTGCCGCTTGCAAAATAATTGGCGCTCGAATGCTGGTCCCGTCCTTGGCCGCATATTAATTGTAATGTTGTTGTTGGTGTTGATCTGACAGCATCTTTTTTCATCGAAGCACTTTTGATTATTATAGCTTGTAGCTATACTTGGCGCAAGTTTATACGGTCTGTCTGATGTTGGAACTGGGTTATGTCTACTGCCCTTGGCGATCGTATGATGGTTGGGTCTCTTCAATCATTCCTGACCAAATCTTCCCACACACAGATTTTTATGTGTGTGTGGTACCCACTTTTAGGAATATTTATACTTCTGCTTTGATTAAAATTACTTTTGGAACACGCAGAGCATGCTAGTGTTGAAAGCCAAAACATACACAGCTGGTCAAAAAAATAGGTGTGATCAAATTTTTTCGCACCACTGTTGTCTTTGATGCAAAATAACTGTTTTTTTTATCGCAGGCCTTACAAAAAGTTCTTGTTTTAAGAAAAAATGGTTATTCTGTCGACACTGATGCTGAGCTTACTCCATTTTGTGTGTGTTATGTTGAGCTGTTCTATTTTCTTTGTTGCATTAGGATTTGGTGTTTTTAAGAAGTTGGTCATTAAAATAGGTGTTCTACAAATAAATCCACAGTTTATATCTCTGGTATTTCAAAAAAATATTAAATTTCAAGGTAACCTCTTTTTAATAATTTTACTATCCATAAATGATAGTTGTTAATAAATAAAATAATAAATAATAGTTTATTAGACTTTTAGTATGGGTAGAAACGTCCACTGTTCGGCGGAAGAAAGACGGGTAGTTTTACAGCTAAGAAATGAAGGTAAGACTTACAAATTTATAGCAGAAGCTATAGGAAGATCACAAAATTTTGTGACAAATGCACTCAAGGCCAGATTAGTGCGCGGAAATCGTGGGAGGCCGAAAAAACATCAGTCACCACTGATCGCCGTGTCCTCCTTTTGGCTAAATCTAAACTTTTTGCTTCGTCAAGGACAATAGGAGCACAAATCAATAATGAAGTCAGTGCCCGCACAATCCGCAGAAGGCTTCAGAGTTTCAACCTACCAGGAAGAGTTGCCAGGAAAGTTCCTTTACTAAGAGCAAATAATATAAGGTCCCGAAAAGAATTTGCCTTAAACCATAGAAGGAGCAAAAAAATGGCGAAATATCCTCTGGAGTGACGAAACAAAAATTAATTTATTCTCATCAGATTCGGGGCGTAATGTCAGGTGACCAAAAGGAAAGGACTACCACCCTCGCTGTACCCGGAAAACAATCAAACACGGGGGAGGAAATATTATGGTCTGGTTCCGTTTTTTCTAGTATGGTGTGGGCCCTAATTCCTATATTCCGTATTAGTTACATCTTGACCAAATAAGGTTATAGGGATATTTTGGAAGATATCATGCTTCCATTTGCCGAAGAAAAGATGACTCTCCGATTGATTTTTCAGCAGGATATAACGATCAGAAACATATGGCAAATCTTGTGAAAGAGTGGTATCGAGAGAAAGAAGTTTCAATTGTTTCATAGCCAAGTCAATCCCTTCCCAGATCTCAACCCGATTGAGAACTTGAGGAATGAGCTTATGCGGAAACTAGGATGCCAATATTTTCCAAACTGGAAGCGATTGTGGGATGCTGTTCAGAGTGAATGGTATTCTATACCCCAAGAAAGATGCCAAAAGTTTGTAGAGTTAATACCACGCTGACTTTAAAAAGTTTTAGATAACAATATCGTATACTCGGGTTATAAGAGAATAGTAAACGAAAAATATTATAAAATACAACAAATTTTGCATTCAAACTATCATTATTCATAATTTAGGAAGACACACCTATTTTTTTTGTCCAAGCGCAAATGTCTACACCGTCGGTTTTATTGTATAAAATTTCGAATAGTGTGGTTTATATTATATAGCTGGGTTTTTCAAAATCCTGTCACTTAAAATTCCGTTTTTTATATCCCGTTTCTTGAATTCCCGAATTTATAATATCACTTTTGGAATGTTTCATCGAAAGCAGAAGTAAAAAAAAAATTAGCCATAAAATCGAATAGAAGGAAATAAGATAGAAGGACACACCAAATTTAAATAGAATATTCAAAGGCTGATGATGATGATGAGCGGGTGCCTCAAATGATAAAGGTCGGCAGTCGAAATTTTTTTTTTCTTTGTCGACCATTCGCACGCTTTCCGAATCGAATGGATTAACTCTACGAGAGAACCTCTGTAAGATTCAGTAATGGTTTATGGAAATATATCTCAAAAAACTCGTCATGACTATTCTTGACTTTGTAACTTCTTAACTTTCTTGCTTTATCCTGACTCCCGGTGCATAACATCTTTTCGAAACCTGCAAAAGGGGATTTCTGATTATATTACTCCAGAATTTAATCCATCTAAGGCTTAGCAATGGAAGCCGTCTTAAAGTGATTGTGATGGACGCTGAAGTTTTTACTGGGCATGAGATCTTCAGATCTGAAGTAGTTTTAATACCACGCATACCTCTGATAACCAACAATTTCCCCTGAAGTTGGATAAGAGAAATAATTAGTTTCTATACTTCATTCAAGCTTAGTGAGATGGTTCTCTGTAATTCGATTGTAAATCGTTCCACAATCAAGTATCAGATGTGTAAAATATCGTTTTCCAATAGTGTGGGTAATGCACGGCAAGCAGAGTCAATCGTAATAATGTTGTGAAGTTGCAAATCATTTATGTACCTTACCCGGATACCACATGCCAGCCACTGGCAAAATAGTTGCAATACACTCACATTTTCCACTCACACAGACAAACTTCCAGCCAACTGGAACACAGATAGGTATCTGAAAATTAATACAAATGTACTAACTTGCTTGTCAGTAGCTTGTAGCTAGCATGTGTGGCGTTAGGGTAAGGTGATTATCTAAGCTATAAGAACCAATATTGACGTTTGGATATTTGATACATTGACATAACTTGTTAAATTGTGAATATAGCGCAAGCAATCATTGAAAGCAACAACATTACGTTTGCATTCGTAATCCAACACCGGATAGACAGAACAGTTAAAAGTGAAGAAAGGTAAAGCAAGGCTCCATGAGAATCATTTTTTATACCCTATTCTATAGAATGGGTATATTGTATTTGTTGTGGAGTTTGTAACGTGGAGAAATAATACCGTTAGGTTAAGGAAAGTATATATATTCTGAACCAGAATCAAAAGCCTAGTCGATTTAGCCATGTCCGTCCGTCCGTCCGTCCATATACTCTAGAGCTCGAAATTTTTGAAATTTGGTATGTGTATAATCTTTGGTTCAAGAGTAAGGCTAAGTTCTTGAACCGGTAAAATCCGCCCACAAACATGCCCACACTCGCCATTTTTGATGAACAACCTCAATTTGGTAAAATTAAATTATGTTTTTTGTACAGTTACGATAAAAGCATAACGCTAAAATTTTGTAAACGTAAGCTTTAGGTAAACCTTCTTCCAATAAAATAAAAATATTTCAGTTTGGGAGTGGCTGACGCCCATTTTTCATACAAAACCATCAATATTATTTTTATAAAATAACAATTGTTATATTAAAGCGAAAAACATGAAATTGTGTGGGTATTACTGGCACATAAACATCTTGTGTATGAAAACAAAAAATTTGTTTTCAGGTGTGGCTGACGCCCACTTTTCACTAGAAACTATACAAAATTGTTTTTGCAAATAAACGGTATTTATAATGAATCCGCAAGCCAAAATTTTGCGTCTCTTACTAGAAACTAAAAAGTTTGTATATGAAAAGAACACTTTTCATAAAAGAACGAAAATCGTATTTTAAAAAATCTAAGGTAGGTACTACCAATATTCAAGTTAAACCTTTCGTTAGTTTTATGAAAAATATATTTCTACATTTCCTTGTGTTCAATACGCCCATTTTTAATGGCGTAATTTTGATAAAATACCTTTGTTCAGGTAAGATTGTTTAAAAACTATTCGATTCAGCTGTAGTTTTACACATATGCCTAAATACTGATCAAAGCTCAGTTAGTGCTTCAAATTTTTAAGACACGCCCACTTTTAAAGGGCGTTTCCATCAAAAGTCGTATAATGCATTAATTTTTAACGTTTTTTAACTATCGGTCGCAGTTTTGAAGTAAAAAGATGAACACTTAGATTTATATTTCTTGGTTACGTAGCAGAGTGCGGTCCAAGAATTGTTAAGAATACCCATAATCGCTATTTCCATTCAAAATCTAATTTTTAAAAAATTAAATTTTGTCTTTTTTTGTTCAAATCGATCTGCAAGAATAAAATTGAATGTCACTGAGCTCATACCAATTGCCTTGGCAATAAAAAGTTTTAACTTTGGGCATGGCGCACGCCTTTTTTATTTTGCCAGCATTAATTGAACATCACACAAAATTAATGTTATTGAATTTTTTTTCTGTCTGCTAAAGAAGAATTTTGTTTCTGAAACTGAAACATCGGCTGGCTGCGGGAGGCGAACGCATACACATACAAAAATATAGGGAATAGGGTATCCAACAGTTCGTTGCAAACGTACTGTAGCCCTCGGTCCTCGCTTATGTTTCTTTTTTAGTTCCGATAATTTCTAAATTGGTTTTATTCAATAATAAAAGTTATCTTTATAACCCATGTAACCGCTGGGTTATGTGTTTATCTTCGATTTACTACAGAATTTAAAAGAATCTACTACTTTTTACATGTCAGCTGGGGTTGACTGTTAACGGTCATATTAATTTGCAGATAGCCGGTGTTCTTAATTTAATTAATTTGTCAACTACTCCTAGGTGGCGCTGAGGATACTTTTTTCGAATTATTATTTATGGGCCGAATTGACTTAAGATCCCACAGTATAATATTTATATTATTCAAATAAATACATTTTACCCCGAAAGATTACTGGGCCCGAAGGATAGAACAATTATTTCTTTATAGTCAACTTTTCGATCAGCTAGTATACTTAACAAGTATTTGGCGTTTTATTACAAAATACAGTATGGAAGTACTTGAAAGCGATACACCATGGAGGAAGAGGAAATATAACGGGTGTTTTTTTTAGAGGTTGGTTTTTCGAATAGGGATAAAACTGACATTTTGTGGTCAAATCCGGCAACTCTAATGTCATTTATGTTCAGTTTGGTTTGCCATTGCATCATGAACAGGTTGACAAAAGAACAGCAATTGCAAATCGTGCAAATTTATTTCGAAAATAATGGTTCAGTTCGTGAAGTTTACCGCAAGCAATTTTGTTCAGTGCGATGAGGCTCATTTTTGGTTGAATGGCTTCGTCAACAAGCAAAATTGCTGCATTTGGAGTGCAGAGAATCCACATGAGACCCTTGAGCCCATAGAGCACACCAAACATAACATCACGTTTGGTGTGCTCTGGGCTGGTGGAGTCATTGGGCCAAACTTCTTCCGAAATGATGCTGGCGAGCCGGACCTGTATAGAGCCATGATAACTGACTATTTTGTTCCCGAATTGGATAACATGAATGTGGATGAGATGTGGTTCCAACAAGACGGCGCTACATGCCATACAGCGTACGTCACAATCGATTTATTGAAGGAAACATTTAATGAGAGCGCATAATTTCGCGGAATGGACCTGTCAATCGGCCACCAAGATCGTGTGATTTGACACCATTAGATTAGTTTTTTTGGGGATATGTGAAGTCGCTCGTCTACGCCAACAAACCAGAAACGTGAGGGGAGTTGGAAGCCAATATTCGTAGCGTTATTGCCGACATACGCCCCCAAATGCTCGAAAAAGTGATTGAAAATTTGACCTCTAGACGTGGCTTTATTCGAGCCAGCCGCGGCGGCCACATGCCCGAAATCATATTTAAACATTAATGGTATAAGATTATCTTTCCAATAAAGCTAAATTGATGGACATTAAAACGATTTTCTTGTGTTTTATTTCAATTCGAAGTTCTATACCTCTAAAAAAAACACCCGATACATAATAAGATCTTCAGAGGGAGTTAGTACCTTAGATATGGATATAGCAGTTTGATCTTATTCGAGAAAAATAAATCAACTAATTGTCACTGTCGGCATTCAAAGTAATATTGCCAATGATATGGCACTCCCATATCGGACCGTGATGACTAATTGACGTGGCGGTTGCCTCAGAGATACTGTTAACCATATTGCCAAAAAATATATGGATTTTAATAAAATTCTCGACCATTTACTGTAAACCCCATAGGAGACAGCACACACACTTAATTGTAAAAGGATATCGTAATAAAGTATTTTCAGCCTTCTCAAGTATCTAAAAGAAAATTGTGAAATTTTCATCATAAATTTCATCCGTTAAGTTCATATGCCTGATAATCCGTATTTAGAGCTTCAATGTCCTTTTTCCTAGTTTTCCACTTAATCTTCTATTTTTTTTTTCTTCTTTTGATTCCTCAAACACACAAAGAATATACACTTCTTTTATCCCTTCAGCAAAAAATAAGAAAAAAAAAAAAATAAAAGAAACCCCTTACATTTCATATCCATTTGCTATTTATTAATGCGGAACTAAAACGTTTAATTTTGTTTTATTAATTTTGACCCTCTATCCATATCCCATAATATCTTAAGGGGAGGCGGTCAAACCGACCGACCGACCGACCGGCAGGGCCGGCGGTTACTTTTCTTGCATTCAATCGTCCACAGAGCCTTTTACGTCACATCCTTTTTGAAATTATATATCTTCTAACCAGGATTTTTCAGATGAATGATTTCCTCTTATATGTTTCATCATACAAAAGGATGGATAATAATATAATAGTCCTTTATATTGATTTTTCAAATTTCATTTCATCATTTTATAGAACACAAAAGCAAAAAAAAAAGAAAAATAAACTTCTTAATTCAATTATTATTTGAATTCTTCTGGTAGACCAAAATTTGTTGAAATGTAATAATATTTAGCCATAAAGTGGCGTAATAAAACGTATTTTTCCTCCTCCACCTATACACACTCCATATACAACATCCTCCACAGAATCGGAAACTAGATTTTTGTTTCAAAATTTTAGTATCGTTTTCAGGAGATAAAAAGATATACGTATAAAAAAATTTGTTATTATTATTATTTTTATTGAAGAAAATCTTTAAAAAAAAAAAAACTTCCCATGGTATTTATTAACTTAAATGTGAAAATGTGCGACATTAGATTTTTTTTTAAGTTTAGTTCCTTTGTGTGGCTTTTCCTACAACAAGGACCACCAAGACCAAGAGTAAGAGGAAGCATCGTATACGAATGAGATAGTTCTTAGGAAAGCGGATTGATATTGCCATTTTTTTAAAAGTAGTTACATAAAAACTGAGGGTTAAGTTTTGTGTGCTTGACTGTTTGTCTATTTGGTTGTTATATATGCTCCTCCGCTCCGGAAGCACTTTGTATCAGGATTCTCGTCTATTAATAGGCCTCCTTGAAATATCATTGAACGATGCGATTTGTTATGATGTAAACGTATGAATAAGATATCTTTGGACTTGTTCGGGTTTATTTCAAACGGAAAGGAGAGATTTTTCTGAGAAAAAAAAAAAAATACAAACAAAACGTATAAATATAAGCCACAGCCAATCCAATGACGACTGGTCGTAAAATCCCTCACGTACGCATATATAAAACCCAACTCAACATTTTCGTATTTGGATTCGGATTCGGATTGCTTTGCTATACTCATACCTTATATCGATTAGAATATTCTTGGGCTAATAAAACTTCTTCAATGTTAATTTTGTTGTTGAAAAAGTTGTATCCTGAACTCTTAACATTCAACCCTCAGCATACACAGCCGGGCTTTAAGTTTATTCTCGGAAGCAATGAAACCACCGAATGGGTTTTTTATATACTTGATTAATAGGAAGGGTAAGTAACGCATTCCTTCAACATTTCTGACTTGGGGTTTTTGATTAAAGTTAAAACATGCAATGCGCCAATAATATATATGGATTCAGAAGTAATGTCTATCTTTTGGTATAAGGGCATAACGTATAAGCAAAAATGAATTGCGGGACCAAGTCGTAGAAACTTTTACATGGATGTTAGTTGTTTTGTATTTAACGCTTTGATGCTCGAGGAGGAGTTACAGTGTTGTGGCCAACAGAAGCTTCCGGAACCGAAGAAGAAAAAGAGCTGTGAGTGAAGCCTTGACTTAAAGTACAGGGTTTTCCAATAAGAGGTGTTATTTTGATATTCAAAGAAAAATGGCGTTTTTTGAGATAAATGATGGGATATTTAATTCAATGTAAAGAAAACATTATGCCATTAATAATGAAAAACAAAATCAGCCAAATGGCCGCCACAGCTACGCTTACACAACAATATCCTTTTCATGAAATTTTCCATCACTAAATCGCAAAGTATATACCCTCAATAGCTCGACGAATTCCATCTTTGAGGCCTTGAATTGAAGCTGGACTGTTAGCGTAGACCTTAACCTTTATGTGGACCTAAAGGAAGAAGTCGCAAGGTCTTAAATCACAAGATCTAGGTGGCCAATTGTGATCACCTCTTCGAGAGATAACACGGTCCGGAAACTTTTCCCATAAAAGATTGATAGTTTCGTTGCTTGTGTTGCACGTAGCACCATCTTGTTGAAAGTAAACTTTGTCTAGATCAATACCATCCAATTCCGACAGTACAAAATTATTAATCATTTCTCGATAGCGCAAATCCATTTACCGTAGCTGTTGCTAAAGCCTCATTATCGAAAAAGGAAGGTCCAATGACCTCGCCGGATCATAAACCGTACGAAACAGTTACTCGTTGAGGATGGAGAGGCTTTTCAAGAATAAATCTTGCCCCAGATGCGACAATTTTGCTTGTTGACGTAGCCACCGAGGTTTAAATGCGCCTTATCAGTCAGGATGATTTTTCGATGAAATTCCGGATCATTTTCATGCATTTCAAGGACCCAATCAGCTTGTTAGTGAACTTTACAAGCCTTAGGGGCCAGTTATAGCGATACGGAAAACCAAACCGAAAAAGTTGGAACACGATGAAAATAAGATTTTTTTCGTTTTTAACGTTTATAGCGATCATGAAAACGATGCCAGAAAATATTATTTCTCTCTGACATTTCACAAAACAGGCGTTTATCTACACGCACGCATTGTATTAAATTTCGCCATTGTTTAAAAACGAAATGTTCAATAAAGATGAAAAAAAACAACTAAACAATTTTTTTGAGGAGAAACGAAGTCCCATGAGTGAGAGTGAGGAAGAAAAAGGATTTTAAATCAAATTATAGTGCGAATTCTTATATATGATTCTTATGTGATTTTTGTTGGTACGTCGTCGGATCAATTTTTTTTATCTCAGATCGGACTTCGGATCAAACTTATAAAACTATAAAAAAACAAGAAAATTAAAAATATTATGTACATTGTACAATGATTTTAATTCACATTTATTTGTACATTTGCGCAAAAATACATTAATTAATTCATTACACTCCTTTAATTTTAAATTTGCAAATTCATAGGAACCTATTTATTTATGAATCCAAAATTAATTTTCACTTGAACCGTCTGTACTTATTTATTTTTATTTAAAAACGTTAATCACTTTTTTTAAAAGAATTCTTTTTCCACAAATCTGAATCTACCTAAAAAATCACATTACAAATTATTGCCACATTGAGTTGCTGGCGACACTGTTGGCTCGGTGCGTGCGAATCAACAACTACCTTGCACCATTTTGTATGATTGAATAGAAACGAAAAACTTTTCATGGCAGAATTGCAACGGAAAAAATATTTTGACAGCTCATCCGCGAAAGGAACATGAAAAAAATTAAAACGAAACAAGAAAACTATTTGTTCCGTTTTGGTGTACCTAATTGTCAATCAGCTGGTGCGAAAAACGAAATTTTACCATGAAAATTAATAAATACATTTTTAACAAAAAATATTAGTTCAAATGAAACTTTTTTTTAGCAAAAAAATTTTCTGAGTTGGGTTCCCATCAATCGGTGTAGCATTTGTGTTTAAAATCGATTTATAGCATACAAAATTTTCCATCTGACAATTTGTCCAGTTTGGTTTTCCGTATCGCTATAACTGTCCTCTTAAGATCCAAGTTTCTATACAAAATACGGTGTAATGACGTTTGTGGAATGCCCAATTCCAAAGAACGACGAGGAATGGACAAACCTGGGTTTTCTTCAACGCTTTGGGCTACATCAGCAGTTGTTCTTGAGCGACGTGCACGGGTTTTATTCTTCACATCGATAACTTGTCCCAACAGCTCAAATTTTTCCACCAAATTTCTGGATTTCGGACCGACATGGTGCTCCACGACGACCAAAAAATGTTTTAGTTTTACGACCCGTCTCTCCCAAATTTGTTACCATTTTTATAGTGAATTTTAATAATTTCAATGCTTTGTTGAAGCGTGAATCTCTCCATTTTTATTAATGGAGTACATTATACTTGTCAAGTGTCAAAAAGTGACAACTACCGAAATAGCGGGCTATTCCAAATAACACCTATTATTGGAAAACCCTTTATATTCAGATTTGATCAGTGGTCTCATTTTTTCAGTTTAAAACTAACAGGTATTGATGCTTAAACGAGGCATCACCTTAATATTGAGCTGTCTTTGTTCCATATGGATCGAGAATATAGAGAAATCCAAGGAACAAAAACAAGACAAACTTCTATCGCTTCCGGCAGAGGCCAGAAACGAAATTTAACTTAGACTTCGGGTTATTTTTTGGAATTTCGTATAATGTGTACCAAATACCCATATAGTTAGTTGTCATATGTTAATAAGGATACTTGAGATAAATTAAGTTAGCAGAGCTACTTAAACAGAATCAAGTCATGCTTTTGCTTTAATAAAGAGTGATTTTGTAGCGCTGAGAAGTTCCGATGGTTGTTGCCTATGGTTTGACAGTTGGGAACGCAAACTGTGTTGACATTTCATTTCAGTAAGGTTAAGCAATTTATTAAAATCTTTTAACGCCGGAACAACGCTTCCCAATTGTGGAAATTTACTTTGATAAAAATAAATCACAGAGCACTTCGTCCATTTTACGGTCAACATAATCGACCTAGTGAGCAAGCAATTCGTGCAGTTTATAAGCAAAATTGCCGTTGTATATGGAGCGAAGACAATCCTCAAGCCATTATAACGACTCACCATAACATCCATTAAAAGTGACGATTTGGTGTGGTTTACACGCTGGAAGCATCATCGCATCGGTCCGAAATGAAGGAAGGAGCTGACGGTACGGTGAATGGCGAGCGCTATCGTGGCATGCTGACTGATTTTTTGTTTCCACAAATTAATCAGCTAAACATCCACGACCTTCGGTTCCAACAAGACGGCGCAACTTGCCACTTGCCATACAGTTTAACCATCAATTTATTGCAAAATTAATTTGGTAACAACTTTATTTCCAAAAGTGCGGACAGATTTTTTGGAAAAAGTAGTGTTAAATTGGACTGATCGAATGGACTATGTAACGCGTAGCAGTGGCCTTGAAATTATCCACCAGATTATAATAAAAATTGATTTCAACAATGTTTCTGACTTGTATTATTATTTCAAGCTTTCAAGCTCTTAAAAAAAAACACCCTATTTGGTACTTTTTTTTGTATGTTAAAATACCAGAGAACTTGTTGATGGCCTGAAATTAAAAAAATTATTTCGCTTAGCTTGATATTGTATCTTGTATATTCTTAAGGAAATTCAAAATGGCTGCGTAGGTGAAAAATCCCAGGGGAAATTCATTATGAAAAAGGACCTTCACTTGACAAGCACCTATTAACAATCCAAAGCTAGGTATTGATTCGTTCAATCACATGGAAGCAAGGTTAGGTTGGGTTGAGGTGGCTGTCAGGCATTGACTGACAAACAAAGACCAAATACTTGACTGAACAAAATATTGGTTGTCACATCGAAAACCGGTGGTTAACTGAAAATGTTTATATCGACGAACAAAATAATCAATTATAGTAACTTCTTTTTCGCATTTGATGATCGCGATCATCAATTTCTGTTATCAATTTGATCACGATTGTCAATTTGATGATCTCATTTTTGCTGTTGTGTTATCGACAATATATAATTCACAGTGCAGTGCAGTTTTACTCTGAAATTTATATCTGTCGATTATCGAAAATTTGAGTTAATTAAGAAAAACGCCTTTTTTGAGCTTTGACCCCTCGGAACTGACCTAGCGGTCAGCATGAAACCAATACTTGCCCTATAGAGCAAGTAAAAATGATGGATGGACAATGTGGTTTTTCACCCAGCTGAAAGGTTTCTGATTTTGAACAATATAAATAAACAAAAATTTCAAAAAAAAAAAAAAAATCAAAATCGGAGCTTTTTCTGTTGACTTCTGGGTATTGCCTATAACGACGGCTTCATTGACTTCACTAATACGCTCACAGAGGTGAACAAGTTTATGCTACCACATTTTAAAGGGACATCGTTGGAATAATGAACGTTTCTAAAATATATTATAACTTTGCAGTTTTGATTTTTGAAGAAAACTCATTGAATTTGGTAGAATTATGTTTCTTCTGAGAGCACTCCAAAGGGACTAAACTTAATTTCTGGGATTACGTAACGCCTTTAACTGTAACATTCCTATTGCTGTGCTTAAAACAAATCTCTAGAAGAACAATATTTATTGTTCTCTGTAACTTTTGGTGTTGGAGCAAAGAGTTATACGGAATATCATACACTTGTGTTTATTAAGGATAAAAGCTTTCAATTTATTTCCCGAAATTGATGATATACATATTTATGAACAGCACGTCTTTGAGGAATGCAGTATGCAGCAAATCTTTTGGCATATATGTAACCCTGATTCAAAAACAATCTGATCACAGTCAACAACTTTTAGAAAATTTTTCATTTTATTTTTCATCTGAAAAACACGTTAACATTTTCAAGTAGTTTTACAGCCATAAAAGTTTCAACTGCACTCCAAAACTATGCTCCGTAATTATTCCCTCTCACTCTGGCAACAGGTACCTACAGCTACTACATCTTTCATGCAATTGCACCCCCACAACTCTATGCCAACTGTAGATTAGGTATACCTACATTGAGAATTTTGAGCCAAATAAGGAAGGATAAGAAGGGTGTAAAGGAAAGGATAGTTGGTTTGGAAGCAGCAAACAGGCAAATGAAAAAAAAAAAATAGAAATAAAATTACTCCTCCTCCTCCGCCGCATCAAGAACAGCAATCGTTACTGCCGCACTTACCTTCCTGCTACTGCTATACCACCTCTATATACCCAGCAATCCATAGGAGATCAGGAGATACAAGGATACAAAGTTCGTCAACCCTTTCCGAAAATAGGAACAAGGAGCAGATTGCTTCCATCATGTTTTATATACCTTAGCTCAGATCCAACAGCAGCAGCAGGAGCAGCAGCAGCACAATATTTTACACTTTGGTTGTTGTGTATGACTGATGAGATTCTGTGCTGATGGGACAGACGGTTTACCTAAAAGTTTGTGATTAATTGGGGCCGAAGTTCTTCTTCTCTTGGAGTTTTGGAGTCACTCACTTTGCTTCTAGTTTTATACTACAACACTATACCACTCGCTCTCGCTTGTATATTATCCTGACGACAGTTAAATTTCAACATTTGAATATTCTTCTTGCAAAAGCGTTTTAGAGGGAAGACTATTGATATCAAATTAATGTGTGTTATGTATACGGATTAGAGAGTGTTATGCTTCTGAAACAAGGCGTCAGCGACGTTCCAATTATTTGATTGTTATAAAACACTTCGGTATTCATGAGAGCCCTAGCCCGGGGCTTGATCCTTTTATTCAAATGTTTGTTTTAATTGCATATCGATGGAGATAATCGCTTTGTTTGATGAAGATGATGAAGGCTTTTGTAACTTTGTCTTGTAGGATCTTTTGTTTTTTTTTTTTGTTAAATTTTGAGGGGGAAGGATGTTGTTGTATGATTGTGTTTTGAATGATTCGAAACATTTTGAAATTTTGAAGAAAAGGATATCCCATCGAATTTAATAATTTTCAAGAATTATATGAATCTGTAGGCTTGTAGGAAATGGAGGATGCGGATGCTGTTTGTGAAAAGATGAATTCTTAAAGGTTGTGGAGAAGTTAACAAACCCGAATTCCTGATTTTGTTGTAGTGCTCAATACTGACATCGATTGTGTGTTTACGGCAGGTATATACAGGTGATTCACCAGTGTTGTGCCAAAAAGCTAGATCGTGTACGTTAAGTTGAGACAAGAAAAAAATCGTATAGGAGGGGGGGGTCTATTCCCCTCCGTTTAGCCGGGAGGGGCAATTTTCTGAAAAATTGACTTATTTTGTAAAAAAAAATATTTAAAATCAACGGGTTCGTTTACAACACCGTGTTATACCTTTTTGGAAAGCCAAAAACTTTTCCTTTTATTTTGTTTTTAAATTAAATTGTTTTAACAAATAGTTTAAAAAATATAAATTTTCAAACTCAAAATTTTGAAAAAAAATTTGAAAAAATAATTTTAAACTAATTTTTTTCAAAATTTTGCGTAATTAAGTATAATTTTTGTTCTCAGAATTCAACGCTTCCATTAATCTTTAATCCAACACTGAAAACCGTATGGCTCTACGACTTTTTCTTGCCAAGGTATTCAAAAATAACCGAACCTACTTCTTCACAAAAACAAGAAAACCTAACCTTACGGGATGGCACAAGTGACCATTTAGCCAATTTTTTCGTGTTTTTGTGAAGAAGTAGGTTCGGTTATTTTTGAATACCTTGGCAACAAAAAGTCGTAGAGCCATACGGTTTTCAGTGTTGGATTAAAGATTAATGGAAGCGTTGAATTCTGAGAACAAAAATTATACTTAATTACGTAAAATTTTGAAAAAAATTAGATTTAAAATTATTTTTTCAAATTTTTTTTCAAAATTTTGAGTTTGAAAATTTATATTTTTTAAACTATTCTTTAAAACAATTTAATTTAAAAACAAAATAAAAGGAAAAGTTTTTGGCTTTCCAAAAAGGTATAACACGGTGTTGTAAACGAACCCGTTGATTTTAAATATTTTTTTTTACAAAATAAGTCAATTTTTCAGAAAATTGCCCCTTCTGGCTAAACGGAGGGGAATAGACCCCCCTCCCATACGATTTTTTTCTTGCCTCAACTTAACCTACACGCTCTAGCTTTTTGGCACAACGCTGGTGAATCACCCTGTATAATATAAAACTTAAATTTAAGGGTAACAGGATAATATATTCTTATATGCATCAACTTTTGGAATTGCACAATTATGTCGCAATAAAGGGTGGTTCATCGTGGAGGTTTGATTTATAATGTAAAATAAAAAACATTAATTTGAAAGTGAACTTAAAATTTCGGTCAAAAGAACAATTCATGGCATTTACTTTTTGAAAATGATATCATACAAATGTTTGCCACGACTAAGGATGAGGAGGCCCATTCGGAAGGTCCAATTTTGGGCGACTCATAAGAGCATAGTGACTGGTATCTCGCAAAAAAAAAACTAGGAATGTTTGCTTCCAAATCGTCAATCGTAGCTGTCTTATTCTTTAAGATCTAAGACTTTTCATATCCCCAGAGAAAATAGTCCAAAGGTGTGATGTCGCACGATCTAGGCGGCCGATTTTACGTAGCAAAACGTGAAATTAAGTGCGCACCAAAATGATTTCTCAGCAAGTCCATTGTTTTACGCGCCGCGCCGTCTTGTTGAAATCAGAGCTCACCGAGACCAAGGGCTTAAATTTCAGGAATCACATAGTTTGTTAACATGGCATGATAACGGTTAACATTGACGTCGAAATTCAGATTTGCCTCATTTTTGAAGAATTGGACCAATGATTCCACTAGCCCGATAACCACACCATACCGTTATTTTTTAATGGATGTAGCGGTAGCTCTTGGTACTCTTCGGGTCGCCCATAAGCTCCCGGCAATTTTGTTTATCAACGTATCCATTGGTTAAGAAATGGCCTTCATAACTGAATAAAATTTCACGATAAAACACTGAATTTTTATTTTCACAGAACGCTGATTTTTGTAATACAGCTGAACAATTTGGGGACGCTATTGTGATATGAGTCTTTCCATGATGACTTGCTCAACGATACTGATAAAAAATGACAAAGCAGTTTGATAGGAGTCACTCGTGATCTGTCAAGAAAAGCCTATTAGTAAAGTGACCGTTCTTCTTTTTGGTTTAAGGCACTCACATAAGACCTCTCTACTCGATGATTAAAGCGTTTTTAGTATTAGTGCAGAGGAGGTGGTGTTTTTATTTATGGATGGTACTGAGATTCCAATGGTCGGGCATATTTTGCTACGCAGATGAGTTGCTGAATACTTTTTATCAAGACCAGGTGAAAGCGGTTCCACTTGAAGGTCATCAGTCTTAGCTGCTTTGGTCGTTTTAACTCTTGCGATGGAAACTTTGATTTCACTTTAAAATATAGGCAGTTCTTGGTTGTAATTAAGACAGATCCTGGATAAGCTTTTCTTTTCAACAAAGCGCGTTTCTTATCTCTGAAGTTGTTGGAAAACTAGAACTAGAGTAAATAGCTCCAGCGATGCCAGTGTTACGGGGAAATGGTTTAAATTACAAAATGCACCTGGCTATTGCGCTTTAGACCCGTTTAAATAGAAATAATGACAAATCAAGAAACATTTCGGTGATGTTAATGGGAAACAAATCTTTCGGAAATCGTTCTTTCACCAACAAACTTACAGGCTCATTTTTGAATCATATACAGGAAACACATATGTATGTGTAACAAGATATGAGAACGATGCTCAAGCTTCGGGCGAAATGCATGCCTTGTAGAATCTTGCCAGATCAGAAGGGGAAAAACAATTTTTACATCGATGAAAGAAAGCTTTAGGTATATGGATAGTGGCGTAGCGTGGGTTGATGCCGCCCGGGTCTGGCCTAATTTTTGACGCCCCTACTACCAATTTTTTTTCCCACGTTAAAAAATAAAAAAAAAACCTTTGCCTACGGTTTCAACCAGAAACACCTAAATACATTATATAGTTCATACACAGTTATTACCAGTCTTTTTGGTTAGGAGTCTGCCAGACGACTTATGGGTGAAGGGCCAGGTGTACAGTATAGTATTTCATCCTTGGATCAAAATTTAGAAAAAATTTACCTCGGTTCGTCTTTGCATTATCAGAGTTTAGACGGTGGCGGTGGCCCAAGAGTAGTTTCAGAGTTAAAACACCGCTTTCCATGGATTAAATAAAGTTGAAACACGGATCAGGAATTTAAAAACAAGGTTCAGTGCTGAACCAGGAATTACCCACTTAACTCTTATCAAATCGTCTAAGCTTTGATTATGCGAACATTTGTTTTGTGAAATTGTATTTTCGTGTCCATAAAAACTTTGGCACATTTTTCTGCCCGTGAACTTTGTAGTGAAATCGCTGTCAATGAGTGTTAATTTTATTTGTTTTCTATAGTTTCTATTTCTTTACAGCAAGACAGTACTGCACTTCTGTGGAACGACACTTCAAGAGTTGAGTAGACCACCGACCGTTTACTGGCGCTATATTGCAGCTCCGCTGTGGTGTAATGCTGGTAAGGTATTTGCGTTACAATAGATACTTTTTTCAAAAAACGAAATGGTTGGCTGTGGATTTCGAAAGGTTGCGTTCACGAAGAAGGAAACAGCGATTTTTACAAATTTCGAACTAAAGTTAATAGTGGTCGATGCATAGCACTTTTTGAACTTAAGTTATGTACCCATTCACTCACAACTAGCGAGAAAACAGAAAAAGAGTGTTTACGAATGCTGTTGTGTACTTTATTATCAAATCTTTGTTTTTTTAACTTTACCTTTGGTCGTCCCAGGTCTATTTGACAAATCCAAGAGTTATGTCAAAAAACTGGGTTTTTCGGTTATTAATAAACACATTATGGCTGCTGGTTGTATAATTGTCACAATGCACAAAATCAAGAGTTTTCCTTTCATTTGTTTGATTTTGATTCGCTTAAATGTATGCACTTGCATTTTTTTTCCTTCGAAAAAATTAAATGAATTATCAAATACAGAAGAAAAATACACAAGAACTGCTTGACAGTAAACGTCACTTCAACAGCTGATTCGTTACCTTAACTTGCCCTAGCAAAATACTAAGATGGACTTCAGCGGGTGACTTCAGGACGACCCCAGGTTTAAAAAAAAAAGAGAATTTTCTAGACTTTCCAGGTCGCCTTCAGGACTTAGCAAACAAAGCGAATTCGTGTGCGCTGTAGAGTGTTGTCACTTCTGATAAAATGTAGCTGCATACTATAGAGAGCAGCGTCCACGGAATTTTGTTGTTAAGCAGCACAAGGCATGTCCGATGTCTTACTATGAATCAGAGTTAATGTTGGTTAACTTATATCTTTATATTATATCTTTAAAAACATCAACCACTCCAAATTGCCGCCCCCACCAATGTGCCGCCCGTGACCAGTGCCCCTGCCCCCCCCCCCCCAGTGGGGTATGGATATTGGCATTGGGGTAGGTTATGCTAAAGCGACAGAATACTGTCAAGATCAGAATTCAATGAGCTGATCATACGCTGCCCTTGCAGTTCCACATACGAAGATAAGGGCTGTGAAGCTAGTAACGAATATGGAAAACTGAGGGTACTGTGTCTTAGACTAGAAAACATTTATAAAGATTAGGAAGGAGCCGGTACGGATTCCTGGACACACCTGCACAAATTTGAATACCACTGACAGTTAGCAAGTGTCAAACAAAAAATCACTCCATTAGAGTGTTACTGTTTAATAAAATCGTCAAGCAAAAAAAGAATAATTTTAATATTACAAAAAAATGTCTGCCTAATCTTTCAAAAATCGTCAGAGTATTGGAGGTGGAGTTTTTAATATCCGAATGTTCCAGAATGAACATCATAAATATTCCTTGTATAATCTCCACCATGTTTCAACGAACGCCCACCACTAAGCTTTCAACAATTTTCACCTAGACAATATTCTCTCTACGAAAGGAATAACGAAGGACAACGGAAACGCAAATAACAAAAAAGAAATCAAAGACAAGAAAAAAAAAAATACTGACTTTATCGCATTTAATTCTTTGTCATTAAAATTCCTGAAATTAAATACAATTCCAGGATTACCCATTATGGTTTAAAACTAACATTTTCTTCTTTGATACAAACAAAAATCCCAGTCTAAAGAGCTGTGTTGTGTAGGTAGGTTTCGTTTGTCTGTCTGTCTGTCCTCTCATTTAATGCACAATAAAAGTATCTTATAGATAAACCTATATCTATATATAATATACTTGTTCAACAAAAAGTATATTATACAAACGCATCGCATAGAGCAGAGTACCTACAGTGTACGTAAAGGAAAAGTGTATATACACAACGTGAGATATTTTTTTAAATCCCAACAAAATGGACACTATTTATCCTTGTCAACATTCTGTTTTGTGATACAAAAAGCGCCACATGAAAAGGAGTCTTAGCTTCAACAAGCACCAATTTCATTTCAAGAGGCAACAAACACAGAGTATATTGTTATTTGTGGCTTTCTATTCATTATACGAATCTCCGGCAACGTATTATAACGTCGTGATTATGTTCTAATGTTGGTGGCAAAGGCAATGGTGATGGTAGATGGTAGATGGTGATGGGGCTGGTGATGGTGGGGATCGTCGGAATTGGGCATTGGAATCGTCATCGACATGGGGATCGAGATGGTAGCTATAGAGAGAACATCCTATTCCAGGAAGTCCACATTCCAAAAATGTTCACAATGCTCACTCTATATTCCTTATAGAATGGATGTTGTGTAGAATAAGGACCTCTACACGTTTAGAAGGATTTCAGTTCAGAAGGAAAAACATTTTTCTTTCAATAATATACTTTCGAGTAATATTGCTCCTGTCGTTGTTGTCAATATTATATATACATTTGTATTTTTTTTTTTTGATTGTACAATGTACACACTGTCAGACTCACAGGGGGTAAGGAAAAGGACATCCTCATCGTCCGATTCGACAACAAAGTAAAAGATTGAATAAAAAAAAAAAAAATCTATCAACAAAGTCAGAAAAGATCTGCAGATATGTGATATCAAATGACGAGATTTCTCTTCATCTTTATATTCTCATTCTTCTAAACTACATCCTTTGGCCACAAGGACCTAAACCGAACTTATCGAAACCAAAGAAAGGATAAAAATATACTAGGATATAGTATTTCCTGGACATTGCTTTCTTTCATTCTATTTGTGTGATTATTTAAGCATAATTCAGCAGTTTTCTTTCATTCTTTTTTTTTGCTTAAAAAAGTGAGTTGAGGAGGGGGAGGTTGGACGTTTGTGTTAGAAACGTGTTTTCAAATTTTTATTTGACAAAATCCAACCAATTTATTTCAATTCTTGTTTTTTTTTTTATTGAAAAGAAGTATTAAGACTTCGTCACATCAGAGTCGAACAATTTCATTACAAGTCTCAATACAAGATGAAATTTTTAAAACGTCCGTCGTCGTTGTAAGGTAGGTAAGCCTTCACAGAGGACGACGGCTTTTCAAAGTCGACAACGAAAAAGAAAAAAAATCCAAAGTCTGATGGCTTGTCAATTTAAATCCTTGCAAGAAATTTTTTATGTTGATTCCCTTAAAATTGCTTTTTATCTTTTTCTTTGTTTATTTATATCTATGATTTTTTTTTTCTGAACCATTCCACATGAGCAATAACACAGCTTTCTATAGGTAGGCGGTCCACCATCATCATTTTAATGCTCCCCCTTCAGCTTCAGCTTCAGTCCAGGTTTTGGGCATTATTCTTAGATTTAAAAGGGAGAAGAAGGCCTGATAAATTTAAACATGCACCTTCAACCATTTTATTTGCACATGAATTATTATGATGTGAAAATAAAAATCAAACGAATTTTTATCCCTCTCGGGCCACTGTTTAGCCCAAATAACCAAAAAAAAAAAAAAACATGTGTCTCATTGGCTTCTAAAAAAGTCGAAAAAAATTACAGGAGATCCTAGCCAGGGCCACTCACCTTGTGACCCGGGCTGACACATGCCAGAGAGCATTCCATTTCATTTTTGAGAAAATTGAAATTTTGATATATGACTTTGCTTATAGAAAATAAATTTAAGAAACAACCGAAAACAAATTCCTCACGACCACAAAGCCATACACCACGACAGGATATACTTCTTCATCCTTCTTTTCTATTTTTTTTTTTTTTTAAATCCCAAACCAGAACACAACACACACAAAAAAAAATACACTAGAACAATTCAAACGTTAAAATAAAACAAAACGAAACAATAGCAACAGCAACAACAACAACAAGAACCAAACTAGGATCAGGATGAAGGTATTCCTGCTTCCTCTTCTTTCAACCTAATCTCAAGGGTTCCCCGAAATATTTCTTTTTTATTATTTTTCGAAGCAGCTATTGGATGGACGGATGGATGAAAAACAAAGGCACAATTTATAAATAAATAAATTCCTTTGGGGTGATTTTGGTCGGTAAGGCAGCTCCAGGAATGTATAAGGATGACTTGTGAATGAGGCGGGTGCGGTCGATGAAATCGAAACGTTCACGAACGAACACAAGAGTATCTTCTTCTTTTCTGTAAGGTTGCGCCCCCAGCACAAGCTCCAAGCCCCAAGCCACCAATTCCAGCCCCAATCCCATTCATATTAACCTATACGAAGATGAAAAAGAAGAAGAAGAAGTGAATAGGTGCGTTCAGGACGACCGACGACGACATGCGGGACTCCCATGTATCTTGTTCTTTGGTATATTCGAGAGTCCTATCTCGGTATCTCTTGAATCCTCCTGAACAATAATAAATCGTAAATAATTTTCTATTGTTTTTCGATGTGTAATGGGGGGGGGGGGGATAAGGATAACATTGCAACAGATTGATGGCCTTAATGTTTTTGCAGTTGATCCTAATTTGTTTTTGTGTAATTATTATTATCGTCTATACTCTACAACATAATATACATAAGACATATGAAGGTCCAGTCCAGGGTCCTTTTGTGTTAAAACAAATCCCAAAGAGATGAACTTCATAGATTAATGTATCAAATCAAGAAGAATAATATATATTTATCTCTCGATTCTCGACTAAGACTTTATGACCAGCAAAAAGGTACCTACTCTAACCGATATGTGTTCACAATCAATTAACTCGACATATTAGCTTACGAGTTAAGAGACGACTTTTCACCTGAATTATGGCACCCTTTTGCGCTGCTTTAGCAAATGTATTTATTTATCGACTTTGTGTGTGTGAAGCATTATAGCCATATATCCCCATATCATAGGTATAGGAGATGAGAGGAATGAGTGTTTCTTTTTATTTATCCTGCGGCAAAAATATACTTCTATACTAACGTGCGGGATCTGCTTGGCTTGGCTTGGATACATATGTATATTATATTTTGTAGCGCTTGCTTAAGTGATGCGGTGCTTGCGGTGACATTGACGTAAGAGACAGACACTGAACAGAACATAACATAGGCGTATTTGAAAAGTATAGCGTGGTTGAAGGTGGAACCTTGTCGTTTTTGTGTAAGGTTGCGATGGGGATTGGGATACATTTTTCGTAGTTTCATTTGATTTTGATGTGTGTTTGGGATTGGGGGTAAGAGCTCTTTGGCTTAAGCTATTGATGGAGTAATTGATTTATTTAAAAAGCCAGAAATAAAATTCCTGTTCCGAAATGAAAATAATTTCAAAGTCGTTTGTGATGGGAAAAAATTTTGCTTTACCGTACAAATAGAATTTCCAGGTATTTTAATTTGAAGTTTTCTAACAAATGAACCATCAAAAGCAATCTTTTTTTTTGCATTTTCTGATAACTCCCTCACATGTACTCGTACTCAACAATATCGCTCTAAAAGGAGTAACTCTGTTCTCTGTGGCTACTGGGTATCCAATAGTATGCTCTCATGACGAGTGTTTAGACTGAAAATATGATCCTGTTGTCGATGCAATGGGAAACCTAAAATCCAGAAACCTTAAGCTCATAATGTTAATACAAAAGTTGTTCTTCTTCCAAACCCAATCAATGGATGCTGTGATAGCGATTTCAAATCAGGAGTTGTGCAAACTTAGAAGCGATTTTTTGACCTAACGCAGTTTACACTAAGTTTCGGTATCTAGCAGTATTGGAAGTAAATGGTGTTTTTTAGAGGTATACCTAGAACTTTGAAATGGATTAAAACAAAGATGATTTTCTAAAATTGAAATGAAATTTACTTTATTCCAAAGATAATTTAAATACAGGTAAAGCTCGGAAATTAGAACTCGTGGAAATTAGAATCGCATGGAAATTAGAACAACATTTTATATAACGTTAACAGCTTGGAAATTAGAATATGATATTCTAATTTTCAAGCTTTAGAATAGTAGCTCAGAAAAACTTATATTTTGTTTCGAAAACATTATGTAGGCGTGTTAAAATAAAAAAGACTTTCCCTTTACAACTATCGCCTACTATGTTGTGTGTTTCTGATTATGCAGTATTGCAAAAACATATTGCAAATTGTGCTCATAAACAAAAAAATTAAAAGAAAACACCTTGTCGTTTGAAATTAAACTTCAAATAAAAGAACAAATTAAAAAAGGTGCCTGTAACAAAGCATTGGCTCTTAAGTATATATAATGTTGCGCTGTCTTTTATTTCTCATTTAAAGAAAAAGTAACATTTAATAATGGCCAAGGTATTAAAGTCTTTCTTGCCATTAAAAACAAAAACCCTTCATATTGAATTCAACTGAATTCCCAACAATGGAATGCAAACTTTTTGCATGGATCTTACGGTTATGTTTTGCTTTTAATATACAAAATAACTCAGTATTGAATACTTTAGCTTTAAGACTAATTTAACAGGTAAGTATTGATCTCTTCTGTACAAAAAAAAACGCTTGGAAATTAGAAACATTTGAAAATTAGAATTCGCCAAAACTTTTTTATTCTAATTTTCGAGCTTTGCCTGTATGATTTCTGACATGTGACCGGCACGGCTGGCTCGGACGTAGTCTAATCTGGAGGTCCAATTTTCGATGACTTTTGCCAACATATGTGGCCGTATATCGGCAATAACGCGTCAAATGTTGTCCCCAAGTAGTCAATCGTTTCGGACTTATGGGCGTAGACTAGCGACTTCATATATCCCCACAGAAAATAGTCAAGTGGCGTTAAATCACACGATCTTGGATTCCACCGAACGTTTCCTTCAACAAATCAATTGTGAAACGAGCTGTGCGCCATGTTGTTGAAACCACAGCTACTGTACATTATATGGTTGTTCAATTGATGAAAGAAAAAGTCAGTAAGCATGGCTCTATAGCGGTCACCATTTACTGTAACGTTCTGGCCAGCATTTTTAAAGAGGTACAGACCAGTTATTCCACCAACCAATAAAGCACACCAAACAGTCAGTTTTTGTGGATGTAGCGGTGTCTTAACATACACTTGGAGATTTTCATCACTCCCAATACGGCAGTATTGTTTTTTAACGCATCCATTCAACCAAAAGTGAGCTTCATCGCTAAACAAAACTTTCTTGGCAAAATCACGATCAACAGCAATTTTTTTCGAGTCCTATCTGCACAATTTGGAAGCGTTGTTCAGACGTCAGCCTATAATCATGTTGAAATGACAAACCAAATTAAAAAAGCATAAGCGAGAGCTACAGTACGTTTGAAACGAACTGTTGGATACCCTATTCCCCATATTTTTGTATATGTATGTATATGAATATGCATATAAAAAAAAGCCTATAGCTGAGACTTTTTATTGCCAGGGTAATCACTATATGAGCTCATCATTTAATTTTAAGCTTGCAGATCGATTTGAACAAAACAAGACAAAACTAAAATTTTAGGAAATTAGATTTTGATTGGAAATAGCGATTATGGGTGTTTTTAACAATTCTTGAACTACACTCTGCTAAGACACCAAGAAATACAAATCTAAGTGTTCATCTTCATACTTCAAAACTGCGACCGATAGGTAAAAACATCAAAAAATTAATGCATATTAAGACTTTTTACGGTAACGCCTCTTAAAAGTGGGCGTGTCCCAAAAAATGGAACCACTAACTGTGCTTTGATCATCAGTCAGTTTTTAGGCCTATGTGTTTAACTACAGCTGAATCGAGTAGTTTTTAAACGATCTTACCTGAACATATATATTTTATAAAAACCAAGCCCTTAAAAGTGGGCACATTGAAAAAATTTACACAAAAAAATGTAGATACATTTTTCATATAACGAACGAAATTGAAAAAGATTTAAATTGAATTTTGTTAGTACCTTGAAAAGTGGGCGTTAGCGACGCCCAACATTCAAAAATTTCTTTTCATACACAAAATTTTTAGTTTCTACTAAGGACTCAATATTTTGGCTTGCGGATTCATTATAAATACCGTTTATTTGCAAGAACAATTTTTTTAGTGAAAAGTGGGCGTCAGCCACGCCCAAAATCAATTTTTTTGATTCCATACACAAGATGTTTATGTGCAAGTAATATCCACAAAATTTAATGTTTTTCGCATTAATAAAACAATTACTATTTTATAAAAACAATATTGATGGTTTTGTATGAAAATGGGCGTCATCCACGCCCAAACTGAAATATTTTTATTTGATTGGAAGAAGGTTTACCTAGGGCTTACGTTTGCAAAATTTTAGCGTTATGCTTTTATCGTAACTGTACAAAAAACATAATTTAATTTTACCAAATTGAGGTTGTTCAACAAAAATGGCGATTGTGGGCGGATTTTACTGGTTCAAGAACTTAGCCTTACTCTTGAACCAAAGATTATATATAACAAATTTCAGCTTTCTAGCTCAAAAATTGCGACCTCTAGAGAGTATACATACGGACGGACGGACATGTCTAAATCGACTAGGCTTTTGATTCTGAGTCAGAATATATATACTTTTCTATACCTAACGGTATTATTTGTCTATGTTACAAACTCCACACCAAATACAATATACCCATTCTATGGAACAGGGTATAATAAATACTTGACAGCTGATAAAATGACATAACAACAATTTGTTCTTGACTATGGTTAGAAAAAGATAGCACCAAATGTCTGTCCAATGCAGAATGTAAACACTTTACATTTTAACAGTTCTGTGAAAATATTTTTTGTTTAAACATGTTAAACTGTCAAACGACCACTTTTAAATTTTTTTTGTAAATTGAGGAACTAATTAAGTTATTCTTCTTCATCGCTCAAAATTGGCAAAAAACCCATTTTATTCTTTGTTGTTGATCTCAAAGGAAATAGATATAGATATTTTTGATTTTTTATAAAGACTTTGAATTTTTTAAAACTAAACGTTCAATTTGACAGATCAAGAATCTCAAATTATATCATGAAGAAGAGTTGGAAGTAATAAGAAATCGTAACTAGCTATTTGACACTTTAACGTGAGTTTAGGAACGCTGTTATGACGTCATATAGCTACAAATCGTTACTAATTTTGTTTAAGGGAACGCCTTTTAGTTGACTATTGTTAACAATTGTTGACTATGGTTAGAAAAAGAACGCACCAGTTTGGTTTGACGTACTTATGTACGATATATATTTTATGGCGGAGAAAGAAATAGATCTGTAGTGGCTGTGTTCAAAATTACTATTTCGATGACTCCATTCAGCACGCAGGACTTCTATTCAAAAAATTAAAAGAGCCAAAAACGAAAAATATCGCCAATTTTAGGGAACATCGCCAAACCGAACTTTGTGTAAACAAATGAAAAATAAAATCGCCCGTTTTGCGATAAATAGCCTCATCCGACAAAAAAAAAGACGCTCACATAAAATGCTGGAGAGGATCATATATGCGTTTTGTAACATGTCTTCTATGTTGATACAAAGTAGGCGGTCTCCTTTCTTGTGTATAAAGTGAATTTTATTGATGATTCAATAGTTTCTCCGACCATATTCTATTCTGTAGATCAGTTTGTTCACGTTCGTGACTAGGCCATCGGTTCCAGATGCTTTTTTCTTTTTCAGCCTGGCGATGCATGTTTCAATCTGATTTAAGCCGGGTGGATGCAACTCTTGGCTGTCCCATAGATTGACAGATACCACTCGAGTTGCTCATTGAAGGAATCTTGGCTGTCATTACCTTAAGCCACTGGTTTAAGCAGTCCCTCCAAATGGTTAACATCGACTGTGTATGTAATACAGTGTTCCCATCCCTATTCTCTCAATGTCAAAGGCTTCAAGTGAATCCTGATGTTGATTTTTTCGATCTTCTATAGAAATTTCGCACCTCTTTTTACTTGCTCTATAGGGCAAGTATTGGTTTCGTGCAGAAAAAAAAATCGAAAAAATCGGTTTTAATCAAACATGACATTACGATGATAGAGAAGCCCAAAAAAGTGGTTTTCGCCATAGATACCGTCCGTCGGTCTGTCTGTGCGGATGTGCGCTTTTTCACGTCATGCTACAGCCTAAACGGCTTGACGGATTTTCTGCAAACTTGGTATATAGCAGTTTCAAGAAAAACCATTGTCGAGGTTTTTTTACTTGCGATTATAGGTACTATAAGGCAAGTTATGCATTCGTCGAAAAAAAAAGTTTTGAGATAACAATCAAACATGACATTACGATGATAGCGAAGACGAAAAAAGATGGTCTAAAAATTCTGTCCGTCTGTATGTCTGTCTGTCTGTCTGTCTGTCTGTATGTAGACCTAAACCCAAACGAGTGGGCCGAATTGCTTCAAACTTGGTATATAGACTTTTTTAGGTATTGTACAGAAAGGAAATTGAAATTTTTTTTTTAGCTCAAAAAATAACGGTACCTGCCATACAACCGTTACGTTAAAGCTTATTTTTCTCAAAAACGGCTCTAACGATTTTTAATTAAAAAAATCAGTGTTGCTTTTTAGGTACGACCAATCATATGGCTGAAAAAAAAGTTTTAAAAAATGGCTAAGAACGGTATTTTCCATAGGACCGTTTTTTTTGCTTTCGACTATCTCGAAAACGACTTAACCGATTCTTTCGAAATTTCACACACATATAGCTGTAGGTAGCTCAATTTGTATTGCATACCAATATTTTTGAAAAATATTTTTTTGTATTTTTAAAAGCATTTTTTAAAAAAAAATTTAAAAAATTAATATTTTGGAAACTGCTTATTAAATTTTTTTTAAAAATTTTTAAATAAATGTATTTGCTGAATACCTATGAACTGGCGTTTTTGAATTTTTTTTGAAAATTTTTTTCAAAAAGTTTTTCAAAAAAAACCACTGTCACTCATTAGAGCAAGTTCGTGCGACCCAGTCGTGCATTTTATTTATTTTGTTTTAGCCCGGCTCAAACTGGTACCTTTCAAGTAACGGTTTTTTTCAATTTGGATTTTCTCGAAAGCGGCTCTTTCGATTTTGATTAAATTTAAAATTTAGCTAACTTTAAGCATTTCTAACAAAACTGCGTTTTTTGTTTTTGTCTCAAATGGTCGTAACGAAAATCACGTTTTAACGGCTTTTTTTCAAATAGCCATAAGTTCACAACGGCTTGATTGAATCAACTCAAACTTTGTTTGACATAGTTTTTCACAGTGTTCTATAGGATGGTTTACTAAATTTTTCACTGAAGCCTTTCTAAACGGTGGCTTCCATACAACGAGCCGTTGAGTTTTAGCCAACTTTTTTTGGTTTTTTCTAATTTTCTCGAAAATGGCTCTAACGATTTTGATTAAACTTTGTGTGTTATATTCTTTTAGTGTTTTGAAGAGAACTGCGTTTTTAGTTTTTGGCTAAAAATGCAAATAACGGAGATCTGCTCTTAACGGCTTTTTTTTCAAATGGCCATAAGTTGTCAACGGTTGACCAAATTCACTCAAACTTTGTTTGGTATAGTTCCTTACAGCTTCCTACCAGATGGCATAGATTTTTTTTCAGTTTCTCTTTTTTAAATGGTGGCTCCCATACAAAGAGCCACTAGAATTTGGCCAAATTTGATAGTTTTTTCTAATTTACTCAAAAAAGGCTCCCCCGATTTTTATGAAACTTTTTATGTAACATACATAGAATACTTCAAACAAAACTGCATTTTTAGTTTTTGGCTACACATGATAATAGCGGAAATTGCTTTTAACAGTATTATTAATTTGGCCATAAGTGGACATTTGTATCATTTACAACACCCAAAAGCTGACATCATAATTTTAAATATTAAAGGTTTCTTAACGTTAGCTCCCGTATATCGGTTTTTCCAGTTTCAGTCAACATTTTTTAGGATTTACCAAATTTTTCAAAAATGAGTTGTTCTTATTGATCGAAAAGTTTGTTTTCATCGTACTATTGCACCAACAGAGCAAGTACGTGCGACCCAGTCGTGCATTTTATTTATTGAAGAATTTCTGCATATCCTTGACTTCCCGTTTCACGTTGATGTTTTCTTATTCCTGAGCAAGGATTTTCACCAGTTTCCTACTTGAGCCTCGACCTGTAGGCTTGAGTTTTAACATTGCTTGCCTGAGTACATTCGAAGTCAAACCAAGGATTTCTCGGAGTTGGTTTTGAGAAACCCATCCCTTCTGACTCTGAGTTTCTTTTGGCTTGTTAACATAGCTGCCATCGGACCTCCGGGTTCATGGACATGCGTAGGGTGCAGTGGACATCTCCAAGTTCCGATTAAAGTCGTCTGACATTGAACTTCATTGGCATAGTTGGTGCTCGCCTAAGAGCACTCGAAGTTCGGCACCATCTGATCCAAGTCGATGTTATATCGATGATATATACTCTGAAAGTTCGAACATGTAGAATGTAAGAAGACGGTGTTCCGTTACTCGCAATATGATCGATTTGCTCGCAAGTTCCCTTGTGGATGTTGAGTAGAGAGAAGAGAGTGCTCCTCAGCACCATGTTCTTACCCGCTATTAAATCGATGAGCCTGAAACCGTTTCAGAAGTGGTGTCCCAAGGGCTATGCACTCCAATCGTGTTACCAAAGATATTCTCTTTCTCTCCCCCGATTTTGGAGATAAAATTTCCCAGAATAATTTTGATGTCAAGTTTGGGGCATTTCTCATATGTTTTGGTGAGGAGCTCATATAGAAAGTATCCTTGGTAGCTTCGATTTTTTCCCTTCTGTAGGGGCTTGTGCGCCTACTAGGCTGAGATGGTGGAATTTGGCCTGGATGCAGATTGTTATCGCTCTCTCACTGTCTTCAAGGAAGCTCAATACATTTTGCCTTAGTCGTCTTCTGACAGCAAACCTGCATCCAACTGAATGCAATTTCCTGTCTAGGTGAAACTTCCCATAATACTGAAATACTATAGTTACCGAATAATGAGTATTGAAGACGTTTCAATCGCCATCTTCATTACTTCAAAAAGCTGGATAAAGATTGGGTTCGGAACATATTAACCGAGCTGTATTGCCTAGTAACTTGGAATGACTTTGAATGCTAAATCTTATTAGTAAAAGCATGTCAAATTAAAAGAAGAAGGACTTGACTTCATTGCTAGTTTCTGGGAAGAAAAAAGAACTATCAATTGAACAAACCCTATTCAACATTGTGACGTCAATCTTACTCTATAGACTTGCCATACCATGATCCTTCCAAGAATAATAAACCTCCACAACTTGGTATACACAAGGACTTCATTTAATGGTTTAAAATTGCCTTTAAGTTAACTTTTTGTTGATTCAGCAAAATCATAAATCCCTACCGAAATCGATAAGGTTAAAAGAATTTGAAAAACTCCCTTGCTGATACTCAACACTTTTTCCACTTCATCCAAAAATAAAACTAAAATGTCCAAATTAATATCCCGAAATGGTTCATAACTCGAATTTTGATGCTCGCTCCCCACTAGAATCACCATGTTCTCCAACCACATCAGTTTCTTAATGTCACGGCGGCCTTGGAACAGAGTTTCTTTTTTGCAAAAAAAAAATCCAAAAAGCTAGAAATGACTCGAAAAAAGTGATACACAAATATTGTAACACAAAGAAGGCTGAATGTGAGAGGATAATAAAATAAAGTAAAATTTCTCATAATATTTATTTATAAGGCAACAAAAAAAAAAAATCATAAGCACGCTCACATGGCAACAATAAATCTTACTCCATGTATTCCACTGTCAATTTAGATCACATTTCACCAAGAGCCCAAACAAAGTTCCTTCCTCCATCCTCGCTAGCAAAGAAACCAGCCAGGATTTCTTCTCCCCATATACTAGTCCCGACGGTATTATATACTGACATCTACATATGTATGAATAAATTGTATACAATATTCATAATAAAGAAGAAAAAAAAGGAATGGAAGAAGTAGAAGTATAGAAGTGAAAGGCTCCTGCTCTTCCCTGAGCCTGAACTTTGGCAAAGGACTCTGTTTAAGCAAATCTGCGTAAATTTGTTTGTAATAAACAGTTCATTCGAAAAAAGTGAGAGAATATGAGAGTACATCGAGCATTTGTATATTTTTTTCTGAGCTATGACAGTAAAGGGAGTTTTTTTTTTTTGTCATACCTCCTCAACCAACCCGCTCCCCGACTCTTCTTTAATGGAATCAAAAAGGGGAGTTAGGGAAAAAAAATAAATAGGTTTTTTTTTTCAGTCAGAGAGATGAAATGACGAAAAAAAAATAAACCATTGGAATCATATTTTGGTCTTCGAAATTACACTTTATTCCTAAAGGATATGACAAAACGACACACCACTTGCTCGCTTTGTATAATATTGACGATGTTATAGCTTGTGCCCCTATTATGTCATCCCTTTCATATTTCTGCCTGCCTTAGATGTTGCCTTTTAGCTCTTGGCAGGGACGAGACAGTGTTATGGAGGAAAACGTCGTTTTTTGCAAAAGGCAGTTTAAAGATTGCTTGCGCCAGAGGGCTCTATTTATTTTTGGAACAAATAACATTTGATTAGGAGAATTATGATTTAAATAGGATTACTTACTAATCACCTTATTAAATTTTTTTTTTTTTTTTTTGCTTTGTGTGGAAGATAGATGATTTTAAGGAATCTTCAAGATGGTATCTTGGCAACAAGAATAAGAAGCCTGTCAATAACAACCATCTTCTCTGATGATGGTTGTTGTAATCCCCCCCACCCTATATTTTGAAATCTAAAGAAGAAGAAGAAGAAGAATATGGAATAGGGGATTTCATTTTGATTGCTTTAACATTTACGATTTCTAAATTATTCAGAATATGCCCTTGAGTGCGATGCTTAAAAGGTCAAAATCATTACGCCATCATTGGTTTGGAAGAATCGTTTACAAATAATTGAAACCTCCGCCACTTCTCTTATTATAATCTAAGATTTTAAAGTGGTTTCATATTATTAAAGGATTTCAATTTTGAAATTGAAATTGGAATCAGAAATTTTCTATTTCTTCGTGATTTTGAAAATTAAACTGGATTTAAATTTCCGAGATTACCAATCAACTTCTAATTACAAGTCACCGCAAATATATTCAAGGACGACATAAGGTTCAACTCGAAGATACTGCGTCTGCTTTGTGCAACAGCAGGTTGGGAAGATTTCCTTGAAGCTCATGGATCCCATAGAAATGAGTTTTTTTATCAAGCTTATAAAAAAAGTTCATATTCAAAGTGCGTACACGGTTTCCTTCGGAGCTTATGAACACCTTCGCTCACTTCAACGTTGGTACCTAGTCTAGTCCAGCCCCAACAGGAATTTTGTTTTAATCTATTTTGATGGTTAATGGGGGAAGAAGACAGAGGGAGGGATAATTATTTTCATTAACGCGATTCTCCAAGTGATGGCTGGATGCTGTATCAATATACTAGGCTCTGATTGGCATCAACCTGGCGATATGCCCAGCGTTGTAACTAACTGATACGCATGAAATATGAAATGTTCTTGTTTTACCTACAAGTTGCAGCCATCGGGTACTGGTCATGTCGATCTAGACCGGACACCTGACTAATTAAAAGGACGAGTATTGAACACGAAAATATTGCAGCACTATATGCCTGACAGGACGCGTTTTCTGTTTTTTTTTCGGACACATAACTTATATATGAGTTCCAGTTAAATAAACCAACCTACCATTATGATTGCTGTCGTCAATCATAATGTTAGATACCCCAATGAGCCCTAAAAAACCCAACGGTAGCTCTCGCATCTCCGTAATGAGTTTCTGACTCTTGACTCTTTTTACTTATTTACTTATGATGGCTCCATTAGAGTGTTGTTCTCCTAGGCCTTGCTTAGTATGACCCTCCAGCGGGCTCGATCTCTAGCCTGCCGTCTCCAATTTTGCACTCCAAGTTGTTGGTCGCTCCATCGAAGATGAGGTCTACTTTGGCTTCTGACTTCCTCTGGTTTGCCGTTGAAGACTTTACGAGCTGGAGCGTCGATATCCATTCGATCCACATGGCCCAACCATCTTAGTCGTCGAATTCGATTTTTATGGCTAGGCTAATGTACAGTTCGTATAGTTCGTTGTTGACTCTCCAGCGTCGCGTCGGGGTAACTTTTTTTCCACGTAAAAAATAATCGTTCCGAAACAACCAACTGGATAATTATAACGAACATTAGATATGCAAATCGAATGTAAATTCCTTGAATACGCCACTTCTGCAAAACTAACCAAAAAATTATTAAAATCTGTGTTTCAGAGACTGTAACCAAGTGAAAGATCGGCGTTTATTTGGGTGTTGGTTCGTCGTCGGATGCAGGAAAGAAGTTTCGTTTTAAAAGTCAAGAAGTTTTAAAATTTAATTATGTGAGCGAACGGTTGTTTTAAAACAATACTTGACAAATATGCGCTCATACTACCACAGAGGAGAAAAACGATGCAACCAAAGACGATCATGCACGAGATACACGTGTAATCGTTCCAGGCATTTCTAGAAAAGTTAAGTTTAGTAAAGTTATGTTAAGATACAGCCTGCACGATACCACCTCCGAAAATGAATTCAAATTCAAATTTCCCATATCTCAACACTCATAACGTAAAATGGAGATATTGGCGATGACTTATCGAACTCCTTTACTTAGCGAACCGTATCATTTAATTCATTCTACTTGGCCGAATCTAAGTGATGATACCTTAAGTCTAATAAAATTTACCGGAGCATCAGAGTTTTTGCAATTGCTTAGCAAAATATACGAACTCAGGGTAAGAAGAGGATGGTAAGGTTAGATGGTGCATGAAAGTGGAAGCCCACCTAAACCAACTTTGCCACCAAAACCCAAGACTGATAACTAAGAGACTGAAACTTTCTGATTCTTGTCTCCTCTAGCTCTTGTTTATAATAGTTTTAATTCGTGATGAAACATTCCTGGACCTATTCCTTGATGAGGTTTTTGTTCCTCCTGAGTTGCAGTTTTCCTACTTTTTACTCCAACTCTTACTACTTATCAATGCAAGGCTGCGCTGGTAAGACGCTTTGCTTCAATTGTACTCAAGATTTATTTTGATGCGTTGGGGACCAAGTATGAAGTTTCCGCGGGGCTGCTTGTGATTTTGCGAATGATATCAAGGGATAGTTGTTAGATGTTTGATCGTTGCTGTTTAATTTTAACTTTATACCTCTTGTGTTAGTCGACTGAGATCTTCATTGGATATAATTCGCTCTTAGCTTATGAAATATGGTATCACCAAGTGCTTTCAAAGATATCGTGAAACTGGAAACGTGGATTGCTAAACATCCTGTTTTTTTTCATGACAAACTGTTTTGCACTTAATATTATCCAGACTGAGCTTTCGAGTAGGTTTTATTTTTAACTTCAATTGCAAAAGACTTTATATAATTGAAGTATGTCGTTGAAGCAACGGTTATAACGGGTGATTCATCGTGAGGTTTGATTTATAATCATATCATATCAAACTAATATTACAAATGTAAAAGTAAGGGTGTTTGTTTGTAAGTCTTTCAAGCCTTAACCACAGAACCGATTTTAAAAATTCTTTCTCAAATATAAAGCTACATTATCTGTGAGTTACATAGGCTACACATTTTCTTTAGTCTCAACTAGGGATCCTTACGAAATCCAAGGTATCAAAAATATTCCTTTAAAAGTCAAAAATTGAAATGCGCTGCCATTTGTATGTACAATTTGTACATGCGAATATAAGTGTATAGATACTGCAAGTTATGCATTCGTCGCAAAAAAAGTTTTAACATTACGATGATAGCGAAGACAAAAAAGTTGGTCAAAAAAATCTGTCCGTCTGTCTGTCTTATCTGTTTGCCTATCGTTGCCAGTGAAACTACATATATGTATGTGCCGTCACCTACAACAGCTCAAATGGGTGTGCCTAATACAGAAGGGAAATTGATTTTTTTTGCAGGTCAAACACTAACGGTGCATGTCATGTTACAGTTATGTTGAAGCTAATTTTTTAGGTATGCCCGTATGACCTATCAAATGGCTGGAAACAAAGTTATCAACAATTGGTAAGAACGGTACTTTCCATAGTACCGTTTTTTTCGGCTTTTTCGAAAACGGTTTAACCGATTCTGGCGAAAATTTACAAAGTAAAGCAGCTCAATTAATACCTAAATACTTTTTTTTTTTAAGAAACCAATCCAGATTTTGATAATTTTACTACCATACATTGAAATTTATTCAAAGTATAAGAGTTTCGAAAAATACATTTTTTTCAAAATCTCAAGCCACGACCAATGTCGTACCTATTAGAGCAAGTTCGTGCGATCCAGTAGTGGACTTTATTTTTAAAAATTAAGATTACTCTGGCAATCCCTTAGACGCTGTATTTGACATGAGCGAATCCGCTGGTAAAAGCTAGTGTAAATAAATAAAACACATACATTTGAAAGTGAACTTAAAATGTTTGTTATCGGTTTAAAGAAAAATTCATGGCATTTATATATACAATTATATCATTTAAATGTTGGCCACGACTACGTCTTAGGTGGTCCATTCGGAAAGTCCAATTTTAGCCAACTCGTTCGAGATAGCGATTGGTATCACGTTTCACGCGCCAGTGGCGTAGATAGAGGGGGGGATCAGGGGATATATAACCCCATTGAAATCGATAATTGTTCAACATAACCAGTCATGCCAAGTAAGTTAAAGAAACGCACTCTGAAATTTAGAAGGTACCTACTTCCTACGGAATTAAGTCTTATAGTACTCACAGGATTCCTAGAGGCATTGTCAATTATACATTCTATACCTATATTCTACGGGGAAAATACAAAGTCAACTTCATCTGAAAGAAATTGTTATTTCGGCAAATCACTTAATCTTTTGAATTTCTTTTTTTTATATCGATTTTTAAAAAGTATTTTTTTACGTCTCTCACCAATTGATAATAGGTAAATGTGTAAGAAAAAGAGCTTCCATCCAGCTTTCCATCAATTTATTAAAATTTTAAAAATGAAGTGCACGAAGCACGACTGGGTCGGACAAACTTGCTCTAATGTGAGACAGTGGTCTTGGTGTTTGAGATTTTGGAAAAAAAGCAGGGTAAAAACTAATATGTATATGAAATTTTATTGATCACTTAAAAATCAATAGTTAAAACATTTTTTGGAAAAAATGAAGTAAGCCATATGATTTTGTTAATTGTGAAGAATTTTATGAAATTTTTGTTTTAAAATCGTTCGACCAGTTTTTTCAAAAAATAGATTTTTTTGAAAAACTTTTCCAAAATAAATTCCAATGTTTTTTAAAATATGTCAACTTCTAGCACTTTTTAGTTTTTATCAGAAAAATAAAATTTTAAAAAAATAGCTTGGACCGTTTTTGAATTTTTTTTTTTTAATAACTCAAAAATTTAAAAAATTATATTATTTGGTCTTCTACATTAAAAATTTCATCGAAATCCATCAAGTGGCTTACGAGAAAATCTGATTTTGAAAAACCGGTCCTATGGGAGGTACCGTTATAAGACTTTTCCTGAAAAATCTATTCCAACTAAAATATAAAGTTTACACAGAACACACTATTCAGAAAGTTTTATCAAAATTGTACGAGCCGTTTTTGAGAAAAATTAACTGTTCACTAAAAATCGTATGGCAGGAACCGTTATTTTTGGAGCTAGAATGCAAATTCCCAAAACCCCTCTGTAGGACGTCATAATAATACTATGTACAAAGTTTAAAGCAAATCGGTCTAGCCATTTAGGCTGTAGGTAACTATACAGACAGACAGACAAACGGACGGACAGACAGACAGACAGACAGAATTGTTGGACCCACTTTTTTCGAATTCTCTCTTCGTAATGTCATGTTTAATTGTTAGAATTTTTTTACGAATGCATAACTTGCCCTATAGTACCTATAATCGCAAGTAAAAATGAGCGAACTAGAACCATCCCCCCAATTTCAGTTTGGGCGTGGCTGACGCCCATTTTTCATACAAAACCATCAATATTGTTTTTATAAAATAACAATTGTTATATTAAAGCGAAAAACATTAAATTTTGTGGGTATTACTTGCACATAAACATCTTGTGTATGAAATCAAAAAAATTGATTTTGGGCGTGGCAGGTAAGATTGTTTAAAAACTACTCGATTCAGCTGTAGTTTTACACAAATGCCTAAATACTGATCAAAGCGCAGTTAGTGCTTCAAATTTTTAAGACACGCCCACTTTTAAGGGGCGTTTCCGTCAAAAATCGTATAATGCATTAATTTTTTAATGTTTTTTAGCTATTGGACGCAGTTTTGAAGTAAAAAGATGAATACTTTGGTTTATATTCCTTGGTTACGTAGCAGAGTGGGGTCCAAGAATTGTTAAGAACACCCATAATCGCTATTTTCATTCAAAATCTAATTTTTAAAAATTTAAGTTTTGTCTTGTTTTGTTCAAATCGATCTGCAAGAATGTCACTGAGCTCATACCAATTGCCTTGGCAATAAAAAGTTTTATTTTTGGGCGTGGCGCACGCCTTTTTTTATTGCGCCAGCACAGCACTGATTGAACATCACATCACACAAAATTAATGTTATTGAATTTTTTTCTGTCTGCTAAAGAAGAATTTTGTTTCTGAAACTGGAACATCGGCTGGCTGCGGAAGCCGAACGCATACACATACAAAAATATAGGGAATAGGGTATCCAACAGTTCGTTGCAAACGTACTGTAGCTCTCGCTTATGTTTTGGTTTGGTTTTTTTTGGTGTGAGTCTTTAAATGATGACTTGTCAAACGATTCTGAATAAAAGTGACACAGACGTCTGATAGGAGTCACGTGTGATCTGTCAAAAAAGTCTTTTGAAAATCAAACCTATATACATCATATGAGAAATTGTGATGTAAAATGTTGCTAAAACTGTTTGCCGTTTTCCTATCAACATAAGGATATGTAAGAACAAATCGCTAAGATCATATTTTCATTTTTACCATTTTGTGAGTTTTTTTTAAACTGTCTATTAAGTGGAACGGATAAAAAAAAATTGAAGAGTGTAAAAGACATAATTTTACACTCTTGTCCCAAGTGTGAGTATCTTATCATTTTTAATGACAAAATGAATGGAACATAATGACACATTATAAGGCCATTCATATCACTTCTGGATTGCTTCAACATTTCCAGGTAAAGTAGTTAACCGTACGCATTAATAACGAGAAGGAATTCAAGGATAATATTAAACCTATTTTGTGGCCGTAATCATTCATGGGAACTAAGCCAACTACAAACAGTACGCAAAAACATGTCAACCCCTTATTACAGACTGGTTTTCATGCATCCATCATGTTTTCCACTAATAGGTTACCTTGGTAAGTTTTTGCCCCCTTATGGTAAAGATGTTATATATTTAACGTAATAAATGTACTTTTCTCGAAATTGGTGTAAGAAAGACGTCTCAGAAACATGAAAGAATCTTTGAAATTCGTTGGAAAAACCTTAATCTGTTTATATTTTTTTTTTTTTTACATGAAAAACCATCACATCCACTAATTCTACAAGTGAAGATCCAACCCCTTTTCAGTGTCTTCAAGATCCCACGAAATGCCGGAATCATTAATAAAGTGTTTATGATAACAATTGAAGATAGCTTCGCTGAAATTACCGATGCTTATCTAAAATTGTTTTGACAACGCATTCAGAGATACATTATCCGACCGCATCTGATTATCTTCTAAATTTTTCAAATGAAAAACCCAAGTGGAATATGTAAATTACTTATGGAAATCTCCATAGCCCCCCCCCCCTCACATACACAACAACAACAACAAAACAAAAAACTCTCTTATTACCCAAAACCTTAGTTCGACACATGTAAATACTGTTGTCATACATATATTTGATTAAGGGCCAACAAAACAAGGACTTAATGCCATAAAGAGAACCTATACAACATAGATACACTATATCTAAACATACTCGTATATGAGTTGAGTATCTTAACGTTGGTTGGTTGGTTGGAAGGTCATATTTATATTTGAAGACAGGCGAGACAAGGCGAAGAACTCTTTAAATGTTTTTGATTTTTGCAAAACCAGCAAAAGAATGCTGTGCTGATGCTTATATATTTAATTCATAGCATTCCAGTGTTTACTGCTCCTGATGATGCTGAAATTCTAAGGCAGACGCAGAGTCAGAAGTATAGAAGCAGAAAAACCAGGGATTCCAAAGACTTATCGCATTGCTATTATTTTTGTTTCCGTGTAAGTTTTGTTAAATTGCCAAAAACTACACAGCAAGAACCCCATCAAGACCCAACAACCAAGAAGAGCCGAGAGCCGAGAACCCTCCTATATAGAGATGAGTTGGTGCTGGAGTTGAGTTCAGTTCAGACAATACATAAATTCCTTGGCAATCGATTGTGCCTCGTCATGAAAGTTTTCTATATTACACATCAGAGATGTATGTGGATCTGGATATCTTATGAGGTAACCCAAAAAGTGAAGTATCTGAACATAAATCCTTAGAGGAGAAATAATGATACTGATGACAGCGATAACCCGTTGAAAAGAGGATATTGATTGTATCAAAAAAGGATTTTTGAATTGAACTTATTTTTTGCGACATAAATCGTTATATTCATCGCCATCGCCATCGCCATCATGTATGCCTCTTGCTTCTATATGTATAAATGTGCTTGGCGCTTCTTTTATAAATGTCTTATGAAGGTTAAAACAATATTTTGTTTATATTGTGCAGCAGCATTACAACATTTTGGCATCCTTAAATATGTTTAACTTGGTCTGAATCTGAGTTTGTGTGTGTGTGTGTGTGTGTGTGTGTATGTGGTTGTTTGCATTTTAACGAAAGAGTTCTTGTGTTTTTGTTAGATGTGTTGACAGGATGTCCTGCAACTCCCACACAATATGATTGTTTATATATGTACATATGTATGTATGTATATTTTGTGAAGCGAAAGCAAAACACACAAAACATACACATACACATTACACAGCTTATAGAGATGCTATGCTATGCTATGCTTTAAATTTGTCAGGATCAGGACTTGTATATTCGTACATAGGTACCTATACGTTCTTTTAGTACTTTTTAAGTTGTTGTTGAATTTGAAGTTTTAAAAAAATCTGCTTTCGCAACAGATTTGTTCTTTTGTAACTATAAACTTAACTTTATTGGGTTAAGGAATAGTAGGTACTATCCTTAGATACGGAAGCCATGTAATATATGGGGACAGTGCGTGTTGGGAAAATTTATTGCAGTTGAAGGATGTGGTGGTTTTAGTTGCATACACATTTCTTGCACATATACTAATTAAAAAGAAAGGGGGGATTAGTTGGACAGGTTCCGTTTGAAATTCGGTTTTGCAATGTGGTGTTTTTTTATGACAAAGGAAGTTGTGGAAAACTTAAATTGCAAATGGCCAGAAACATGCTGTAGCATAAGAAACATTTTCACTACATTAAGTGAAAGCTAGTGGATGTTTGGCCAAATGACATTATACCAAAACAAAAAATCTTCCAAAGATAAAAAAAAAAATCAAGAACATAAAATGCACGACTGGGTCTCACGTACTTGCTCTGTATGTGCAATACCAATTTTTTTGATCAACAACTATCCTACTTTTGTTGTGAAAAACAGAAGAAGAAGAAGTTTACTGAACAACGCATAGGTAACATTTAAGGTTTGAGAATTGAGACATGGTTTTAAGGATTTATATAGGGGGAATGCGGGAGACTTGAGCCACTTTTTGTTAAATTGTTCATAAAAACTTTTCTATTCATCATAGCCACATGTTGGATAAATCTTCTTAAAGATACATTTATCTATTTTAAGATTTGTATTTTAAAAACTACATACACGTAAGTGATTTTTGCCAAATGCTAAATGATTGGGAACAGATTTTTGGCTCAAGTCTCCCTCCTAGCCGGGAGACTTGACCACCCCCTTGGGGAGACTTGATCATACTTAAATTATTCGACTAAAACAAACAAATAAATAATTTAATTAATTGATTTCTTATTAGAATTCATTTTGATTATATATGTGGTATCAGGAATATAAAAAAGACACTATATTTAACGTTTTTTATAAAAAAAAAAAAACAGAAATTAATAAAAACTCGTAAACATAACTTTCTTTCATACTCAGTAATTTAGTTACACTCTAAGAAATGTTAGTAAAATTACTACAATAAGTGTGTAAATATTTTCAACATCAGTTTAATTTTACTACAATGATTGTAGTAACGAAAAAAAAGTGTAGTAATTCTCAACATTTGCTGGATATTTAACATAAATATGCTGAATTATAAACATATGTTGGAATTTCAACACTTTTTAAGCATATTTGTTGACTATTATATGAGCGTGTTGAATAAAAATCGCCAGTGTTGAAAAGCTCCACAATATTTGCTGAATATTAATCAAAATTTTGCTGAATAACTATTTTCCATGCTCGATTTGGACGTCATTTTGAATTCAACAATCCTGAATTTTTTCTAGTTATTTAACGTTAAGCAAAAAACGAGAATATTATATGTTTTTACTCAATTCTTAAATCCGGAAAGTTCCAAGTGTTCGAAATTGCTTGGTTATTTCATGTTAATATAATTTTTAGTGTATTTATTAATATATTTTTATATATTTAACACATTTTGTTGAATTTTAAACAATATTTCCTGTATTTACTGAATTTTATTTCATAAGAAATGTTGAAAAAGAATATCTTGTTGAAAATTAATCATTATCTGTTGCATAAAACTTCTTGAAAAATCAATTTTAACAAACATAAAATTATTCAACAACTAACAATAAAAATTTGTATCTGCTTGATGAATAAACAACAATATGTGTGTGATTTCCAGCAATTTGTTGAATTTTTGACATTTTGTTTAATTATTAACATTTACTTGTGGACAAAAATGTGTTTAAAAGTCAACATCGCTTTCATTTTGTTGAAAATTCAACAATTTGTTTAAAATTTACCGTTTTGTGTTTAATAATGAGCATTTTCATAATTTTAATTCACTTTGTTGAAAGTTCATTAAATTGTTCATTTAAAAACTTTCGTTCTTAATATTAAACCAGAACTATGAAAAGTCAACAATTTGTTAAAAAACATAATTATTTGTTGAATATAAAGAATTTTTTAAATGTTTTCATCATTTTTTTGCAAAAAACAATTCAATGTTTATTCAACAAAACGTTTAATATTTGTCTTTGTTTGTTGAATTTCACTATCAGGTCAAAATAAATCAACATATTTTTAAATTTTAAACACTCATCTTAGAATCCAACATTTTGTTTAATACATACTAAGCAATGAATGTCTGTTATTTGACACTTTGCTGAAAATTAAACGAAGTGTTTAAAATTCAACATTTTATATTTACACATTTGCAATAATTTTTTTTAACGTTTGACTTAATAATTCACAGTCTCTCCTTTCAGTGAAATTCCATAAGTAGGAGTGAAATTTGCATGACATATCGGAGTCGAACTCCCAGCAATTGGATATTCAACAATTAACGAATAAAATGCAGCAAATATTATTAATTTTCAACACTAATGCTGATATTTACAGGTTTTTGTGTTTAATTTTAAACACGCCAACTGGGTTTTAAACATTAATGTTGAATATTCCCCAAATATTTTTTTTGGGTGTTGGATATTCAACATTTAAAGAATAAAATTCAGCAAACAATATTACATTTCAACACTAATATTGATAAAGGTTTTTGTAATGAATTTTAAACAGGGTTACTGGGTTTTAAACATTTATGTTGAACATTCAGCAAATATTGGATTTGGGTGTTGGATATTCAACAATTAACGAATACAATTCAGCAAATAATATTAATTTTCAACACTAACGTTGATATTTACAGGTTTTTGTGTTTAATTTTAAACACGCTCATTAGGTTTTAAACATCTGTGTTGAATTTTACTGTTTGTGAGCTGAAATCGTACAATTTTTGTTTGATTCTCTGAAAATTTTTCAACTTTTTTGTTGAGTTTTGTTGTGTAGGTGTTGAAATTTAAGGTTTTTTTTGTTAATTTGTATTATTTTTTAAACATTTCTGATGAGTTTTATTGTCTTTGTGTTGAAATTTAGTGTTTTTGCTTAATTTTTCAGTTTAATTTTAAACTTTTTTGTTGATTTTTGTTGGTTTTGTATTGAAATATAAGATTTTATGTTTAATTGCCTGATTTTTTTGTTGAGTTTTACTGTGTGATTGTTGAATTTTAAAGCTTTTGTTGAATTTTTTGCTAACTTTTACTATGTTTTTGCTTAAATTTTAAAGTTTTGAGTTGAATTTTAAACGTATTTCTCTCCAAAAACAGTCCGAAGGCTTTGTTGAATAACCAACAAATATAGCAGTCAACATCTAACATTCAACTATGCTGAATATTAAGCATTCCATATTCAACACGGTTGTTGAGTTTTCAACTCCGAAATTTTCTGTTTAATTTTACTACAATAATTGTAGGGGACTTGTTGCCTACAATTATTGAAGTAATTTTCAACAAATAATTCTTAGAGTGTACTAATGTATAAAAAGCAACCAAAGAACTTAAAGGTATTTAGGAACTTTCAATCATAAATAAGATAATTGGGCATCTTATATGAGAGGCTAAGAAAAGAAAAATAAATAAACTTCAAAAACGTAACAAAAATAAATAAATAATTGAATTTCTTAGTAAAATATATAACTGAAGGATGCTATTGCCATATATAATAGCATCAACCTCTAATCAGTGTTGCAAGAGGCTCAAAGACGCATATCCATTAAATAGTCAGTTTTGCACACAAACCAAAACCATGCTTTGTCATGTTCTTCGATTTTCATTGGACTGTTTCAACCTTCATCAAAATTTACTTCTTCAGAAGTTTCACTTTCACTTTACTGCAAAACTTTTTTTTTTTTGATTGTAGTAAGTTTGTTTTTTTTTATTTTATATTTTTTCTGTGGCTGGAATGAAAGACATTACTGCATTTATAATACATCTGACAATAAATTACAGCAAACGGGAGACTTGATCCACTTATCAAGTCTCCCCTTGAGAACTGGCTCAAGTCTCCCGTTCACGTTTTTTTACAATAAATACTTAATAATTTTTTTGGAACACAACCTAGCTTGATTTCGTTCTTATAATAACAAAGTCGAATATCTATTTTATACAATAATGTCATTCATTTTCACTTACCAAATCAAAAACAATTTGTATCACAAAAAACAATTATTTTTTTTTTTGTAACTTTTTCCCCCAAAAAACACTCTTTTACTTTTAACAGCCGAAGTATACTGACGATCTGGAATTATTTTTGTGTGCAAGTACAAAGTAACGGAATGCAATGTTTGAGTCTACTCATGATCGATTTGAGTGGAGTTTGAGTGAATTATTGAGAGTGGCTCAAGTCTCCCATATGATCAAGTCTCCCGCTTTCCCCCTACGTATTCTCATTTCGAGCTAGTTTCGATTTAAATAAGACCCATTTGTATTCTGTGAATTTTTACTTGCGATTATAGGTAGGTGCTATACGGCAAGTTATAAAAAAAATTGAGATAACAATTACACATTACCTTGCGATTATGGAGAAGTCGAAAAAAGTGGGTCTACAAATTTCGTCCATCTGCCTGTCTGCAAGTCTGTCTGTCTTTTAGCACCTTCGGTACCTGTCATACGATCGTGAAGAAGAAAATTGATTTTCTCGAAAATGGCTTCAACGATTTTGACTAAACTTTCAGGATACTAAAATATTTTTCGGAATTTGTACCCCTCATAGAACCGAAATTTTTTTTCATATCAAGTTTTCTCAAAAACTATACATTCAATTTTAATCAAGTTAGACACAGGAAGTTATTTATAGCCCTATTGATTGATATGGTATTTCAAAATTCTCAAAAACTTTTTTTTATTATTAATAACTTAAAAAAATTAATCGTCACGGGACGTCTTATGTCTTATTATTTTATTGGAATAGTCAATTATTACAGATTATATTCATTTATGAATAGGAACAACATTTTCCTTAACCCACAAATCAAATCCCCCAACACCGTCATACAACCAGCTCACCTACAACTACCATCCAACCAGCCACCACAAACCAAGCCCCCCCCCCCCCCCACCCTCACCATACACCCAATTTATATATATATGTACAACCACCAACCAAACATCCATAATTTTTGCCAATTTTTTACCTCACCCCCACACCAAATGCTCCCAAGAAGGAATCACCCACCCCACCTACAACCAACCACCCACCATTCTTGTCAATATCCCCCCCCCCTACCAATTGCCAACTCCCAACCAACTACCCACCATGTTTGTACAGAGTGGGCCAAAAGAAATCACCCTACTGGAAGATGCTCTAATTTTTGCAAATGGCCGCCAATGTCAAATCTGTTTTGACATTTGTGGACTAGACAGATGCAGAGTACAAGTGAACAAGCCATGGAGCGATACATGAACCGATATTCTGAAGGCGGCGCGGCGTTCCCGGGTCGCCTCATCTCTCGTTTTGGCGATTTGCACTGGCCCGCAAGATCACCGGATTTAACCGTTTCAGACTTTTTTGTGGGGTTTTTTGAAGTCCCGTCTTTACGTGAAGAAGCATGAGACTCTGGAAGCCCTCAAGGACAAAATTCGACACGAGTGCGAGAATCTGTCGCCTGAAGTTTTCGCTAAAGTGATGAAAAATGCCATAAAACGAGCAATCAATTGTGACGGCGGCGCCTATTTGGCCGATATCATCTTCTCGACATGACCAATACAATTCTAAAGGTTCAAATAAATTTAATCAAAAAACAGAATCGAAGTTTTTTATTTAGAAAAAAAGAAAGCCAAACAACATCGGATGGGTGACTTCTTTTGGCGCACCCTGTAAATTTTGTCTCACCCACATCCAACACCCTCCTCAAGAACCACACCACCCCCACCAACACAACCTTCAACCGACAACGAACCACCTACCATTTTTGACAATTTTTTCTTCAACCCCGTCACCAGTAACCACACACCTCACCTTCAACTACCCAACATTTTTGTCAACTTTTCCTCATTCCCCCAAACTAACCCCCCCCCCCCAGTAACCAACCACCTAACCCACAACCAACCACCCACAATTGAAATTTTTTACAGAACCAAACCTCCTTCTCTACTACCACCGCACCGCCCACCAACGACCACCCAACACCCTCCAGTCACTGAAAAATTGTATCGAATTTGATCATTTTTCTATGCTATCAAAGACGCCGGGTGGCGTCCGACCGTCATGCCATTTTTCGTGACGATTACGATCGATTTACTTACAATAGATGTTTCATCTCAAAAGAGTCACATATCGTCCAATCCCGCACAAGGGACCCAACTTAGCCTCTACCATTTATGAAAACTGCATCGACAAATTTTTGTTCTGATTGGAAAGAAGGGAAAATGTAATTCCCCCAAACCACCTCCCCACCAACTTTCAACTCCCACCCCAACTCCCGACCAACCACCCACTATTTTTGACAATTTTTACCTCACTACATTTAGTTTTGAAACTTTATTGCATACTTAGTTTTTTTCGAGAAAACTTTTAAAAATATTGAAAAAAAAGGAATTTTTGAAACAATTTTTAATTTTTTTAATATGCATTATGCAGCAAGAAGAGCAATTTCATGCGACCCAGTCGTGCATTTTATTTTGTTATACCTACTTCTAAGAAATTCGCGATGGTAGGTTTTGTGGGCCATCCACGACACGCCATGTTGTTTTGGTGACATCATCTGTCAAATCTTGTGTTTATTATTCAGTTAGTGATGCCAAATCAGCACAGACAGAAGTCGGCCCTTTGCTGACTTCAACTTGGAAATTTTGCGTCGGAGATGGGTTGGTTAACAAGCTAAATTACCGTTATATACACTGCCCAACAGCAGTGAGGATTCGAGGCGTTGTATTTTTCGAAGTTGGTTTAGAGGTGTTTTTGACGTGATAACGTCAAATAAATCGGAATATATGGGCAACACGCACAAAAAAGTGTCACAGTCACAGTCACGTTATATAGCTGCTTAGAAAGTCGATAAAGTGGGAGGGGAGGGTGTTGGGTGGTTGGTGATTGTAAGTGGTGGTGGGTGTGGATGGGGGGGGGGGGTAGTGTCGGGAAGAGGAAAAATTGTCAAAAATGGTGGGTGAGTAACAGGTGGTTAAAGGTGGAGTGGGTGGTTGGATTTGGGGGGAGGATTATATATTAATGAAACTATATGACTCCTTACCCAAACACCTTGGTGGCACAACACACTATTAATTCTTTTATAAGCAAGTAATTAATTCATGGAATACAAATAAAATAAAATGCACGACTGGGTCGCACGAACTTGCTCTAATGAGTGAAAGTGGTTTATGGGCTTGAGATTTTGATAAAAATAAAATTTTCAAAATTCTTAAATAAATACTTAAACTAATTTTAGCTGAAAAAAAAGTACGCCATTTTATTTCTTGGATAAATTTGAATTAATGAGAATTAATTTAGAAAAATCTGTGGAGCGGTTTTTGAGAAAAAAAGTTTTTTTTGAAAAACTTTTTGAAAAATTTTTTCAAAAAAAATTGAAAAACGCCAGTTCATAGGTATTCAGCAAATACATTTATTTAAAATTTTTAAAAAAAAATTTAATAAGCAGTTTTCAAAATATTAGTTTTTTAAATTTTTTTTTTAAAATGCTTTTAAAAATACAAAAAAATATTTTTCAAAAATATTGGTATGCAATACAAATTGAGCTACCTACAGCTATATGTGTGTGAAATTTAGAAAGAATCTGTTGAGTCGTTTTCGAGATAGTCGAAAGCAAAAAAAACGGTCCTATGGAAAGTACCGTTCTTAGCCATTTTTTAAAACTTTTTTTTCAGCCATATGATTGGTCGTACCTAAAAAGCAACACTGATTTTTTTAATTAAAAATCGTTAGAGCCGTTTTTGAGAAAAATAAGCTTTAACGTAACGGTTGTATGGCAGGTACCGTTATTTTTTGAGCTAAAAAAAAAATTTCAATTTCCTTTCTGCACAATACCTAAAAAAGTCTATATACCAAGTTTGAAGCAATTCGGCCCACCCGTTTGGGCTGTAGGTCTACATACAGACAGACAGACAGACAGACATACAGACGGACAGAATTTTTAGACTATCTTTTTTCGTCTTCGCTATCATCGTAATGTCATGTTTGATTGTTATCTCAAAACTTTTTTTTTCGACGAATGCATAACTTGCCTTATAGTACCTATAATCGCAAGTAAAAAACTGGGAGTAGTCTCTATCCACTTTTTTACGTTATTTGGCATTTTCAAGAGGGCGGTTCTAATCAAATGTCACAAAAAAAATGGATTTTTCATATTCAATTCTTCAAAATTTTGTTAAAATGTTATTCATTGAGTTACCACCGTTACTCTCATTTCTTTTCACGTATAATTTTATAAATTTTTATTGGTAAAAATTCGATACAAAAGGTTTATTTGATTAGCTGATATTAAGCTCCAAGTAACAAGAAGCATAGGGGGCGCAGATCGGTTGTCGGGCAGTGAATATACATAAACTTTTGAAAACGCCTCAATAAATAAACGAAAACCCCGAAATTACTTTTCTCTTTCAAACTGAAAAACTGAAACTAACTAACACAATAGGATTTAGCACCTCTAAAAAGTCTGATAATCAGGTCCCCGCCATAAATCCTACTTAAGAATTTGGTGGTAGCATGTAACGCCATCATGCCATATTGTTTTGTTTAATCTTTCATGATTAAAGAAAAACGCTTAAGATCCAAACATACTTTTTTCGAACTTATTGAATAAACCATATTAATTTGTATTTTTAAAAGACATCATTCGGCCTCTTGTTCAATCAAAAGTCTGATACAAAAAACCAGATCCATGAGCCATGACAGGATCCGTTACAAAATTTGTTTTAAATTCATAAAATCAAAACAGAAAAAAAAGTTTTATCAAAAGCTATTTTAAGACCTAGAACGCTTATTTGAAAAGCGGTTGGGCGAAATGCCCCTTAAGCTTAATGTATTAAATTTGAAGCGCATATGCCCAACCTTCAAGCTGCAGGTATTGATTAAAAAAACGAAAAAAAAAGAAAGACAGACAGATGAACAATTTTTTTCGTATTTATACTGTCATGTTGGTATCTATACAAACATATCGAAAAACAAATTTGACTTAAAAGTTACCGGCTTAAATAATAATTGACCAAAGTTGTTGTTTTAATTTCTTAATTGCAATAAATTGGAAAAATACACAAGAATTAAAATTTTGTATGTTTTTATTAAATTAAAACATACATACAAAAATTTGAGGTTAATAATTTATCCAAATAAAAAATATCAAAATGCATGCCCGCATGAACCTTAATCATTCATGCCTGTACTTACCTACTTTTTCCGAACGAACTTTTCGATTAAGAATACAAAATATCAATAATTTATTTTGTATAAATATTCAATTTTTCGCCTCAAGAGTTATACAAACGAGAACTGAAAAGCACAACGTCCTACCTACATTCGAAACACGATTGTTACCACACGCACGTTTGCATATTATAATGTGATGTTTAACAAAGATGGATATCCTGAATGGCCTAGCTACTCTAAAAAAAAATATATCCTTAAATAGGTAGTTATAAACAAAACCCACACCACATATACATATACCTACCTACAATCCTACATATCTACGCATACCACCAAAAACATCAATAAAGCCAGTTTTAGTCTCCATGCCATCGTAAATCGAGTGGGAACACACAAATAACTGCACCAACGACATAAAAGGGTTATATTGCGAAAATTTTCTTTGGAAATTCCCATAAGGACAATCAGTAGCAATCACCACTTGTTGCGAAGGGATCGAACGAACTTAGCCTTTTCGAATGCCCGTCGTCCTCGTCGTTGTCCACATCCAGTCCTGCGATTCCTGACTTATGTCCTAGACACCACTTGACCAGAGTATACACAGGGAACACAAGGAGCAGCTACTTCCTCAAATTGACCCAGGAGACGTTATAGGTACCGTATACGTTACATATTTATATCTATACCTATACTAAGTATATAAATGTGTGTGGTCGAAAATCCTTTTTTTTTTTTTATTTGATTTTCCTCCTGTGTCCTTCGCGGTATAGTCCTCCACAATACACTCATTCCACTTAAAACCATTGAAAGACTTGGATGGAAGAACCGAACAAAATAATGGATGGCTTCTATTAACACATAATCATTGCCTTTGCCAATGGCAACGCGACCGACGCGACGCCGACGTTTGAAAAAGAGGTCCAGGACCATCAGGCGTATCGTATCGATTGGAGGCTTCACTTCACTGTGTTCCGTTCCGGCCTGATCGGGGAAATAATATTCGCAGACTTGGGAAATTCCATTGACACTATTAATTGCCCTAATTTGTCACCTAGCATCATCCATAAAGCGATAAAGTCCACAAATCGCCTCCCTTACAGCAATGGAACGTGGATGGGGAAGTGGAAAAGGAAGTGGAAGTGGTAGGGAAGTACGCGGGTGGTTTTCTATTACAGGATTACAAAGCCATTGCAGATAAACTGTCTTCTTTAACTCCCTAATCCTTGAGTTATCGAAATAAAATTAACTGCCTTCGCAATGGTCCAATATATAAAAAAATACCTTTGGATTAAACTTCTGCTATCAGGATCAGTCCTATACTCTACATTATTGCTCTTCGGCAGCACGACAAAGTGTGTTGTGTGTGTGTGTGTGTGTATATATATCTTCGAAAAAATGTAGGATGTGTAGGTGAATTTCTATACATATATTATGCGGAGTTGCGTGATTATTTATTTCCGTATGTTTGAATTTGATTCGAACGACATTTAAGGCAATTTATTGTCTCTTGATTCTGACTCTAATTGTCATTTGCACGATTCTTGGGTCAATTAAATATTTAGTATATCCCAAGAACTCGCACATTTGTATCTTTAAGTACCTATACTCATTCGTATATGAATATAGCAGAGGCCATGTCCTTGGTGACGCACGACAATGACAACGACGCACGGCTTAAATAAGTAAAAAGTTGTAATTTAGCTTTTAGCCAGGATGTTGTTGGTTGGCGTTGTGTTGGGCTCAAAAATATCTCGAATGTATATCATAGAATATCCATTTTCGATAAGCTTTTAGGATAAATTGTTTTTCTTTTTGGTTTTTTTTTTTTTTGTATCTGTATTTGTGCGAGAAATCCTGGCAAAGCTGGAAGGATTATTGACACCCTCCATGTGGCACTTGGCACAACGACGCGACGCGACGCGCCACGACGTTATAGAAAGACCTTAAGTTATGAGCCAAATTATTTATGCTATGTTTAGAGTAGTGGAAATGAAGTGGTGTGGTTGATGGTGATGGTGGTTATTGACATTGATTGAATATTAATTACACAAAGTTGAGAATTATTTAAGTTAAGACAACACTTAGGAACTAGGCGAATCTAGGAAAAGTGGTTAGATTTAATTAACTGCGCAATTGCTTATCTCCGATATATTGGTTGCAGTTAAGAACACTACTGGTGCGATGAAATGGAGCGGGGGGAGGAATGGGAGATGAAGCAAACGAAGAAGAACTTTAAGACTTAACATTTACGCGAAGATATACCTATATGTTAAGTAGGTCCTTACACAAACACACGCAATGGTACATTGCGGAGTTTTAAGTATTTGCCACACTTTTTAATGACTAGTGCAGAAATGTCGCGCGGGTAAGTGCAATCCAAAGTAGGTATAAGGATTATTTTGGAAAATTATTTAGATTTACATTAAATTGTTTATACCCTATTCCATAGAATGGGTATATTGTATTAGGTATGGAGTTTGTAACATAGAGAAATAATACCGTTAGTTATGGAAAAGTATATATATTCTGACTCAGAATCAAAAGCCTAGTCGATTAAGCCATGTCCGTCCGTCCGTCCGTATGTATACTCTCTAGAGGTCGCAATTTTTGAAATTTGGTATATATAATCTTTCGTTTAAGAGTAAAGCTAAGTTCTTGAACCAGTAAAATCCGCCCACAAACACGACCACAATCGCCATTTTTGTTTAACAACCTCAATTTGGTAAAACTAAATAATGTTTTTTGTACAGTTACAATAAAAGCATAACGCTAAAATTTTGCACACGCAAGCTTTTGGTAAACCTTCTTCCAATTAAATAAAAATATTTCAGTTTGGGCGTGGCTGACGCCCAATTTTCACTAAAAAAAATTGTTTTTGCAAATAAACGGTATTTATAATGAATTCGTAAGCCAAAATCTTGCGTCTCCAGTAGAAACTAAAAACTTTGTGTATGAAAAGAAATTTTTGAATTTTGGTCGTAGCTTACGCCCACTTTTCATGAAAGGACGAAAAACGTAGTTTTAAAAATTTAAGGTACTACCAATATTCAATTTTAACCTTTTTCCGTTCGTTATATGAAAAATGTATCTACATTTTCTTGTGTAAAATTTTTCATTGCGCTCACTTTTAAGGGCGTGGTTTTTATAAAATATACACAGCTGGTCAAAAAAATAGGTGTGATTAAATTTTATATTTTAGCCATAGAAGTTGGAGCGGACCTGAAGGACCAAAAAATAGTGCAATATCCTCTGGAGTGACGAAACAAACATTTATTTGTTCTCATCAGATTCTGGGCGTATTTCAGGCAACTAAAAATAAAGGACTATCACCCTCGTTATACCCAAAAGACGATTAAACACGGAGGAGGAAATATTATGGTCTGGGTCCGTTTTTTCTAGTATGGTGTGGGCCCTAATTCTTATATTCCGTATTAGTTACATCTTGACCAAATAAGGTTATAGGGATATTTTGGAAGATATCATGCTTCCATTTGCCGAAGAAAACATGACTCTCCGATTGATTTTTTAGCAGGATATAACGATCAGAAACATATGGCAAATCTTGCGAAAGAGTGGTATCGAGAGAAAGAAGTTTCAATTGTTTCATGGCCAAGTCAATCCCAGATCTCAACCCGATTGAGAACTTGAGGAATGAGCTTAAGCGGAAACTAGGATGCCAATATTTTCCAAACTGGAACCGATTGTGGGATGCCGTTCAGAGTGAATGGTATTCTATACCCCAAGAAAGATGCCAAAAGTTTGTAGAGTTAATACCACGCTGACTTTAAAAAGTTTTGGATAACAATGTCGTATACTCGGGTTATAAGAGAATGGTAAACGAAAATTATTATAAAATACAACAAATTTTGCATTCAAACTATAATTATTCATAATTTAGGAGGACACACCTATTTTTTTGTCCAAGCGCAAATGTCTACACCGTCGGTTTTATTGTATAAAATTTATAATTACTTAATTTAAAAGCCTTAAATATTAATATTTCATGAAGTATTGATAGTCCAATGAAAACTAATGTTAAAATAATATTTAAATAAACAAAACATATTAAAAAATTAAGTTTATATAAAAAACAATAATTGCACCTATTTTTTTGACCAGCTTATATGTTCAAGGTAAGATCGTTTAAGAACTACTCGATTCAGCTGTAGTTAAACACATATGCCTAAAAACTGACTGATGATCAAAGCACAGTTAGTGCTTCCATTTTTTGGGACACGCCCACTTTTAAGAGGCGTTACCGTAAAAAGTCTTAATATGCATTAATTTTGTTTAACTATCGGTCGCAGTTTTGAAGTAAAAAGATGAACACTTTGATTTATATTCCTTGGTTACGTAGCAGAGTGGTTTCCAAGAATTGTTAAAAACACCCATAATCGCTATTTCCATTCCAAATCTAATTTTTAAAAATTTAAGTTTTGTCTTGTTTTGTTCAAATCGATCTACAAGCTTAAAATTGAATGATGAGCTCATATAGTGATTACGCTGGCAATAAAAAGTCTCAGCTATAGGCGTGGTACACGCCTTTCTTTTACTGTGCCAGCAGTTATTGTAGATAAACAAAATTTATTTTATTGAATTTTTTCCTGCTAAAGAAGAATTTTTTTTCTGAAACTGGAACAGCTGCTGGCTGCGGGAGGCGAACGCATATTCATATAGATACATACACAAAAATATGATATGGGGAATAGGGTATCCAACAGTTCGTTGCAAACGTACTGTAGCTCTCGCTTATGTTAGCATTTTGTTTTATGTGAATTTTAAATAGCATTGAATGGACAAGACAACCACGAGATCTATTTTAGTTCGTTGACAATCAAACAATGAGGTGATCTCTCCCCTTTGCCCTTTCTCCAATGTCTTTTTGAGTCCTCTACTTTTTATACCCTATTCCATAGAATGGGTATATTGTATTTGGTATGGAGTTTGTAACATAGAGAAATAATACCGTTAGGTATAGAAAAGTATATATATTCTGACTCAGAATCAAAAGCCTAGTCGATTTAGCCATGTCCGTCCGTCCGTCCGTCCGTCCGTCCGTCCGTCCGTATGTATACTCTCTAGAGGTCGCAATTTTTGAGCTAGAAAGCTGAAATTTGGTATATATAATCTTTGGTTCAAGAGTAAGGCTAAGTTCTTGAACCGGTAAAACCCGCCCACAAACACGCCCACAACCATCATTTTTGTTGAACAACCTCAATTTAATAAAATTAAATTACGTTTTTTGTACAGTTACGATAAAAGCATAACGCTAAAAATTTGCACACGTAAGCTTTAGGTAAACTTTCTTCCAATCAAACAAAAATATTTCAGTTTGGGCGTGGCTTACGCCTATTTTTCATACAAAACCATCAATATTGTTTTTATAAAATAACAATTGTTATATTAAAGCGAAAAACATTAAATTTTGTGGATCTTACTGGCACATAAACATCTTGTGTATGAAATCAAAAAAATTGATTTTGGGCGTGGCTGACGCCCACTTTTCATTAGAAACTATACAAAAATTGTTTTTGTAAAAAAACGATATTTATAATGAATCCGCAAGCCAAAATTTTGCGTCTCTTAATAGAAACTAAAAGGTTTGTGTATGAAAAGAAATTTTTGAATTTTGGGCGTGGCTTACGCCTACTTTTCATGAAAGAACGAAAAACGCAGCATTAAGAATTTAAGGCATTTCCAATGTTTAATTTAAACCTTTTTCCTTCCGTTCGTTATTTGAGTAATATATCTCTACATTTTCTTTCGTAAATTTTTTCAATACGCCCACTTTTAAAGGCGTGATTTTGGTAAAATACCTTTGTTCAGGTAAGATTGTTTAAGAACTACTCGATTCAGCTGTAGTCTTACACATATGCCTAAATACTGAAAAAAGTGCAGTTAGTGCTTCAAATTTTTAAGACACGCCCACTTTTAAGGGGCGTTTCCGTCAAAAGTCGTATAATGCATTAATTTTTTTAACGTTTTTTAACTATCGGTCGCAGTTTTGAAGTAAACAGATGAACACTTGGATTTATGTTCCTTGGTTACGTAGCAGAGTGTGGTTCAAGATTTGTTAAAACACCCATAATCGCTATTTCCATTCCAAATCTAATTTTTAAAAATTTAAGTTTTGTCTTGTTTTGTTCAAATCGATCTGCAAGAATAAAATTGAATGTCACTGAGCTCATAACAATTGCTTTGGCAATAAAATGTTTTAACTTTGGGCGTGGCGCACTCCTTTTTTTATTACGCCAGCACTAATTGAACATCACACCGCATAAAATTAATGTTATTGAATTTTTTTCTGTCTGCTAAAGAAGAATTTTGTTTCTGAAACATCGGCTGTTTGCGGGAGGCAGACGCATGCACACACAAAAATATGGGGAATAGGGTATCCAACAGTTCGTTGCAAACGTACTGTAGCTCTCGCTTATGTTTTTGTTCTATCTTTGAATAAGGTACGGGGGCCAGCTAACAGACTTTTCTAAATATCTGCCACATTTTTGAAAATATCGGAGTGAACTAAAAAGATTACGAATTATTTTTTTTCATTTTCTTACTTTGGAAAATATATTTTTTCGAAATTTTAATAAAGCTTACGTTGGGCCTTATTAAGAACAGGGGGTCTTAATGTCATAGGATTTTAGCGATATTTCTATCGGAAATAAAACGTGTTATAAGTAAAAACAGAAAAAAATACAATATCTTTTCAAAATCAATTTAAAAAAATGTATTTTATAATAATAAAGTACAAAAAGAGCCTCTCCGACATAATTTGTAGATTAACATAACATTCTTTTAAAAAAAATTAAAATTAACTTAAATCCCTTCCTTGGCAAAATCTCAAAAAAAAACTTAAAAATTATTAATAAAAAAAAACAGCAACACAGTTCAGCGTTGGTAAATTGATTAACAGATATTCACTTGCATCGACCTGGGCACTCAAACGCCTCGTCAGTTGATGTCAACCCAACACAGAGTTCATGGTACCAGGCTTCACAATTTTGACATTGCCTCATATCCTTAATGCGATCTTCTTTGCAGGCAGGACAATACCAAGCTTCGTTACGACGCATTTGCTTTTGCACAGCCTTTGATGGTGCAGGAATATATCTAAATAAATTTTGTCATGTGCCTAATAAGGCCCACCACGGTTTTTTATGGGCCTTATTAGGAAAATGGAACACTTTTTTAAAAAAATTATAAAAATTGAACAATAAAACGGTTTTAAAATAAAAAAATATCTCAATCTAATCTAAATTGAACTTATTTTATGATAAAAATAATAAAAATGCTCGTACTTCGTTGAATTTCTCTCAATAAAAAAGAAATACCTGTTTTTAAACAATTTGAGTAATCGTCACCCTTCAACAAATTTCTATCAATTGCAGGAATCCACATGAATCGCGAAGCTGGCTGTTTTTGCTTTGTCTGAGATCTTACAGAGAGAGTTCATATATACTTACAATTTAAAAAAAAATCCCGTTATTTGTTCGTTTCGGTGTTTTCGGTGTGGTGGGCCTTATTAGGGACAGGGCCTTATTTGTCCCCCGTACCTTATGTGATTGAAGGTAAGGGGACAGGCGTTAACCACATTAGTTCCCCTTTTTGATCACCTTAGCACTGGGTGGCTGTTTTAGATAATGATGATTAACGTTAAATTTTTTGATTTTTGAAGGGAATGAAACATTGCTTCAACCTAATTGCCAATAATTTGGTTTCTATTCGCCAACTGTTTTCTTGTTGATCAACTGTTCACTTGCTACTAAGCTCTTCAACTATTATTTAGCTCAACTCCTCAAGAAGAATACGTGGAATACCGTTTTTGATCACTTCAACACGTAATTTTGTGTTTTTCGAAAAAAAAATTTCGAGAAGTCAAAGTTTAAAAAAAGACTTCAGGCTGTTCAAAGACTCCAAAGCAGCCAAATGACTACATTACATTCAATGAAATCAAAAGACTTTATGACTGCAAAGAATTTATTTATTGGAGACCGTTAAATACTAACGTTACATAATTATCATATAATTAAATCTAATTTTAATCTATTGCTCTAAAAAACAAGGTCTTGAATGTAATACATTTCAAATTGTCATTTACAGAATATAAAATAAAATAAAATTTATTATATACATATAGTAATTAATTGATTTAGAGGACTATTAACACCATAGTTTGACCTACTAAAAATTTGACACAATGGCTGCCGTAAGCGTAATCTTATGCTGGTTAGGCTTATGTTAAAATTCAGCCTTCAAAGGACTGACGAAGATGAAATATTTCCATTTATTATATACCAGAAATGTAAAGACTTTTACAAGACTTCCAAGTGCAATGCATTCCTTTAACCTTCAAGTCTTTTAACTGCTCTAAACGATTTTATTACTAGAGACTTCAAAATTAACTTTGAATTTTTATTTGAAGTTAAGTACTGACATGAAGTCAAAATATTCAAAAATTTTGTCTTTTTAATAATTTTACTGCAATACGAAAATGATTGCATTCTCTTACAGCTCTGCTCGTGATTATGATTGCAATTAAAATTTAAGAAAATGGAATAACAACGCATTGATGGTTTAATATGGCTCTTTTAACAGCATAACTTACACCATATGTGACAAAGAAAATGCATTCTCAAAAAGTAACTGTTTGGTGTGGATTTTGAGCCAACACGGGCTTTTCTGAGAACGATGCGACTTTGGTGGTTTCAGCAAAAAGGCGCTACGTGCCGCACATTGGACGCCACGATTGACATTTTGCATAAACGATTTGAGGATAAGCCATCTCTCGCAGAGGTGGCGTGGCCACCAAGGTCGTGCGAATTGACCCCACTAGAATTTTTGTTGTTGGGTTTCCTAAAGTTGCAGGTCTATTCGGGTAAACTAAAACCAACCGATGTCTTTAAGGTGGACATAACACAGGCCATCGCTTAAATTCAGTCATTGAAAATTGGATCACTTGGATCTTAGCCAATATAAGGATTAAGAAGAAGGGGCAGGCATTGAAAAATATTATATTCCATATACGTAATGACATACATACATTGGCCTTTCAAATAAGTTTATTCAGTTTTATAAAGATGTCCTTTTCAACGTATGGAGTGTTGAAACCAGTTTGAAGTGTTGGCTGAAACTGAGTGTTGTAAAATGGGAATTATCGTCAAAAAATATGGTATTTGATTAATTTCGTAAATGTCTGCCAACATCTTTCCAGTTTAATAAAACCGTCAAAACGTATATCATTTTTGTTTTGCATTTTTAGCCAAAACTAAAACTGCAGTTTTTGTAAAAGTAGATAAGTACTCTTCTTATATTACGTACAAAGTTTAATGAAAATCATATACGAGCCGTTTTTGAGCATATTATAAAAAAAAAACGAAAAAACCCTGGCAACCGTTTTTTCTTTGAGCTCCTACATATAAATATACATATATGAAAGTTAAGAAAATCCGTGAAGCCGTTTAGACTGTAGCTGGATGTAAAAAGCACACAGACGCACAGACATAACTATGGACGGCATGGTGAAACTACTTTTTTGGGTTTAAATATCATCGTACTTTTTACTTTAATGGTATTAATATAACATTACTATGTATAAGGGTGCCTGACATCCGATTTTTAATGAAAAACTTATTTCTCTCAAAAACGGGTAACACGATTTTGATAAATCTTTCAAAAATGTTTGTTTCGGTTAAAATAGATTTCTCAGAAAAAGTCTTATAACGTACCTCCCAAAAGACGGGTTTTTTCAAATTATGTTTTCTCGTAAGCAACTTGACGGATTACTATAAAATTTTGAATGTGAAAGTTCTTTTATAAACAAAATAACAATTGGCATACTTAAAAAATATTTCAAAAAGTTTTTTTCAAAAAAAAAAAAAAAAAAAAACAAATTTAAACTGATCAAACAATTTTGAATTTTTCCTAAAATTTAAAACAGGAAATAAAATCAAGTAGTTTGCTTCACTTTTCTAAAAAAAAATAACGAGTGATTTTAAAGTGTTTAATAATACTTCATATTATTTTTTACCTGTTTTTTTCTCCAAAATCTCAAGCTGGGTTTTCCAATAAGAGGTGTTATTTGTGAAGTTCAATAATTGCAATGCGGTGTTGAAGCGTGTATCGTTCGTATGGCTTAGTTTCTACTTGTCAAATGTCAAAAAATTACAGCTTCAAAATTGACAACTACCGAAATAGCTTGCTATTCAAAATAACACCTCTTATTGGAGAACCCTATAAGACCATGTGGAGAAATCAGAGCAAGTTCGTGGGACCCAGTCGTGCATTTTATTTTTAATTATATTTTCCATTCCGTAGCGTGGTGTCTATCCATTAAAAAATATCAATTGTGTGGTGTTTGAAAAGATTGTCGAAGAATATAGACTGCTTTAGAAGAAAAAAAAAAATTAAAAAGAACTAAGTATCTACTATCTACTTATAACAATGTCAGTTATATATTTTTTAACAAGTCAGCCGTGAAAAGTAGTGACATTTGAGAATATGCCATAGTCCTAGCTTAATGATATCAAATAAAAATACTTCGTTGAAATAATTTTAAAGAGAACATTAAGAGAAACAATAGTTATGTGGGAAACATTTGGCCGGGTATGAAAGGGTTAAGTCCAAATTTCGATAAATAAAGTTAAAGTTTCATTTTATCAAACAACACAATTCCATATACAATTTTGATTCTGCCAAATTGGACATTGTTGTATGCCTATCTTTCTTTTGAAAAGTTTTCGACATTATATCTGAACAGGCTAAGCTCTTAACAGCTCGAAAATATTCCTTAATTTTTCCAAGTAATTGTACTATACAACAAATCCTTTTTTTGAGAAAAAAAAATCTTCATCGGGCCCTTTGGGGGAGTATCTTTTTACGAAAATAAACGACACGAAATGGAATGTATCATTCATATTTTTACGTGAGCTGAATACAAAATTTGTAAAATCACATTTCCCAATCACGACCTCAGCTAACGGCCGGCGCAATAGGCATCACGTACATATTTCTCACAAACTTGAATCGTGAATTCCATGCAGTCTTATACTCGAGGCATTTCTCTTCAATATAATATATATATTATTCTTTTCCGTTAACAAACTTTCAATATTAATCATTCATAAGACTTTTTGGAGAAGAATAAGAACAATCAATTATAAATATAAATAGATTTTGGGGGAAACTATTAATTTAGCTTGTTCTTGAAGGATTGTATCATTTGAAGATTTTTGTATTAAGGCAAATATGAAAAGTAACAATTAAATTGTTCGGCAAGGACCTTTGAGACAAAATTTTTTTTCATAAGGAAGGTCAATTGTATGTAGCACATGCTATGAAGAGCCAGTGTGCCAGACATATTAGAACTACAGAGAAAGCTACATATACTATCACAAATGTTCACAAGAAAAAACATTGTCCCCAAGGTGTTCCAACATTCGGTCACTTTGCATTCCAGGTACTCGTAGCTGTCCAGATTGGATTGAGAGTGGGGATTGCTAGCAATTTGGGGTCCTTTAGTGTTTGCATTTGGAAATTCCCGGCTGATGACTGGCAACACATGGTTCAACTTGGGCTATAAGAAATTGGTTATCATCGTTCTGTAACGCTGGCCATTAATGGTAACCGCCAATTACAACGCCCGTCGGCTTGAAATACACACCAAACGATAACATTTTTAGGATGCGTTAACACCTAGCTATTATTATTTGAGTTGGTGTCGTCTCACATAATATGGCAATTTTGCTTGTTAACAAAGTCATTTATCCAAAAATGCACCTCGCCCCTGAAGATGATTTTTCGGTCGAAATTGGGGTCCTTTTCCAAACACTTCGAAGCTCAATCAGCGAACAATCGGCGTTCTCAGTTAGGTCTTGTACAGATGTAGGCCAAGTGCCCAACGCTCGAAGAGAAATTCGATAAGTTCCGCTAAAGACAGAGTTCTTGTGCATTTTTTTTTTTTTTTTTTTTATAATGCACTCGCACTCAAAGGGTTATTAATACCTTTATAATGAATTAACATGTGCGAGCGAGGAAAGAGAAGGAATAGAAAGATAGGAAAGAAAGGTGGTACAGTGGTTTGAGATTTTAGGTGTTAATTATCTCATGGAAATTCCACGGCTAGGAAGCGACTGCATCGGGTTCTGCTTCGCACTTTCACAGATCGTAGCAATGTTCTGGACCAATCCTGCATTCCTTTGACGTACAAAAGTTAACTGTTTGACTATTGAATTGGTCATTAGCCACCAAACGTTGAAACGTTGACTGAGAATGGCCACTACGTTTTCCGTAAAATGGAAGCTACACGCAAATAGTTTTCACTTATGAACGTTCATTTTGATAATCAAGTTTTATCTTTTGGACTTGATGTTCAAACTTGATGATTTAGCTTCAGTAACTGAATAATAAACAACAGATTTGACAGATGTCACCAAAAAAAAACTTGGAAGCCACATGCTGCCAAAATCTAACAGCGCTCATTGAAAATCCTTTTCGATTATGTTTGTTTTATATCGTGAACGTACTTTTTCTAACGGAAGCAAGCTCAAGCATGGAGATAATTTCAGGACTCAGCTTCCTTCAAAACGGCCGAACTCTATGATTCTTTTGCTCTTCGAACCCGACTATCCCTTTTTACTAGCGATTATAGGTACTATAAGGCAAGTTATGCATTCGTAAAAAAAAACATTTTTGGACAGTCAAACATAACATTACGTTGATAGAGAAGTCGAAAAAAGTGGGTCGGACAATTCTGTCTGTCTGTCTGTCTGTTCTTCGGTCTGTATCGGCACCTACAGCCTAAACGGCTGCACCGATTTGCTTCAAACTTGGTCGATAGTATTATTATGACGTCCTACAGAGGGGTTTTTGGAATTAGCATTCTAGCTTTAAAATTAACGGTACCTGCCATACGATTTTTAGTGAAAATTAAATTTTTCTCGAAAACGGCTCCTACGATTTTGAATAATGTTTTCTGTGTAAACTTAATGTTTTGGTTGGAACAGATTTTTCTGGAAAAGTCTTATAACGGTACCTCCCATAGGACCGGTTTTTTTAAATCCGACTTTCTCGTAAGCCACTTGACGGATTTCGATGAAATTTTTAATGTAGAAGCCCTTTTATAAAAGAAATAATATAAATTCTTAAATTTTTCAAAAAAAAGTTTTTTTGAGTTTTTTAAAAAAGTTTCAAAAATTTTTTTTAATTTTATTTTTTTCCAAAAACAGTTTAATCTATATTTGTTTAATTTTATTTTTCTGATAAAAACTACAAAGTGCTAGAAGTTGGCATACTCCAAAAAAATAAAAAAAAATATATTTTCGAAAAGTTTTTCAAAAAAAACTGTTTTCTGAAAAAACTGGTCAAACGATTTTGAAAAAAAAATTCGTAAAAATTTAAAAACGTAAAAAAAACCTGATGGTTTACTTTATTTTCTCCAAAAAACGGTTTAGGTATTGATTTTTATGTGATTTATAAAATTTTATATGATTTTTTCAACGCTTTTTTCCCAAAATCTCAAGCACCCAAGACCATTTTAACACATTAGAGCAAGTTGTGCACTTTATTCTTGTTGTCATCGGCCTTTCTCCGTGTATGGCGTTGGAGCCACATCTGTAATACTGAATCTGAAGTCAAGATCAACAGCTAACAATTTACAAAACCTTTCGACCTTCTTGAGGTGATGAACATTTCAACTACGAGTAAGTTCGAAACAATGGCCCCTATCATGGTATCCGTTTGGAGAATCGTCCGACGCTCACACATGGTATAAGGAAAAGAAAAAATAAATTAAGTACGAAATATTAAAGAAAAGGGAATCACAAAACAAACAGACAAGAAATTAAATAGTTTGTCTTTTCTTTTTATTTGAAAATATATATTTTTTTATTACCATCCGACAAAGTTCCACATGTGATTTGCTGTCGGAGAGAATAGGAAGAAACACAAATAAAATTGACGCGTTGAATGCGATGTGCGTCGCTGTGATTTTGACATTTAAACGCATGGTTTAATTTTTTTCGGAAGAATGTCTGGTTAATCAATCGGAACGGCTACCATGATACAAAATTCGTGCATTTCGTCCGAATCTGAGGAAATTTTTCTCCGATCGGTTACCATGATAGGCCCCAATATTTTTCTAAATAGAGCTCCATACTGGAGAGACACTACGAGCTTTGTTAATTGTTACTCACCCTAAATCTATCTTAAGGGTTGCTTCTTTAATCTTGTGATAGAAAAGTAGAATTCCATTCATTGAAAATTTTTACATGCGTTTGGACCAGTTTTCGAAGCACTTTTTTACTTCCGCTTGAGAAACCTCCAATCGTGGACAATCACCACACAGAGAAGGAGTGGTTGAACACTCTGAGGAAGTCCAATGACACAATAACAAAGCATTTTTGAAATCCTCAATTTCTTCAATACTCAAGGCAAGAAGCGTGTCATAAGACCAAAGAAAAAATGGAAATCAACTGTGTTGAAGTATAAGCTTAGTTTCAGTAGTCGTGGGCACAGTTAAGTTATCGTGCTGCGAACAGAGAGAGATGGAAAGATCTGGTTGCTGCCTTATACTAAAAAAGGATTAAAAGTGCCGACAGCAATTTCCGGAAACTATTAGAAAAAGATAGCAATATAATGATAGTAAGCAAGCCAGACATTTCTGCCGGTGTAAGACACAAGCAAAATCTCGGAAAACGGTCCTGCTTTTTGTTAAATTGAAGTCTGTGTTTTTTAAGGAAGAAAGCGGGAATGATAAACAACTAATCAATCGATTTAATTTAAGGATTCTTATTTGAGTGGAAGTCATCTCCAAATTCTCAGTTTTTTGACTAGATCAACGTGCGTCCTAGCACATACAGTTTTTGCGGATATCCTCTTGCCAATACCTTATTGTTACATAGAGAAGAGAAACTATTATCAGCTGGATAGCCTATCTCTCAAAGTACAGGATCCAAATCCAAACATCTACCCTCTCTCACTGGATCAGGAGAGTTGGCTTTACTTCTTTGATGTCTCCTAATCCCGAAGAAATAGCATTTGGCATTCTTCGATTGATTCTGACTTTGATAAACAAAATAGTGAAACCCAACTCGTCAAAGTCCTCAAATTCTATATAAAGTTTATGTATCCGTCCATCTTGACATCTGGTCCAAGCCTTCCAAGACGTTAATTGTAAAGTATTAATTTCGATTGCTGGTGCCTGTAGAATTCCCATACAGTTTCTAACCCACTGACCTTAAACTACAATTTAACGATTCCCTTGTGACCTTTTATTTTTCTCAAAAGCAAATTCCCAAGTATTTTAACATCCTTTCAAAGCCTTAATTTGTGCGAATAATAATTATTCTGACATCAATAGATTCCAAGAATCTATGTTATAATCACTCTCGGAATAATAAATTCCCTCGCTGCTTCCAAAAATGTTGATTTCGTAATATTTTTACGATTATCCTTCTGAACCAGACAAAAGGCAGGTGCAAAAGTTTATAGAATCTCTTTATAAAACATAAGCCTTCAGCGTACATTTTTGCTGGTTGTGCGTGTGCATTCCGTATACCTTATGCTCAGGCCCACCATGGGCGGCCCTCATCATGAATTTGACGCACAAAACTGAATTTCAAAAGTTTTAATCTGCTGACTGCATAATCCAATTTTAACGGAGTATACGAAAATCTCCATCAATTAATTTTAATGTAAATTTTATTTACTCCATCACCACCATTTTCAAAGTTCCCTTGATGTATAAAACAGGAGGAACTATAATAATTCGTATAGGTATAATAAGTGAGAGATATATAGTAAGCCAACGGGTTTCCAGAAACTATACGATGACTGCTACAAGTAGTATCATTTGATATAGTTCACAGCATAGTTTAAGTAAAATATAATACTGTAGACATGAATTTCCATATAAGTATGTATCCAGATTCCAATCCATCCACAGCACACCCACATTATATAGAGATACTTGGCCGCAATCAGCAAATCCACACATCCCGTTGTGTTGCATGTTGCTGTTGCATGCCACCAGCCTCCAGGGCCACTATATTTATGTAGGTACCATTTATAAGGGTTGAGGACTCAGTTTGAACCCCTGCAAACAAAGGCATAATTCATTTTGTATTGTGCCTGTGGCTGTCTACAATACCAATGCTGCCCTTCGAGCTTCGGCTAACTTTATTGCAAGGACGACGATACTTCCTCTAGCTGCTCGCTCTGCTTAGTGCTTTTCGTTTTTCGCTTTTCACTTTGCCTGCCTTGCTTATGCATGCATCCATGCGAGTTAAATTTTGTTTGAGCTATTGAATGTCGAGTCGACGACGATGAAGGACGAAATCCTAAATGCTAAACATTGCAAAAATAAAAGACCCCAGTTATATGTATATCTATGTATGTGTGTTTGTAGTTTTAACTTGTTGTTTTTTATCACCTCTGCATATCCTGGAATTAATATTAGATTTTCGACATCATTTTATAAAATTTGACTCTCAAAAACATTTAGCCAAACCAAATGTTAATGCTAAATTGCAGTTTTTCAAAAGGGTTTAGGTTTTGTATTATGTGCATTTGTTATGGGGTTAACCGTATCTACATTGTGGCACGGCAATTTCGTTTTAGAACATATCTGAACTGAACCCTGAACTCAACTGATGTGCTTCTCTGGTTGAACTCTTTTTAGTATATGTGTATAAGTAGTATTAAATTATATCGTTTGGAATTCTACGACCACAGGAACAAACCAAAAACCACATTTCCTACTTTCATTCAAAGTTTTCGTCAGTAAATATATATTTTTCGATGTATACGAGTATGTTCAAACAGTAATTTAGTTTACATAATGTTGAATTCCTTCTTTAGAAGTTTTTAAGTACAGTTCGGAAGGATTGACATCCAGGCAACCAATCCTACCACTCTTCAGTTACAAAAAAAATTAACTTTGCTGGAAACAGTTCCAACAGCTAATTTAATTAATTTTGATACATATTTCGATTAGACAACAAGTTGACTGCTCCAAAACGTAAACACATTATTTCCATAGTGAAATATGAGGAACTGAAAACGTTAAAAATATTTCGGTTAGTCGTTTATTATGAGTAGGGGAAAAGCTGGAACAATGAGACACTTTTTTTTTGAAAAGGTTATATCTCCGAACCCTTTTGAGCTTACAAAATTGTTATTTGATGGTATCTTACGAAAAGTTTTCGGTGCATAATGCTGTCAAAAGCTTTGTGAATAAATACTGTATCACCGTATAGAAAATAAAATAAAAAAAAATTAGCCGTCACGGGACGCCCGGCAGATGTGAAACATTCAAGTTTACATTGAAATTCATAATTTTGAAAAACCATCCAACAAATATGGAGTGAAATAATTTTTAATAATTAAGTATTTCGTTAATTAAATCAATATATTTGTCTTATCATTTTATCATAATATCAATTATTACAGATTATAAGTATTCATTTATAAACACATAGGAACAAAATTTTCCTCAACCCACCCATCAGATACTGCCACCACCGCCATACTCCCAGTCCACCTACAACTAGCAACCAACCATCCACCATTTTTTATAAGTTTTTCATCACCGAATACCTACCACCAGTGACCACCCAACCCACCACCTTCCATTTTTGTCGATTAACTCCCCAGAGTAAGTCCCCCTTACCACCACCATTTACGCAGCCCATTTACAACCACCAACCAAGCATCCGCCATTTTTGACAATTTTTTCCTCACCCCCCCCCCCACACCAAAACCCCCCAAGCAGCAACCACCCACCCCACCTACAACCAACCACCTAATATTTTTGTCAATATTTCCCCCCTACCAACCCCCAACCACAAACGCCATCTACCCACCATGTTTGTAAATTTTGTTTCATCCACCCCCCAACATCCGCCTCAAAATCCACTCCACCACCAACACAACCTTCAACCACCAACCAACCACCCACCATTTTTGTCAATTTCCCTCCGACCCCAAACCAAAACCCCACCAGTAACCACCCACCCCACCCTCAACCAAACACCCCACCTTCAACCACCCACCCACCATTTTCGTCATTTTTTTCTTCACCAACTTTCCCACACCCCACCCCCACATCAACCACCCACCCCACCCACCCCACCTACCACCAACCACATACCATTTTAGTCAATTTTTCCCTCCAACCAACTATCTACCATTTTTTAAAATTCTTTCTACAACCCTCACCAATCATCCAGCCCAACTACATCATACAACCACCAACCGACCATCCACAATTTTTCACCCCCCCCCCCCCCTCCCATAACCCTACTCCACTACCACCCTACCCCCTCCACCACTACCGCCCCAGCATCACCACAGCGACCACCCATCCTACAACCACCAACCACTCAACACTTTCCACTTTGAAAAATGTTATCAAGGGTCGTGCCATCTTTTCGTTACAATTACGATCGATTTTACTGCCTAGGTGCGCCAATAGATGTTTCACATCAAAATTCTTCTTAAAAATGTTTCTATATCAAAAAAAAAGTGTTATAATCGCGCGATTTGATCGCATGATTTACTACTTGAACATATTTGTTTTTGGGATATTGGTTTGGGGATTTTCGGCTTGTAGATTTTCTCTTTGGCGATTTCGGGGATAGGGATTTTACTGTGGGGATTTTGCGTTTGGGGATTTTTTTGGGGCTTGTGTTTTGTGGCAAACGTTACCAACCCTTAAAAAACGTAAAAAAATTAATGCACTATACGACTTTTGACGAAAACGCCCCTTGAAAGTGGGCGTGTTTAAAAATTTTAAACACTAACTGAGCTTTGATCATTAGTCAGTTCTAAGGCATATTTAAGAAAACTACAGCTGAAAAAAAACGATCATACCTGAACAGAGGTATTTTATCAAAATAACGGCTTTAAAAGTGGGCGTATTGAACACAAGAAAATGTAGAGATATATTTTTCATAAAACTAACGAAAGTAAAAAAGGTTTAAATTGAATATTGGTAGTACTTTAAATTTTTAAAAAATACGTTTTTCGTTCTTTCATGAAAAGTGGGCGTCAGCCACACTCAAAATTTGATTTTGATTTCACACACAAGCTGTTTATGTGCAAGTAATACCCACAAAATTTAATGTTTTTCGCTTTAATATAACAATTGTTATTTTATAAAAACTGTAATGTTGGTTTTGTATGAAAAATGGGCGTCAGCCACGCCCAAACTGAAATATTTTTATTTAATTGGAAGAACGTTTACCTAAAGCTTACGTGTGCAAAATTTTAGCGTTATGCTTTTATCGTAACTGTATAAAAAATATAATTTAATTTGACCAAATTGAGGTTGTTCATCAAAAATTGCGATTGTGGGCGTGTTTGTGGGTGGATTTTTCCGGTTCAAGAACTTAGCCTTACTCTTGAGCCAAAGATTACAGAGGTAGTCAAAAGTATTTACACAACGAGCTTTTTTGCATTGAAATTCAATTAAATTAAGCTCTTTTTGTGTAAATACTTTTGACTACCTCTGAGAGTATAAATATGGACGGACGGACGAACGGACGGACATGGCTAAGTCGACTAGGCTTTTGAATCTGATTCAGAATATATGTACTTTTCTATTCCTAACGGTATTATTTCTCTATGTTACAAACTCCACACAAAATACAATATACCCATTCTATGGAATAGGGTATACAAAAATCATAAGAGCTAAGACATGTCTCACTGTTCGACTTTTGAATCTGTCTCACTGTTTAATTTTTATCATTTCCAAAAGTAAAAAAAATTGATTTTTTTTAAACACAAAATAAGCAAAAATATAAAAAAAAGATAACCTGAATATTTGATGTTGGTACACACAAAAATTGGAGAAACAAAGAGTATTGAGCGAAAAGTCTGGTAGGTAAGTCTGGTAAGAGTTGTTGGATGAAGACTAAAGGGGCCAGCGGTAGTTTTCACATCTCAGTGGTAGGTCACTGACTTTATACTCTGGATAGTCCTTTTATCCAAATAGATAAGTATAGGGCTTTGTTCTTTAGGCGTGGCATCTTCCCTTCCAATTAAAAAAATTGTCCCGAAACATCCAAACTGCCTAAGATATAGATGATTTAACTGTTGACGATACCCAAGCAAACGAAATCTGAAACTGCACGTGAAAAAGCCAGACTTTAAACAGACCACATACAGCCGAACAACTTGTGATGGAGCCCTAGACAACATCAGAACCAACCTTATACACACAGGGAGGGAGATCGGTGTAAGGTTGTTCGAAAAAAAAATTTCACTTTTTTGTCAAAAATTCAGAGTTTTAAAGTTAATATTTTGAAATTCGCAATATGCTGTCGCGAAGCTGCAATCGCAAGAGACTGCAAACCTCGTCTTCTCAAACCTCTCGGCATGCCCGCACCAGCGCCAAAACTATATAAGACCAGTATCAACATTGCAAACTGGCCATCAGATATGCAGCTACTGGTGCTTTGGGTTTCACTAGGCAACACCTGGTTCGAAGTCTGGTCCACACAGCATAGAACGAAACATATCGGGCAATTCGGCAGGCCAGAACAAGACTGCCAAGAGTGCATTCCGTGTGATCTTTTATTCAGAAAAAAAAAAAAACAGAAAATTAAAAAAAAAACTGTTTGAATGCTCGAAAGTTCTGCCAGAGGGTCAGGCATACGCTAAAGGGGTAATACAAAACTCAAACTGAAGCCTGTCAAGACGAGGGTGGAAATTTATTAAATTTTAGGCACAGTCCAGTGCTGAGATTTGTAATGAATTCTGCAGACTGTTAAACGTTGACGACAATTTGGTTAGTTGGTTGGCTTTTTGGCAAAATGACTTTGTTTGATTTGGTCGATTGAGAACAAGACTTCCGTCCATTGCCAGAAGCTCTAAAGCATCCCTTCCGAGGTCTTCAAAGCAGCTTATGATGACTTCTTTATCAGCATGTATAGCTATTAACTAATCTGAATGAAAGAATACATGACGAATGGAAATGTCGCTTGTAAAATCTTGTAAGCTTTTCTGTGTGAAGGTCTTAAAAACACTTTCATCCTTGTCCTCATTGGCTCCAATCATTGTGGTTTTACTGTTTTATGCCAGGTAATTCAATAATCGGCCAAATTTTCATACCCCCACAGATCTTAGAAAAGATCCAAGAATTCCAGAATTTTAAAGTCGCAACCACCTATTCTTAGTCTTGGCTAAACGTCACTTTGGGTTCCACCCACTATAATCATTAAAAATAAAAAAAATTCAAATCCGTCGGACCAGTTTTTATAAAAAACTTTTCGAAATCATATTCCAAATTATTTTTGAGTATGCCAACATCTTGCAGTTTGTAGTTCTTATCAAAAAACCAAAAAATTTAAAATTCTTCAAAAGACCTTTTTTGTAAAAACCAAAAATTAAAAAAAAATAACTTTTTTTTTTAAAAGCCTAAAAAAAGTTTTTTTTGGAGAATTTAAGAATTATGTTCTACTAGCTGACCCAACGAACTTTGTTTTGCCAAAATTAATTAATGTATTGAAAAAAATAATTCTTTCATACGCATTTAGTAAAAAGCTGATATTTTTTTTAAATACAAACAGAAATTTCAATTTTATTTATGTTTATAGACCGTGTGATTTTAAGTCAATTCGGGCCATAAATAAGAATTCGTGATACATATTAAAATTTTTATCGAAATCCGTTTAGTGGTTTACTAAAAAATCTGATCTGTGTCAGGTTCCTTAAAAATATATTCTAACCAAAAAAAAAAAACACCATTCAGAAAGTTTTATCAAAATCGTACACAGAGAAAAATGTACCACATTAAATAGAAAAAAGTAATAAGATTTCTCTATGGTTTTCATCCAATAAGGAAGTCTTATTAAAACCATAGAGATAATCTTATCAAAATATTGATGACCATTTTATGGGATATCCAATCCATTTTTAAGAAGATTTCTTATTAAGTTTCAATATGACTTCTTGAAACAATAAGAAAAACTTAATGAAACGTATGAGCAAATCTCTTTGAAACAATAAGAAGATCTCATTGATTACATGTGCAAATCTTTTAGATACAATAAGAAGATCTTATTGACGTCTTATTGAAAAGGAGTGAAAATCTCGCAGAAATTTAAAATTTATTTCAAAAATTTCAAATTCTTGTCTTTTAATGATTAATTCACTTAGCTAAAGTAATGACTAAATATACATATTTTTTTAAAACTATTTCTTGTAGCCTTACATAAATTTACATAACAACATATAAACAAAATAAATATTTTTTTATTAAAAAAGGCACTATAAAAAAAGTAACTATAAACAAAATTTGTATAAGAAATGGAAGGTGTTTTCATAAATCAACGCCGATACCCCAAAAAATAATCTTTGTGTCTCTTTGATGTCCTGATCCCTCCATAGAGCAAACACGGAACACTGATCGCCAAAATAATATTTTATTGTTAAATTTCATTTAGATTTACAAGTCAGTTCCTTTAGACCTATCTTTAGTAATTCGTGTAAAACAACGGGCCTGCTTCAAATTGTCTAGATGTGATTTTTTCTTTTGTCACCTAAAACGACATGCAGGGAAACGCTGCATAAGTATTCTACCCCGACCCTGAAATACAGGGACAACACCAAACAATGCTAACAATTTAAAAAAGCCAAAACCATCTGAACATCTTATATTTTCGAAATTAAAAAAAAAAATATCCATTAATTTATATCAAATTCATCCAATCTAGCATTTAAACATTAATTCCCAACTTAAGTTGCAACGTTAAAGCCATTTTTTACTGCACAAACTACTTATTGGTTTGTTAAATGACAAATCACATACCGACAAGATTGTGTGTGATTAAAGTGAAAAAGCTACAGAAGCTAGAGGAGCTGGTTTAAGGCTCAATCTCAAAGAGGTCCCTCTGGTTCATGTATATATTTGTTAAAAGTAGAAAAGCATCTGAAGGAGCCATGTTACAAAAGCCAGGCAAGAAAAGTGCAAAAAATAAAACCAACTACAACAACAACAACAACGACGACGACTAAGAAGACTTGTGCCGAGAAGAGAACACTGTTTACCAACTAACGACGATTGTATGACTTCAGTTTGAGAATCTAAAAAAAAAAAAAAAAACAGAAAAAAAAGTAAAAATAAAAAAATTCAAAGTGAGTTTTATGTTGAAAGTTTTGCCAACAAATAAACGACTAAGGCGGATGAGATGGGGTATGGTGTATATGAGAGGTCCTGGAGACGATAAAGGGCGATGTTGGTAAATGCAATACGAAACTTTTCCTTCATCAAAGCTACAAGCCCAAAACAAAACATTGTTCATTCGATTCACTTTTATTTCGTATCCTTCGGTATACTTTCGTCCTTTCGTCTCGTTGTCGGTCGGCGTGACGGTCGTCGTCGGTTGGTTTGTTAGTTGTTCGGTTGGTTCGTGTATTGGGTGGGTGGACGTGTGTGTGTGTGTATGTGTTTGTACTCTTATCCAAGAAAAACTTTACTCTATTAAAAATGGATTTGTATTTAACGGGCGTACAAAAGACGGAAGTTAAATGGTTAGAATAACAACGATAAAAGTCGTTAAAGGCTCCAAAATTAATTTTAACCATTAAAGGACTAAGTCATATAAGGGAATACGAGTAGAATAGTAGTTTTTGTTTTCTTAATGTTCATGTGTGTGTGTGCACTGTGTAGTGTACGATATGATTGAATTGAACTTGTTGTTTGTTTCTTTTTTCTTTCAATTCAATGAACTTAACATTTTAAAGGATTTCGTTTTGCATTCCTTTAATCGAGTGCAAGTGTTTTGTTTAGTAAATGTTTTATTTAATTGGATTTTGGAGTTTTTTTAAGTTATCCATTGACAATGAAAAACTCTGCTTTGGATTCTCAATTGTTTTCAAACCATTAGCAGATTTAATTTCAGCTACACTTCGTCATTTAAGACAAAAATAGAATCCCAATAGCAGATGGTTTCACAGTGGCAACTTGCGGTATTCGTAAGGTCTAATCATACATACAAATAGTGGTCAAATTACAAAAATTTCGACACAGCTTAATTTTAGTGGAGGGAGCACCATAAAAAATAAAGTGTCGAAATTCCCCATCTATCCCAATTGTACCTACTAAAAAGTAAAAAAGTTATCCGGGGTCGGTCAAAACTTGAGGTTTTGGGATTTTTTCGAAAACGGTAAGTTTTATAAAGTAAAGTGCACGATTAGGTCGCACGAAGTTGCTCTACTGTGTGGCAGTGGTCTTGGGCTGGAGATTTTGGAAAAAAAACAGTGAAAATTACTTAAAAATCACTAGTTAAAACTTTTTTTTTTTTTTTTTTTGCAAAAAATGAAGTAGGTAAGCCATCGATTTAGTATACATATATAATAATTTGAATTAAAAAAAAATCAAAATCGTTCGACCAGTTTTTTTTTTAACCGGTTTTTTTTTAAAACATATTTTCGAAAACATATTTCAAATTTGTTTTGAGAATTCCAAATTCTATTACTTTTTAGTTTTTATCAGAAAAATAAAATTCAAAAATTAATATTTTTTAAACCAAAACAAAAAATTTGTTTTTGTAAGATTTTAAGAATTAGTATTATTTCGTCTATAAAAGTATAAGAGGGGCTTTACATTAAACATTTCATCGAAATCCGTCAAGTGGTTTACGAAAAAATCTGATTTAAAAATAAACAGTCTTATGGAAGGGACCGTTATAAGACTTTTCTTGAAAAATCTATTTGAATCAAAACAAACCAATTATACAAAAACCACTTTTAGAAAGTTTTATGGAAATCGTTTTTGAGAAAAATGTATTTTTCATTTAAATTCGTATGACAGGTACCGTTGGTTTTAGAGCTAGAATGCTAATCCCGAAAACCCCTCTGAAGGACGTCATTATAATATTGTGTACCGAATTTGAAGCAAATCGATTCAGCCGTTTAGGGTGTAGGTGCCGATACAAAAAGTCATGCACTTTATTTTTTTTACGAATGCATAACTTGCCTTATAGTGGGTACCTATAATCGCAAGTTAAAAGTAGCCTAGATAAAAGTTATAGATCTTAAAATTTTTATTTACAAAAATGGTCCTAATACTTTTGTTTTTCTAAGAATCACCATTTTTGAGATAACGTGATTATAAAACTTGAAGGAGTCACGTTCTTTATAGATCAGGATCGATAATTTTTGAAACCAAAAATAGATTATAGTAGGATGAAACCAGTTGGAAAAGGAAAAGCATCTATCAATTATGAAAGCAAAAATAAATTACGGTCGAACTATGTTCGGGAAGTGGGCGGGAGGGGGTTTTAAGGGTTTTATGGAAAAAACGGTCTATCTCGATTTCCGGCAAAACTACAAGTCCTATGGAAAAAAGTTAAACAGCAAAGTTGTAGGTTATTCAAAGGTCTACAACTTTTGTAAACACACTTTTTTCACATAACCTTAAAATGTATGTCAATAATTCAAATAGCAAAATTTTTGGTTTTTTTATTTTTATCTTTTACAAAAACATTTTTATTACACAAAATGAAGGCTTGCCGTTTTATGCATCAAACCCACTTCAATTTTTTTGATTAAAAATAATAATTTTTTCACCAAATTTTGACTTAATATCGAAAAAACACCCTAATTTTCAATCGGAAAATCTCACCAATATATTTGCTTTTTTTTAAATTCGATGTGCTTTCTTTAAGCTGTTTATTAAAATTTACACTTTTTAAATTTTTTATTTTTTTGCTTGTGTAACATGAAATTTTACGTTTTTCGAGTAATTAAAGTGTACATTTTTATGAATAGCTCAAAATTCTACATAATGGTTAAAAAAATTTCGGATTCGAGTTTTGTTGTTGGTGTTTTTGTTTTATTAAAAACAATAGTTATGTGAATTTTTTTTTAATTTTTTTTTCTTGATAAAAATGGCAGTATTAAAAATTGAAATATATTTCCTAAAAATTGTTGAAAAAAACCGTTCATTAAAAAAATAAATATTTTCGCCCAAGGATTTATCATAATTTTCATATCTGAGGAGGAACTCCAATATCACATTTTTTCTGGATAGAAATCTAAGAAACAGAGCTTTGTATCACAAAGACATCTCCACAATGTTTCTCGCCTCAACTTGTATTATCACTACTTTGATAAGCTATGTCCAGCGAAAAAGCCAATTAGAATCCTCCCATGAATCAATATTGATCCGTATAATAGACGTTATTCATGGGAATGCTCATCAATTTGTTCTCGAGTCCAGTTTTGGACATACTGTTAGGTAAATAGTACAGACAGTGCTTATTTAGTCGCACCTCAAGACGTTAACCGAACCCTCTTTCACTTCCCATTGCGATATAGACAGACATTCAAAGTTAATGTGCACTAGGAGGTATCTCTTATTCAACCTTCCTAATGCTATATGCATTGCATTCATACTGTGTTAATTCCTGATAAGATAAGGGTATTAATAGTCCATTGAGTTAGCGTTCATTTCAAAAAAGAAACCAAGAAATCTTCTTTGAAAATTCTAATTTTAAATCAAGTTCAAAGGAAGGTTGGTACATTAAGGCTATAATTCCTATGAAATTTATTTTAAAACAATGCAACCGCTTTCGAGAAAAATTTGCTTTTAGTTAACGTTTGGTGAGTTTGATAAAAAAAAAAACTGCTTTCTTAAGAATTGTTTCCTACGCCATTTAAAGTGAATTTGTTTAAACTTATTAACCGATAGGGGTTTCAGATTCCAGTCAAAATAGACATTTCAAATACAAATATTCCTACAGAGCTCAATTTTGGTGGAGACCTTTGGTACACCATAAGAAATAAAGTGTCGAAAGTCCCCATGTGTGCTAAAAAAGTTATTCCGAGTCAAAAGTCAAAATTTGAGGTCTTTGGATTTTTTTTTTGAAAACGGTAACTTTTATCAAAAAAGTAGCCTAGACAGAAGTTATAGATCTTAAAAAAATATCTACAAAAATGGTTTTAATACTATTTTCTGAGAATCAATATATGTAAGATGTCGTACATACATGATATAGTCCAGACTAGACGCCAGGTTGGAAAAAGTCGGTATAGGTGGAAAAAGGTCGGAACGAAGTTTTTGACCTCGAGGGCACTGTCAAAATTAATAATAATAATAATAATTTAAACTATATGCCTGAAAGACCAAAGGTCTTTTAGATGCAAACTGCACGGCAATAGTTAGAAGGAATAGAATGATAGGAAAGATTTTTTGTTGGCACAATGGATTGACAAATAGGTGATATTTATCTCACGAAAATCCCACAGGTCTTTTAGATGCAAACTGCACGGCAATAGTTAGAAGGAATAGAATGATAGGAAAGATTTTTTGTTGGCACAATGGATTGACAAATAGGTGATATTTATCTCACGAAAATCCGACAGGTTGAAGCTGGGGGAATACTAAAAAATGTCTGCCCAGGCTGGGGTTCGAACCCACAACTCTTAGGTTAGCAACCAAGCACTGCATCCACTGTACCATTGCCACCCCCCCCCCACACCAGTAACCACCCACCCCACCTAGAACCTCAAACCATTTTTGTCAATTTTTTCATCACTCCCCCCAGCCCAAACCAAATCCCTCCAACAGTAACCACCTACCCCACCAATAACCACTTACCCCACCTACAACAAACCACCCACCATTTTAGTCAATTTTGCCCTCCAACCAACTACCCACCATTTTTGACAATTTTTTCCACAACCCCACCCCCTCACCAACCATCCAGCCCACCTACAACCACCAACCAACCATCCATAATTTTTGACAATTTTTCAATACCCCCCGTAGCCACCACCCTCCTCCCCCATACCCACTCCTACACTACCACCTCGCCCCCTCCACCACTAACCACCCCACCCCAACCAACGATAAACCAACCTACAACCACGCCCAACACGCTCCAGTCACACTTTGAAAAATTTTATCGAGCGTCATGCCATTTTTAGTGACGATTACGATCGATTTTACTGCCTAAATCCGGCAATAGATGTTTCACATCAAAAATGTAAATTAAATTGATTGAATTCTTTGTTTGAACATATCTTTCGGTCTAATCAATAGAGGATACGTATCTACTTACTGTTTTGTTCCAATTCTCCATTTTGTCTCCCACTCTTCTGATCATCTTCATCAATTACTTTCTGCTTTCAACATCTAACCAACAAAGTTTAAGTTAAGACGATAATACCCTATCAGTTATCTATACTAGTTTTCAGATTCCATATCCTATTTTGGATATGTGATACTGCAGCGTATGATTAGACTATGGAACCCAGTTCCTGTCAGAAATCTTCAATTGTAAATTTACAACCGGATGGAATTAAATTATTGAAATCTATTGTTCTAGCTTTTAGCGTAAGATAACGACATAGGAATGTTGCTACTATCCATGAGAGGCAGAGAGAGGCAAATGTAAGAATCGGTGTCGCTTAAACACAAAGATTTGCCGACTGACCTTGTAATTTTGAAACTCTTATAAGCAGTGCTCCAATAATAACACAGTTGTAATGCCTGCCTTTCAAGAATTCTTCAAACTAATTGCACATTGCAGAGATTGGCTCTGAAACCACACAAAGGGCATCGGTATCAGTTTTAAGATCTTTAAGCCCGTTCGTTGCTCATACAAACCCTACTTACTTTTCCGATTAATCTACTTTTCGTATTCGTATATTTTAGTGACTTCTCCTCATCAATTTCCAGTGGTGACTGGATGTTTAGTTTTTTCTTACATTCTTCGAATATATGTAGGTATGGCATACCTTTTCGAAAAAAATGTCCCACCTAGTTTAATTATTGCTGTCCATTTAGAGCAACCTATTTAATAAAGGCAGTCTGAATCTCGTTAAATTCTGCACACGATTAATAATCTCAGAAACACCAATTTTTTATATTGAAATATTGATTTAAACTTAATGGTTGCCACCAGCAAATTACGCCCCAACGACGCCACAGATAACGAGTGGCTTCGGCGATTCTATTATATAAAATCAATCACGAGGATCGCCCGTCACTCCATTTTTATCAGAGGCCTGGTGGCTCCGCTGGTGCTGTCACCAACACGCATCCAAACAATTTTTAACGTATCTACGCTTCCATTTGCAACACATCCATCTTTGGACAACCTTCACCGTTCACAAAATCTAATTTTGAACATCGCATCGTCTCGCTTCAATTGCTTACGGCGGAATGCAGTCAATTTTAATTATCTTTATTTTTTTTTCGCCCGGAATAGTTCCCAAATATGCAACACATTCTGGCTTCTGCATACAAACGTGAATGGATGACAATATATGTATATCAAGGTTTTCGTCAGATAGTTGCTCCGTTCGTGGACAAAATGTCTTCCATACTTCAACTGCAGGAAAAACGCATTCAATTTGCTTTTAGCTGCATATCCATCCAATCAATTAAGGGAAAGTATAAGTAGTGTGATGTTAGACATTCAGGAGAAGACCAAAAACTTTAGGGTCGTCATCGTTGAGATTTGCTTGAAACATCTTTAACAATTATTACTTTTCGCTCTTACTGAATTTCTAGCCCGCTTTTCCTTCGACAATGGTAGGGTAGCTATTGTGAAACCCTATTGGCTCTGACTGACATTTTAAAGTTGCGTGGCAGGTATTTATTGAAATAATAAATTTCAACCGCGATTCATAATGATGACGAGCTTTTGACCCCCCTTCGGAAAATTTGAAATTGTGATGGCATCAAGTGTTTACTTAACCTTGTTACCTTCTTGTGAAATTCCGTCTTACATTAATATTTAGCAACAACTATGGAAAACTTTCAACAACTTCAATTTACTTCTCACCTTTGGTCGCTTCAGGTTATTTATATAAGTTATATTAGTTGCACATAAACATCTTGTGTATGAAAAAAAAGATGATTTTAAGTGTTGCTGACGTCCACTTTTCATAAGAAACTATAAAAAACTTATTTTGCAAGTAAACAGTGGGCGAGAGTGGGACTTAAAGTAACAGGGGTAAGAAGTAACAGCTAAAAAAACACAGGTTCCTCTTAAAATTAAGAATTGCGTCAAGGAGAAAAATGTGCATCCTTTCCATATCTACCAGCATGCCTACTTCAGGTGTCAATCGGACGTCAACGAGAAAAGTTCTGTGGTGGTCCCAAAGAATAGCAGGATTCTAATTTTTTTTTTTTTTTTATTTTTGGTCCTTCTCCTCACACGGTGGTTGTTTTTTGTAAACATCCGTTTAAGTTTTGGTTGTGTTCGTGTGTATATCTTATATGTATATGTATGTGTGACATCCGATTTTTTGTAAATTGATTTTTTCGTATGAAATTTCATGGTGGGGCAAGTTGTAACACTTTTGCGGGGTAAATTGTAACATGTTAAAACATTCCCGTTGATTTTTTTACTGATCGTTTGTGAACAACCACGATCGAGAATCGTTTTCTTCTTTCGTTTTTTAAATTTTTATTTTGTGTGATATGTAGTTGTAGATATGTAAATATAATTAGAAAAAAGGTCAATAGGTTATGTAGTCCTCACCAACAGCGATTTTTGAGAAAAAAAAACAAAGTCTTCACCAGAAATGAAGCAAAAAAAATGCCAACCCAAAAGAGGCCCAAGCCCAAGCAAAAACAACAGGTGAAGAAAAAGATATCAGCCCCTCCATCAGAAATTGATGATGATCAACAAAATTTATGTCCCGTTTGTTGTGGGTTTGTATGTCCTGACAGCTTGACGGGGGAAAATTGGGTTCAATAATTTTGCATAATATGCAAAAACTGGATTACTTTAAATGCGTCCATTGATTAAATTTATTGTATTCGTATGATTAAACACGGATAAAGATTCTTCTTGAAGAAAAATTGTAAAAAATGGGGTGGTTGTAGTTGGTGTGGGTGGTGAAGATAAAATTGTCAAAAATAATGGGTGGTTCGTTGAAGGTAGGATGGGTGTTTGGTGTTGCGGGGGATTTGGTATGGTTTGGTGGGGGAATTATCAAATATGGTGGGTGGTTGGTTGGCTGTTATAGGTGGGTTGGGTGGTCGGCGGTTTAGGTAGTGGGGATGGTTGATTTGATTGGGGGCGATGAAAAAATTGTCAAAAGTAGTGGGTGAGCTGAAGGTGGTTTTAGATGGGGTGGGTGGTTGGATTTGGTGTTGGGAGGGGATGAGGAAAAAATTGTCAAAAATGGTAGATGGTTGGTTGGTTGCTGTAGGTGGGATGAGTAGTTGGCGATGATGTTGAGGTTGGGGGTGATTTGGTGTTGGGGGAGACCAAAAGTGTAAAAATGGTGGGTGAGTGGTTGGTGGTTGTAGGTGGAGTGTGTGGTTGGATTTGGAGAGGGGGGGGAATTTTGAAAAAAAGTTGGGGTGGGCGGTTGGCGGTGGTGGTTTGTGAAGGTGGTTGTGGGGGGGGGGGCTGAGAAACATATGAACAAAAATGGTGGGTGAGTAGCAGGTGGTTGTAGGTGGAGTTGGTGGTGGATTTGGGAGGAGGATTTGGTGTTCGGGAGGGCATTGTCAAAAATAGTGGGTGGTTAGTGGTGGTAAAGAAAGGGGTATTTATACTGTGTGGGGGCAATAAACAATTGTCAAAAATGGTTCGCTGTTGGTTGGTGGTTGTATATTGGGGTGAGAGGCTGATGTGAGGGGGGAAGGGGTGAGACAAAAAATTAAAAAATGGTGGGTGGTTATAAGTGGGGTGGGTTGTTGGTGGTTGGAGAGATATAACCTACACATGAACTGTTTTGTTAGCTGGTTATCACGTAAAATTATCACGCGTAAACCGATTTTACAGACAACCAATTTTTGCTTACACATTTTTAGGACACGCCCACTTTTAAGGGGCGTTTCCGTTAAAATTCTTGCTTTGCATTAATATTTTAATGTTTTCTATCTATTGGTTGCAGTAAGTAAGAAGATAAACATTTCGGTTTGTATTTGTATTCCTTGGTTACGTAGCAGGTTGTGGTTCAGGAACTGTACAATAAACCCATAATTGCTATTTCTATTCAAAATCTAATTTAAATTTTAAAAATTCAAGTTATGTCTTGTTTTGTTCAAATCGAACTGCAAGCTTCAAATTCGATGTCTTCAACCTCATAGTAATTGCCTTGGCAATAAAAAGTCTCAGCTTTGGGCGTGGCATACGCCTCTTTTTATTCCGCCAGCAGTTACTGAACATCGGCCACACAAAATTAATGTTATTGTATTTTTTCCTATCTACTAAAGAAGGACTTTGTTTCTGGAACTGGACAGCGGCTTGCTGCTGTTCCAAACGCATGCACATACAAAAATAGGGAATAGGGTATCCAACAGTTCGTTGCAAACGTACTGTAGCTCTCGCTTATGTTTTTGCTTCAATTCCGCGTGCTTAGTCAATAACTATAGAATTTGTCTTTATCGCGGTGTTCATCTTTAGTCGGGACATAGTACTTTTGATTACCCAATACTTTGGTCTCAATAATCTGTCACTGATTTGTTTTAAGCAGGGTACTTTGAATGCCTTTGGAATCAGCCACAGCAATTTCGGTGCCAAGTGTGCAGAAGGTACTGTCAAAAAACTCTTTTTTTTTTGTTTAAAAATATGTTATGGGTGGCTTTAATTCCTCGTAGAGTGTAGGGTAGCAAAATTATACTTCCATCTATCCCGACTCCCTGGAACTGGTCTAGTCTGGTGAAAACTGTAGCCGCTATTGAATAACCTAGACTGAGTTTTTTTTGCAACAGATGGCTCTGAATAGTGTTTTGCATTCCAACGTGTCTATTGCCCTGAGAATTCCCTTCGAAAGACTGTTGCATGATCTCCGAAAATAATTTGGTGTGTCCTTTCGTATTCAACAGTTCAACGTTCACCTCCTCACATCTTCATCATACTAAGATCAATGTAGATCCATTGTGATACCCTTGGGGATTTAAGGCCCAATAAGCATGGGACCTATGGAAAACCTTTATAAAGGGTGTTTTTCTTAGAGGTGTGGTTTTCAAGAAAAATCAAACGCATATAATTTAATGTTTTGGCCAAGAATTTAGCTTATTATGTTTTAAAAATGATTTCGCCATGGCTGGCTCGAATAAATTCCAGCCGAGAGAGGCCCAATGTTCGACCACTTTTTGCAGTAATTGGGGCTGTATGTCAGCAATAACGCACCGAATATTCTCTTTCAAGGCGTAAATCGTCTCGGGCTTATCTACTTAGACAAGTGACTTCACATAACCCCACAAAAAAAGTCCAGCGGTGCTAAATCGCACGATCTTGAAGGCCACACCATACAGGCCCTCGACGCGAAATAATGCACTAACCAAAAGTTTCCTTTAATAAATTGATTGTTTCGTTGGCTGTATGACATGTAGCGCCGCGCCGTCTTGTTGGAACCAAAGGTCGTCTACATCAACATCCTCCCATTCAGGCACAAAAAAAAGTGATTAATTATGGCTCTATAGCGTTCCCCATTGACTGTAACATTATGGCCGGCTTCATTTTTGAAGAAATACGGAGCATTGATTCCCTCTGCCCATGGAGCACACCAAACAGTGACTTTTTGAGGATGTAACAGCGTCTCTACAATATGGCTTGTGGATTATGATCACTCCCAATACGACAATTTTGCTTATTAACGCACCCATTCAACGAAAAGTGAGCTTCATCGCTGAAAAAAATTTTCTTGTGAACATTGAAAATCGTTTCACGGGTATAACCATGTTTTTCAAAATTAATTTTCACAATTTGCAAACGTTGTTCAGAGGTAAGTTTATTCATTATGAAATGGCAAACCACACTCAGCATAAATCAAGTGACAGCTGTCAAAAAGACCAACTCCGAAATAAGTCTTGCAAGATTTAAAACCACACGTCTAAAAAAACACCCTTTACAATCGCAAGCCCTTTTGTGGTGTTGATAAATCTAAGCAGGTTTGCACCCGTTTGTGCTGATAGGTCTTCGAAGTCCTGGAAGAAATGTGTTCCTAGAACTTCATTTCTTAAACGGTATAGTGCTGGACAGTGACGGAGAAAATGCGGAGTCATGCACGTCTTTATCGTCACAACCTCTGTACTCTGTGATAACATCGCATGTTGTCAGTATGATCCCAAGGCATCAAAGGTAGTTTTTGTTTAGCTATGTAAAATGTGCTCCGTTCTTTGTTTATTTAAGTAGAGCCACAGTTTCCTGCTTATGACACAGGAGTCGAGTGAGTTCCATCTCATGTTAGCTGCAGCGAGTACTTGTGTACTGATCGGTTGGGTTCTAGGGATGATCTTTTTCTTGCCAGCTCATTAGCTCTTTCATTTCATTGCACACCACAGTGGCCAGGAACCCAGCAGAGTCATATGTTGTGCTGCCTGCCAAGAACCTTTGGCTCTTCGTGACTCGATCCTGAACTTTATACTGTCGAAAATAATAGTTGCCATTAACTTATAAAAAGACAAGCTTCATAATAACTTCATCCTTTGCAGTCCAGTACGGAAAAACTTTCACTTTCTCAAACAGCTTTTACTAGGTCAAAGAAAATACAAGAAGCCTTTTCGGGGACTGCTTTTAGGAGTTCTTCAATTCCAGCTGCTTTGAGTTTCCGTAAAAGATTCATCGCATTTCATATATCTTTGCTTTGTTTAGGGGGCTAGTTTAAATACCCCAAGATGACCTGCAATTATTTTTTAATGTTAAGAATGACAGTTTTAAAAAAGGAAAAACCGTCTTCAAATAAGATTATACAGCTTTCACCTACTGATTCGTATAAGACATGGAATTTCGATTAGCCTTGGGTTGTGTAAACGTTCCTTTAAGAATCTCCTTTCCATTTTCCTTTTTCGCTCATCAAGCATTTCTCGTAGACTTCCTTCCAGCCGCCACTCTCATCGAAGACATATCGTTCTCCAAAGTGAAATCCCTTTGAATTGTTTCCTCCTCGGGAATCAACAATTTTCCAAATTCAAGTTAATTAATCCACGAGCTGTCTACGCATTAACAACCCAGCATCTTACCGCCTTCCCAAACTTTTTATTTACACTTGGTCTTCATCCTGCCCGCTCACATTCAGTATATACCGTGTCTATGGTTCAAGAAAAATCGTTTTTACTTTTTCAAAAAAAAAAAGCCAAGAATTTACGATATTTGTTCAATTTTATCTGGAAACACTGGTTTAATGTGAACGCAAACGGAATCAATTCACACAACAACAACAACAACAATTTATTCAAACAGAGAAGTAAATGACCGGAATCCAGTAATGAGATTTGTAATGCACTCATTCAGCACAAAGGCAAAATTTTGTTTCGTTTCATTAATCTTTTCCTTACACCCGAAGGCATGCCCCAGTATATTCCATGAATCTTTTCCAACCATATACCGTATACTACACCATCGGATTCCCCATTCCTATATATAATAGCACAGAAGCAGAAGTGTGGTAAAATGGTAAAAGAAAGAACTCCTCATCCTCATCATCATCTCATCCTTCAGAACATTGAACGTCGTTTTTGTTGTTGTTGTTGTTGGCTGCTGGGTTTGGTTTGGGTTTGAAGGACGAAGGACTCCGTCTGACTGATTACTCTGAGTAACGTTAAACACCACAAGAGATGTCACTAAAGGAATTACCCGCTTAAAGGAGTATATATTTTTATTATTTTTTTTTTATCCTTCCTACTTTTTTTTTAATTTCAATTTATAATTAAAAAATAATCCCACTTGGTACCCATTTTCAGCGATTTTATATTTTCTAAAGAACCATTGGAGTTGGAGGCATCAGTCAAGTAACCAACCAACAACAGCGCTATAATGGAGCATGAAAATCAATATTTTTCTATTCATCACAAGAAGAAGTAGGTAAGGAATTATTTATTGTTAAAAAAAGAAAAAAAAATCAAAATGGGAAAAAATAAAAAATGGTTGGGAAAAAAAAATCTCAAGTCAATTGAACAACGCAACGTGCCGGCACATATTATTTTTTATTATATAAATGTGTGCTGCTTGTGCTCGCTGGTTGCAGGATAATGCGTCAATTCTTATTCACTTTTATTTTAGTGAAGTTATACAGTGTTGTGTGACAAAAAAGGAAAAAAAAATAATATAAGTTGGGAATAGGACCTTTTTGAGAAATTTGAAGGGCTCCATGTTAAATAAAATGCACGACTGGGTTGCTCGAACTTGCTTGAACTTGGTGGAGTCAGAGATCGAACCCAGAACCTTCGGCGTGGCAGTCCGACACACTTCCCACTACGCCACGGGGTACTACGTATTGAATTTTAAGAAAATAAATTTTTCGAAATCATTTGCCCAGTTTTTCCAAAAACAGGTTTTTTGAGAAACTTTTCGAAAACATATTTCAATTTTGTTTTTAATAATGTCAAATTCTAGTATGAATTGTTGTTTTTTCTATCAGAAAAATAGAATTTAAAAAAAATTATCAAACCGTTTTTAAAAAAACTAAAAAAAAATTTTTAAAATTTCCTTTTTTTTAAACTCAGAAACACTTTTTTTGTGAAAAATTTATTAATTAACATTTTTTCGTTAATAAAAAAGCACACTAAAAATTTGGTCGGAATCCGTCAAGTCGTTTACGAGAAAATCTGATTTAAAAAAACCGGTCCTTTGGGGAGGTACCGTTATAAGACTTTTCCTGAAAAATCTATTCCAACCCAAAACATACAATTTACTCAAAAAACAATAATCAGTAAGTTTTGTCAAAATCGTGCGAGTCGTTTTTGAAAAAAAATGAGTTTTTTTTTTTATTAAAAATCATATTCCAAGTAAGTACCGTTAGTTTTAGAGCTAGAATGCTAATTCAAAAAATCCCTCTGTGGAATATCATAATAAGACCATGTACCTACCAAGTTTGAAGCAAATACAAACAGAATTTTTTCAGCTTTTTTTAAGAAAATATACTAAAACTTAAATATTAAGGATAAACAAATAACCAAGTTCTGTCAGTTTCAAAGGTGGCCTTTTTAACTTATGGCCTGTTAAATAGATATGTAGTTAAATTGAATAGGTAGTTAAACTAGATCTCGTTAGAGTTCTGTAGTTATTATGCGTTTTCGCCAAAAACTAAAAATGCAAAATACTGTCATTTGACCGTTTTTGAGAAGAACTACAAAATGTTGGCTAAAACTGATCATCATGTTGAATGGGAGCCACCGTTAAAAAAAAACACTGAAAAATCTGCACCTCTGTCTTTTTGAAAACTACAATGAACTGTGTTGTACCCCGTGACGTGTAAATGTGGTTAGTTGTCGAGGTACTGCTTTTTACAAGTACCTTAGTGACGAATCCTCTAAGAGTTAATCTTGCAATGAAAAAGTTCTTCTCTACTAATCTTCTAATTGGTGAAATTACATTCTTTGGAAATAAATTCATTTCGCAGGGCGCACTTTCATGCATGCACTCTGGAATAAAGGGAAGCAAATTTAGGCATTTTGTGGGAGAACAAAGGTTGAACTAAAATAATTTCAATACGTTTTGTTGTTGGTCGGCAGAACATTGTAATTTGAAGCACAGAACACAGTATTTTTGCGACGTCCTACAGAGGGGTTCTTGGAATTTGCATTCTAGCTCTAAACCTAACGGTAGGTACCCGCCATATGATTTTTATTGAAAACCTCATTTTCCTCTAAAACGGCTTTTTGTGTTCACTTAATCTTTAGGTTGGAATATATTTTCCGGGAAAAGCCTTATACCGACACCTCCGACTGTTCTTTACAAATCAGATTTTCTCGTTAATCACTTGTTAGATTTTGATGATTTTTTTAAATGAAAAATCACTTTTATAAACAAAAAATACTGTTTCTTAAAATATTCATAAAAGCTTTTTTGGGCTATTTAAAAAAGAGGAAGATTTTGTTTTCATTTCTTGATTATTCCAAAAGCATTTTGACTAAAAACTACAAACAATTGTAATGTGTTTTCGAAAAAAAAAAACTTTTTTTGAAAAACTAGTAGAACGAATTTGAAAAAAAAATTAAATTCAAATTCGTGAAAGAAATTAGATGACTTGCTTCATTTTTTTCCAATATACAGGGTGATTCACCAGCGTTGTGCCAAAAAGCTAGAGCGTGTAGGTTAAGTTGAGACAAGAAAAAAATCGTATAGGAGGGGGGGGTCTATTCCCCTCCGTTTAGCCGGGACGGGCAATTTTCTGAAAAATTGACTTATTTTGTAAAAAAAAATATTTAAAATCAACGGGTTCGTTTACAAAACCGTGTTATACCTTTTTGAAAAGCCAAAAACTTCTCCTTTTATTTTGTTTTTAAATTAAATTGTTTTAACGAATAGTTTAAAAAATATAAATTTTCAAACTCAAAATTTTGAAAAAAAATTTGAAAAAATAATTTTCAAACTAATTTTTTTCAAAATTTTACGTAATTAAGTATAATTTTTGTTCTCAGAATTCAACGCTTCCATTAATCTTTAATCCAACACTGAAAACCGTATGGCTCTACGACTTTTTCTTGCCAAGGTATTCAAAAATAACCGAACCTACTTCTTCACAAAAACACGAAAAAATTGGCTAAATGGTCACTTGTGCCATCCCGTAAGGCTAGGTTTTCTTGTTTTTGTGAAGAAGTAGGTTCCGTTATTTTTGAATACCTTGGCAACAAAAAGTCGCAGGGCCATACGGTTTTCAGTGTTGGATTAAAGATTAATGGGAGCGTTGAATTCTGAGAACAAAAATTATACTTAATTACGTAAAATTTTGAAAAAAATTAGTTTTAAAATTATTTTTTCAAATTTTTTTTCAAAATTTTGAGTTTGAAAATTTATATTTTTTAAACTATTCGTTAAAACAATTTAATTTAAAAACAAAATAAAAGGAAAAGTTTTTGGCTTTCCAAAAAGGTACTCGTATAACACGGTGTTGTAAACGAACCCGTTGATTTTAAATATTTTTTTTTACAAAATAAGTCAATTTTTCAGAAATTTGCCCCTCCCGGCTAAACGGAGGGGAATAGACCCCCCCTCCCATACGATTTTTTTCTTGTCTCAACTTAACCTACACGCTCTAGCTTTTTGGCACAACGCTGGTGAATCATCCTGTAGAATGGATGCGAATGCGGGCTATTATTTTGGAGAATAATCATTTATCGGCGTTTGTACTGTGTTGCGTTCATACTCTCTTAATTTCGTTGGAAAAACAGCTGCTAACTCTTGTCCATCGGAGGTTCAATCCTTTTATTTTGTTCAGAATTTGTATGCGTTTTTGATGTGAAACATAAAAATCGATCGTAATTGTCACGAAAAATGGCATGACGCTCGATACAAATTTTCAAAGTGTGACTGGAGCGTGTTGGGTAATTGGTGGTTGTAGGTTGGGTGGTCGCGTCGTTGGTGGGGGTGGGGTGGTAGTTGTAGTGGTAAGCGGGTGGGGTGGAAATAGATGAGGGGTTATCGGGGGGGGGGGGGTATTGGTGGGGGATTGTTGGTGATTGGAGGGAAAAATTGGCAAAAATGGTGGGTGGTTGGTTGTAGGTATGGTGGGTGGTTACTGTTTAGGAAGAATTGTTGAGAGAGGATAAGGAAAAAGTTATCAAAAATGGTGGATGGTTGGTTGGTAGTTGTGGGTGGGCTGGGTGTATGGCGGTGGTGGAGGATTTGATGGGTGGATTAAGGAAAATGTTGTTCCTATTTATAAATGAATATAATCCTACTAATACTATAAATTTGAAAGTAACAATGTTTGGATGTTTGTTGCTAAATAACGCCAGAAAGGCTAAACGGATCAGGATGAAATTTGGCACAGAGCTCTAGTATAATCTGCAATAGCACGTAGGCTTCTTTTTATCCCGGTTAAATGTAGGTATGGAATAATAAAGCTCGGGCTATAAGAGTAGCTAGGTTACGAAAGACGACTCCTCAAGCTACAGCCTACTTCTTGATCAGCTGAAACGCGATCGAAGCCGCGTGTTAAGGCTAGTCTGTAATAATTGTTATTATAGTAAAATAATAAGACAAATATATTGATTGTATTAACGAAACACTAAATTATTAAAAATTATTTCACTCTATATTTTCTTTGATGGTTTTCAAAAATTATGAAATTTAATGTATACTTGAATGGTTTACATCTGCCGGGCGTCCCGTGATGGCTAATTTTTTTTACAGCAAGTACCGAATTCTTATTGAGATCAAAGAAAACAGGCGGACAGTTTTACGTTTTGAAAAGGTTTAGAAGATGCACGCTGCAGCAGAGGCATTGCTGAAACTGTACAAGGATGATTTAGAACCTAATCTTGGTAATGAGTTGGTTAAACTTCTATCTTTGATTGACTTGTACAAAAAGGACTATGGAAATGACCAAACTCCAGAGCCATTTACTACCAAACCCTCGAAGACAAAAATTTCAGAGCTTCATTTCCAAACCTCGAAATTGCATTGAGGATGTATCTGATTTTGATGGTGTTGAGTTGCACTGGAGATGGAGAGCGCTCATTTTCAAAAATGAAAATCATAAAAAATAGGCTGCGAACCACGATTGGACAAAACCGTCTATCAAAGTAATTTACTTCGGGAACTGGGTTTCATCGAAATCATCAACGATTTAAGTTTCTGTTCGTTAACTATTAAATATGATTTCAGAAAATTCTCGTTTTAGGTTAGGTTTATTTAATGTGTGTTAGTTAAATGCTTAAAGAATCTACTTGGTTTCACAATGAAAAAAACTGTTCATTTTATTTAGAAAATAGTTTGTCTCATGTCCCAGGTCCTCCAGACCTCTAAGCCCAGCTCTGCTAACAACTAATTGATAACTCAATTTAATTGAATAAAATGATTCATGTGCATTAGATGTGTTTTTGCAAAAAGATAATGCAAACATTTTTAGTATAGTATCGACCCAATGGACTGAACTATAAGCAAGTCAAAATTGATTCAAAAACTTAATATCTCTTCATCCAAACTTTGGCAGTCTTCTATCACGATTCATGGATCATGATGAACAATGAAATTCATGTGCAATTGTTTGCACAGCACTGTATACAAGTAAGTGAATATGAACAAAATTATATTTAAAGATACGATTCGTGTTTGAATGAAATGAATGTAATAATTTTTCATTATCATCTCTCTCTCAGGATTTTCACTTTGTCGCTCAAGCCATTGTTGTGAGATGATGCTCCATGCCACATCCATTCTTCGCTCTGCTTCGCTCCGATTGAGCATGCCTTATAAAAAATCACAGGGTGGCTGAGGGCTGAGCTGAGCATTGAGCATTGAGCATTCTAATGAAACCAAACCAAGTGAAAAGATAAATTAAGTGAAATATTAAAGGGCTCGCCAACAGCTCCCCAGCTCAGGATCTGTGATTCTCTATGAAGTATGTAGCTAAACTCATATTTGCATGAAACGAACCATTCACCCAAACATCAGAAATGGGATGTTAAATTTCAAAAAGTGGAGAATGGGTGATTCCAAGTCCTTGAAATAGAATATTCGCTACGTCACTCCGCACAACGTTCTTCTTTCCTTATATACTGATGTGATGTGCTGCTGCTTGTCTCGCAGAACCCTTGTGATCGCATAATAATACAAATAGGAACCACTCAAGTATGTCGGACTCGGAGAGTAGCAGCTATACCATCCATGCATCCTACACAAACACCTTCGCCGCATCCGGAGTTTGATGCCAAGTCAACTGGATGAACAAATTGAATAAAAGATCCAAGGCAAATTGAATTTTGAACTGAACATTTCGATACCCGTGAAATGTTGAAATAGCTCGAAATAGCTGGGATATCTAAAGGATAGCACAATGTACATATATATATTATGAGGGTATACCTTCCAACCAACGACGACGACGCCGACGACGACGAGTATAAGTTTAGCAGCAACAGCTACGAGTATAAAGTATATCCAAGAATGAGTTTAATATTATTCATGATGGTGTTTCTCATAATTCAGTATGTGTAGCGTTGTTGAAGTTTTCGCAGGATACACGATTCACGATTAGGGGGGAAGCCAATTTTTGAGAAACTTTTGTCAGCATTCAGCACAATAAAAACAAAAACAACAACAACACCGAAAACGAAAATGAAAACTTTAAGGACGACCGGGTTTTTGTTGTTGTATGGGGGAACATTTTTGATTCACATATCCGTTTACTGTTTTGTTGTGTTAAGCTCTATTGGTTTGAAGGGGGAGTTGCAGGATTAGAAAATATATCATGCAGATTGGGGGAGAAGCATTGTTGTTTAATGCGTTTGTATATGGTCTGAACCATTGCTTGATTTTGGATGAACCTGTAAGTTAAATGCATCAACCCGGGCTGTTTTCTAATTGATTGTTCTACTTAAACACCAGCTCACTCAAAGTTTTTGGAACTTGTACCACAGTAACGAAATAGATTGAACTTCATTACTTAAAATATTAAATTGGACATCCAAAATCACAAGGAACAGCTAAAGTTTGATACTTGGTTAATGTTATTTAAGCAAGAATAATCATTTGTTTATAGATTGTGCAATGAAAACACCCATCACCAACAAATTTTAACTTCAAACGAGTCTCTAAACATTGAAAAAAGGAACAGACTTTTTAGCGAAAACAAAACAAAATATGGTCGATTCACTTCGCCTAACATTTCTAGATTTTTTTGAAATCTTTAAAATATGGTATGCTTTGTCAAGATCAATAAGTCGGTTGAACAGGAGACTCTAAGTCTCAGGGTGTTTTTTTCGGGCCCCACGTTGGGCGCCATTGTTGTTAGTCAGAGTTCAAGGGGGGGCGTTACTTTGGGAAAGTAGAAGGGCGGCGGAACACTTGCCGTTGCATGGCTATTCTCGACGGAATCGGCGGTGGTGCTTTGCCGCTTCCACTTATCCCTCCTGCTCGACAATCAAAACTCTTCGTTCAAAACAGTAAACAAATATTTTGCGCCAAGCTAAATTTTCGCGACTGGAAACATTGGGGCTGGGGTTAAATTCAATGGTTGGGTGAGAATTCACAGCCTTGTTTATGTAATTATAGGACAATTTACGTTACAGAGTGCTGGTACTTTGTCGTGTGGGGAGGGAGTTTTGCAAAATGCGATGAAATTTGCTGTAAATTGGTGTCAAATCAGAACAACATCTCTGCTGCGTAATGCGAGCGGTCAATGTTACCTTAAACTAACCAGCACCCTGCCTAGGTGGCATAAAGTCTGGAGTCTGGTTGCATGAAATCGATTAAGGAGTGCCTTGGCAGTTTATGATTGTCTTCCCTTTTGACTTAAGCATTTAAATATTTGGCAGAGGAACCGTCTGAGAACTATACACCTTGCTTAGGTGGCGGGCTATGTCTCTTGGTGGATTCCTACGCTAAATCCGCTTCCTGAGCCAACTCTTTGACAGACCCAGTGAACCCTCACCAACCACCAACCTGGCGAGGTGGTTTACCTAAAGTCTGGAGTAGGTACGGTTACATCAAATCGTCCTAGGGTTGGCTTGGCAGATTGAGTTGTTCAGGAGAGTGCAAGCTCATAACGTCCTTCTTCGCTAAACCTTTTTTCGTCCCATTAATCACTCCCTCCTCACACCCCGTCATCAAAAATCAAAAGTTCGCAGAGGACCTGTCTGGCGGACATATATTTTGCCTAGGTTGCAAGTTATGAACGGATGGACACAAAACCTACACCACGTTAGCCGAACGAACTCTGTGATGTATCAAGCGTGGCATGACCTACCAGCAACCTGCCTAGGTCATGCCACATGGTATAAGGTCTGGAGTCTGGTCACATTGTTTTCATCGAGGAGATCGTCCGTCAGATTGAATCGCTGCAACCTGACCAATCGCCTATTACAATCATCCTATTACATCCTTTTAATCCTCAGATGGGAACAAAACGGCGCACACCAGCGCTAATTTATGGAAGATGGAAGAAACATTTAGTTTGATCTAGAGCACTCTCAGTAAGCAAAGCAGAAAGCCAATATGGACCTGAATCAATTTCTTCAAAACCAAGAAAGTTTTGATGCTTTTTTTTTGTTAATAAATGTTGTAACGAAGTTAAACATTTCCACTCTCCGACCACACACAACAACACCACCAACCCCCACCGACGAAGCCATTCCTCACCCCACCGTACACAGCGACATCGTCAACCACCATAGACGCAGCCATCCCACATTCCACCGCACACAACAAGAACAACCACCGACAACACCCGCCACACCTGGTTCTCTTAGCCACCGAAGTAGAGCTCCAACCACTTACAATAGCAATACCAATAGCAAGCAACAAGAAGCACAAGAATAAAATATTTCTAGGTAAATTTGCGTTTTGCCTTTATAATTCACATTGTGCCTTTACAGAAATATTGCATAAGAAGGAGTGGAAAATCCACTGCAAAATCAGATTCCAAATCTCCGCCAGTGGTTTCGGTGCTAATTAAACGCACCAAGGAATTCGTTTCTCATCCTAAGGCACGCTGTATGGGAATACCAGTCAGAAGCTTTTAACTATTTTTTGGTATTTATACCATAAAGAGCCCTGCTCACCGTTTATGTCAGCTTCTCTCTCCGTTGTTTATAGTAGAGGATCGCTAGACCGGCAATAGGCCACCAGTTTGTGTCGTGGATCGTTTGCTTTCCAGAGTACACGCCACAGACCTGTTTATGTCGCAGCTATTGCTTCCTTTAGCAATACTGTAGACCGAGTTTATACTCACCCGTTTTATGCCGTAGTCCCTTACTTTAAGTAGAACTACAGGCCGAGCTCTGCTCAAACGTTTATGTCGGCTTTTCTCTCCGTTGCTTCGAAGAGGATCGCTAGACCGGCAATAGGCCACCAGTTTATGTCGTGGAGCGATTGCTTTGAAGAGTAAACCTCACAGACCGGCAATAGGCCACACGTTTATGCCGTGGACAGTTTCTTAGGAACCCTACAGACCTAGTCTTAAGTTGGAGATTAAATCAAAAGATATTATATGAAATATGTAATTTGTTATTTAATTTTGCTACTCATTGAATTTTGTTGGTTAAAGAAAATGTTAAATTGAAATATTATTTGAAATACACTGTTAAGTCTCATTTACAAAAAAAAAACAATTTGGAGTTCCCAAGTTCTTAAATCAAAAGTTTCCGCTTTCTTTTGGATACACCCTGGACACCGACGAGCTAACCTCAGCCTCGACACAAAAAAGCATCACAAATTCATCTGGAGTTAAGAAATCTATCCCAAAGACAAGAAGGAAGGTTTTTATTCTAACGCAGTCAAAATAAAACTAACCTAAGCTTAAGATCAGGGACATCATGCGAGGTCTAGAAAACGCCAAAAACATTTGTGCGCATCATTCTCTGAGATATACCTTAAGTTCGTTGATTTTGTGAGTCTTTTACCTACTTTTTTTCTTAGTGCAGAGGAGATTTCTTTTGGATAAGTGAGTTCCCCATATACAGGGACACTTCAAACTCCCATAAGATTTCCATTTTGCACTGGCTACTGACGATGCACGGTGAACTGTTAGTCTTTTTACAAATTGGTCTGAAGGACTCAACTTTCAACTCAAATTATTTGGTGTTTTCTGAGAAGTTATGTTAGCAGACTGATAATATATTTGTCGCGGGATTAAAGCCAAAACGATGAAGATATTGAGCCTGATGATGGTGCGGAACTGTTTTCGTCTTGAAAATATCATTTTTTTTAAGTATGTATGTAGTCTGATACTGTAATAATAGGTCAAACATAAATACGACCATATAGAATGATTACATTGAGCACATAATAGAGGGTTACACACATCTTCACTGAAGCTTGCCTAAATCGAGAACTAAGCCATACAACCTTCTTAAAATGAAATTCCTTTAAAATCCTTTAAATCCCTTTGGGGACATGAATTTTTAAAATCAAACACAATTTACTTATTCCAACCGTTTTATGTCATTTGTTGTGACACAAGAGTATCGGGTATGCCGAGTTGATACATCAAAAATGCCATCTTGGTGTTTTGTGACGTCACAATCATCTTTTATTATTCCTTCACTGTCAGAATTATGTGTCAGAACTGAGAACTCAAAAGAACTAATTGTTGTATAAGATAATGAGAGCTGCAAACATAAAAAACTTAATTGCTGGTAATTTTTTTACCAAAGGCTTTGAGTTCCAAAATTTACCACTACGGCGCGGCGGACGGCGGATTTTCTACCCCTCTTCATTTGTCCCAAACAGTGTGTTTCGATGAACATCGTGCTAATGTGAATTTTTATTTCTTTTAATTTTATTTTATAGCCCTGCCTTGAAAAACAGGATGGTTCAGGTGGCCAAAATTGAAAACTTGGACAAAAAGCCCATAATCAAGAGTGTTACAAGTTTATTTCGTACGATGTTACAGTGTTTCTGGAAGCATAGTGCGTGATTGGCTGGTCCTTTGTTATTTGGTAGTTTGAAGTGAAATAATTTGCTTGAAAAAGGATCGAACCCTTTAATGAGTACGATGCAAGAAATATATTAATCCGATTCCATTTCATCCAAAAAATGTTTCCGATGATAATTTTTAAGTACAATATATAAAATGAGTTCATTGCGTTTGATCCCTTAAGATGATTAATAAAGTAATGCCTTCTTAAGTACTGCTACGGGCAATATATTCAATTATTTTGTGATTAAAACCCTTGAGTGCTTGGGGCTTTTTAAAAAGGGGACTGATTTGTGAAGCAAGAACATTAATATTTTTACTTGCGATTATAGGTACTATAAGGCAAGTTATGCAATCGTAAAAAAAAAAAAAAATTCTAACAATCAAACATGACATTACGATGATAGAGAAGTCGAAAAAAGTGGGTCCGACAATTCTGTCTGTCTGTCTGTCTGTCTGTCTGTCTGTCTGTCTGTCTGTCTGTCTGTCTGTCTGTCCGTCCGTCTGTATCGGTACCTACAGCCTAAACGGCTGGACCGATTTGCTTCAAACTTCGTAGATAGTATTATTATGACGTCCTACAGAGGGGTTTTTGGAATTAGCATTCTAGCTTTAAAACTAACGGTACCTGCCATACGACTTTTAGTGAAAATTCAATTTTTCTCGAAAACGGCTCCTACGATTTTGATAAAACTTTCTGAATGATGTTTTCTCCGCAAACTTAATGTTTTGGTTGGAATACATTTTTCAGGAAAAGTCTTATAACGGTACCTCCCATAGGACCGGTTTTTTGAAATCCGATTTTCTCGTAAGCCACAGGACGAATTCCGATGAAATTTTTAATGTAGAAGCCCTATGACAAACGAAATAATAAAAAATCTTTAATTTTTCAAAAAAAGTTTTTTTGAGTTTTTTAAAAAAGTTTAAAATTTTTTTTTTATTTTTTGTTTTTTCCAAAAACGGTTTAATCAATTTTTTTTTAATTTTATTTTTCTGATAAAAACTACAAAGTTCTAGAAGTTGGCATACTCAAAAAAAATTTGGTATATATTTTGGAAAAGTTTTTCAAAAAAAACTGTTTTTTGAAAAAACTGGTCCAACGATTTTGAAAAAAATTTTCGTCAAAATTTAAAAACCTAAAAGAAACCTGATGACTTACTTCATTTTCTCCAAAAAACGTTTTAACTATTGATTTTTAAGTGATTAATAAAATTTCATATGATTTTTTCAATGCCTTTTTCCGAAAATCTCAAGCCCCAAGACCATTTGAACACATTAGAGCAAGTTCGTACGACCCAGTCGTGCACTTTATTAATTTAGAAAATGCGATAAATTATAAATCATGACACAATAGCCAACATCAACACATATAAACACCACACGCACTTGAAAATTGATAATTTGAAAGACGAAAGTAGGGTAATTTATAAAAAAGAGTGACAAAATAAAAATGACGTCCGTAGTTGAGCGAAAAAGGAAACTTAAATGAAGCTGAACAGGACACATATCAAGAATGCAAGACTAAATATTGGCCAACGTTGACTACAATTTGGACAGCACAAGAATGAAACCAAAAGACAGAAAATACGTCCCTGAAACTGGATACAATCACAAGAAAAATAGAAAATTGTGAGCAGCATTCGGGGAGATTTTTAACTTCTATAAAAAATTACTTAAATTCAAGGTTTATAATTTTAGAAATTATGAAAATAATTGAAAAAAATGTTAAAGGCCGTTCCAGGAATAGAAGGGACCTTTAATTAACCACCAGCTCCGTATAGCTTGTAGTGTTTTCTCAACAAGTTTATTACTCTTGCAGAATTTGTCAATTCATCACAAGAAGAGCAGTACATCGAAGAAAGAAATTGGTCCAATCAGGTATTTAAACCAGAACTACGGAGTATTATACATGATAATAAAAGCTTATAGTAATCTAATAACATTGGGTTTCGAGATGAATGCAATACATTTGAACGAATATTTTCCATACTCGAATTTTAGGTTGTTAAGATAAATTCAACTCTTCATAATTTGCGAGTAGAAAATATAGCTTTGGTTTTTCGTAAACAAAAAATTTAATAAGACTAGAAGATTTCCTAGAACTAGAATTTGAATTGCTTCAAGGTCCTGCAGTAACATTATCCCTTAGATACACCAGGGGTGGAATCACATAAAGTGATAGTTGACTGTCGCTCTGGTGATAGTAGATTTTGATTATCACCTATACTTGGTATCAGTAAGATGATTGCCAAATTTTGGTGGGTTTTTGGCAGCACTTACAATTTTGACATTTTGATTTATGTACTGTTAATGTATTACTTTTAGGTCAGTTCAGGGAAAGAATGTCTCAGAACTTCACTTTGGCAGATACTGAAACTGAGATTTCGGAAAACTGATTCAGCTTCCGTTTTCGTAAATTTTCTTTTAGACGTCTTTTGACAATACTGCTTCTCTAGTTTTCGGAACATAACAGATTAACAGAATAGTGTATCAAATCGCTTTTGATGAAATTGAAACAGGTTACCAAAGACGATTAAGTTTTTATTAAACTGTTTAAATCAAACATAGCTCACCGGACAAAAATATCTTTCGTTTATTCCTGTCGCAATTCATGGGTGGTAGTGGTAGATACCGCTACAATCTTCTCTGCATATTATATAATTAGCAGTATCTATGGTAAACTGGGGCACATTCATTATCGGGGCACATTCGCCAAAGTCGATTTTGATAGGATGCACTTCATATTAAGCAACGGTTATGACGCTAAACGGATCTACATATTGTTCAATACATGAAAACTATCAATATTTGGCAATTGTAGTTAGACCCTAAAAGAAATTAGGAGCACTTTTGTTTTTCTGATCTCGCCGTTGTTATTTTGTACAAACGGTAAGCAAGATATTTTTTGAGTCAATTTCATACTTTAAAACCCAGATTGTTGTGGCATGCTAGTGTATTAACTTGTAAAGTGAAATATATAGTTCAAATAAGGCTATTATGTAATTAAAAGTGACAAGAATTTGTGAAAAAGAATAAAAATTGAGCTCATATTCAACATCTCAGGTCGGGGAACTTTCAGTAGATGTCGAATATTAAATATTCGGACTGTTTTTTCTGTTAAATATATATGTGGTACAAAACTACCGAAAAAATACCAACAAGGTTTCTATGAGGTGTTAATGAAAAAAGTAGTTAAAGTTAAAGTCTCTAATCAAGATTTTTAAAACGAGACAATTTAAAACTCATATACGATTCGGAGAGCCATAAACAAAAAAATTTAAGTCTGAATATATTTCACAACAAAAAATTTTAAAGGCCCAAGAAGAAGAACTGGTCTATTATTGTAAAAATAGTGCTTTCCACCATTTTGGTCTAAAATGTTTCGATTCAAATAATTTTCAGAGGATTAGCTATTTGGATTTTTGTATACCCTATTCCATAGAATGGGTAGGGTATATTGTATTTGGTGTGGAGTTTGTAACATAGAGAATTAATACCGTCAGGTATAGAAAAGTATATATGTATATTCTGAATCAGAATCAAAAGCCTAGTCGATTTAGCCATGTCCGTCCGTCCGTCCGTCCGTATGTATACTCTCTAGTGGTCGCAATTTTTGAGCTAGAAGTTTGGTGTATATGTATAATCTTTCGTTCAGGAGTAAGGCTAAGTTCTTGAACCGGTAAAATCCGTAAAAAAACTCGCCCACAATCGCCATTTTTGATGAACAACCTTTAAAATTAAATTATGTTTTTTGTACAGTAATGATAAAAGCATAACGCTAAAATTTTTCACACGTAAGCTCTAGGTAAACCTTCTTCCAATCAAATAAAAATATTTTAGTTTGGGCGTGGCTGACGCCCATTTTTCATACAAAACCATCAATATTGTTTTTATAAAACATCAATTGTTATATTAAAGAGAAAAACATTAAATTTTGTGGGTATTACTTGCACATAAACATCTTGTGTGTGAATTAAAAAAAATTGATTTTGGGTGTGGCTGACGCCCACTTTTTACTAGAAACAATAAAAAAATTGTTTTTGCAAATAAACGGCATTAATAATAAATCCGCAAGTCAAAATTTTGCGTCTCTTAGTAGAAACTAAAAAGTTTGTATATGAAAAGAAATTTTTGAATTTTGGGTGTGGCTTACGCCCACTTTTCATGAAAGAACGAAAAACGTAGTCTCAAAAAATTAAGGTACTTCCAATATTCAATTTAAACCTTTTTCCTTCCGTTCGTTATTTGAGAAATATATTCCTACATTTTCTTGTCTACATTTGTTCAATACGCCCACTTTTAAAGGCGTGATTTTGATAAAAAAAACCTTTTTTAAGGTAAGATCGTTTAACTCGATTCAGCTGTAATTTTAAACATATGCCTAAATACTGACGAATGATCAAAGCTCAGTTAGTGCTTAAAATTTTTAAGACATGCCCATTTTTAAGGGGCGTATCCGTCAAAAGTCGTAATATGCATTAATTTGTTTACGTTTTTTAACTATCGGTCGCAGTTTTGAAGTAAAAAGATGAACACTTAGATTTAAATTCCTTGGTGACGCAGCAGAGTGTGGTTGAAGAATTGTTAAAAACACCCATAATCGCTATTTCCATTCAAAACCTAATTTTTAAAAATTTAAGTTTTGTCTTGTTTTGTTCAAATCGATCTGCAAGAATAAAATTGAATGTCACTGAGCTCATACCAATTGCCTTGGCAATAAAAAGTTTTAACTTTGGGCGTGGCGCACGCCTTTTTTTATTTTACCGGCACTAATTGAACATCATACCACACAAAATTAATGTTATTGAATTTTTTGTTTTGTCTGCCAAAGAAGAATTTTGTTTCTGAAAGTGGAACATCGGCTGGCTGCGGGAGGCGAACGCATACATATACAAAAATATAGGGAATAGGGTATGCAACAGTTCGTTGCAAACGTACTGTAGCTCTCGCTTATATTTTTTCTAGAAGCCGACAAAAATATAGATTTAATTTTTGCTTTACAAATTACAAAATCAAATATTTTTAAAATATTTTGACTTCAGCATTTATTTATTTATTATCATACTTTTTGTTCTATGCGATCGTTTTAAACTTTAACTTTTAGACCTGAATTCAGCTTACTTCTTTTGTTTTATTAAATTAAAATGTAATTTTGTGTTATGTTTTATATCCTTAAAATTAAAATAATAACAATTTTAAACAAAATAAATAGATTTCAATGGAGAAACGAATGCCGAAGCTGCCCTGGGTCGTCTTTTAAAAACCGTTCTTCAATATGGAAATTCTCTCTAACTTCAAAGAAACTTGCATTAGGGGTATCAACGGCGGCAGAACGAAGTTTTTAAAAAAAGATAACGAATGTGCCCCAGTTTACCATAAGAAACGAATTCTGGCGCACCAGAGTACAGCACAGGCAAACACCTATATAAGGATACCATCTATTATATAAACCACGCTTAAATACTATAATATTGATTGACTCCAATACGACATAACAAAACCCATAAAATGTTGAAAAACTTATGAAATCAATCACTCACATCTTATCAATCAAAAAATCAAAAGTAAGTCTACCTTTAGGAAACTTCATAGCACGTAACATTTTTAAAAATTATTAATATTTTTCGTTTTAATAAACCCCATTACAAAACAGCCTTTAGAAACAGATTTTTTTCTACAGCACTTTCCAGGTAATTTTAATATACTATATATAATTCTGTGCTTGGCTAAAGTAAACAAAAAAGTTTGTTACCTACTCGTGCAAAATTAGCTCGGTAATATCTTTTCGTTAAGTTTTCGCTATTCAAAAAGTCACCCTTAAGCTTGGCAATCTAACTGAATGGATGTTATCGCTGAAAAAGCAAACTCCCAACTCCTTTTTTCAAAAAAAAAAAAAAAAAAAAAAACACAAAAAACTAACTTTTCTGAAAGACAATTCTTTTCGGACTCAGGAACAGGATGAAAACTCATACCTGCCCTCAGCTGCCCGAAACGAACCACATCGGTTAAACGAATGAATTCAATCATAGTAAAATCCCTCTCTGCCCCCAAAAGAATAAACTTTATTCTTCAGCAGTAATAATATTTTTGAATCTATAACTTTTTTTTTTTTGTTCTTCGTAACCAAACCAGGCTAGCTATACCTCCTATGCACGAGTACAGGTATGTATGTATGTATTGCTATCTAAACTTCTACCAAACCCTATGCCCTCCCTAACTGTTCATGTTCAAAAGATTCTATTGCAGCAAAACGAAAGATGCCATTGGCAACTTTCTTTCATACTCAGGTAGGTAACTTTTTAATAAAATAACATCCTTTCAGTCGAATTTCCATAAACTTTCATTATTTTAAGAAACTTTCTTTCCTCCCGCTGTTCCTCGGTCCTCGGCCTCGCACCATCAGAATTCAACGCCTTGCCGATGCTATATAGTATAGAAGATTGAGGTTGCTGGAAGAAGAAGCCGAAACTGAAGCCGAAGAAGAACACCTTAGATGTGCTCTTTACTTGAACTAATTTTCCAATTTTCCACAGAACCTTTCAGTTGGCCGGAGGACACAAGGACCTAAAACTCCTGGCAAACCATGTCGCGGCGCGGCGTCTTAGCTTTTGGTTCGAAAATTCTATAATGGGGCGCTAAAGCTAAGCTAAGCACCTATAGGATCTGAATCTGGAGAGCTGAGGGGAAATACAAAAATATCAGACCAAAAAAAATTGTGTTTCTTCTTAAACTGAAGAAATGTCGTTCATTTTGCAAAAATAATAAAACGTACCGAATAGCCACATAAACAGTTATATTTATACATACCTAGACCTACCTGTGTGTTCTATAATGGCAGCAGTAGGATTCACAAAATCTGTTCAATGTTCATCTCACCTACTTGCAGTTCCATGACTTTATATATTTTATACTTGCGAGTTGCGAGGCAAGGAACGATACCGCTATCAGCAGCTATCCGCTATCCTTTCTATATTTTCATACAAGGACCTGGACCCTGGAATGATTTCCTTCTATCTGTTTCTATATGAACGGTATGTGATGTGCTACTGTGCGTTGTCAGAGGCTATCGTTTTAACTTTGTGAAACATCAACTTGCTAAAGAAAAGGAAACAGACACACGGAGAGAATGAACAAAATGTCTGCCTGCTACTTTTTCTTTCTTCCTTATAGCTTCAGCTTCACGTCGATAATAGAAGAAACTTAAAAAGTTGTTAATTATTTTCATAGAGAAACTTTTTCTCAGACACTTCAGATTTCTGTGCTCTCCTCACCTCTCCATCCGTACTCCCACTTAGTTCTTAGTTCTTTTTTTAGCCTTTTATTTGTACTGCTTCTGGATATGTACTTGGTACAACATTTTTTTTTCTTTTTTTCTTCTTCAAGGAGATATAGAAACAAGATCCTGTGAATCCTGTGATTTCGATTCCATTTTATTGGCTTAGGGGTATACGAGTTGTTGTGGAAGAGTGAACTTTTTAATTTATTTATTAGAGGAAGCTGTACATTTAGATTTGGTCGATTTATGAAAATAATTCACCCATCTCTTCCATCGTCCACCCCGTTCTTGCTATTGGTAAGAACCTTAGGCAACAGCACACCGTCAGGAGCAGCTTTTTGTACTTGAACTTATATCTATTGGTTTTTTTTTCTTTCTCGTTTTAAATGAAGTGCAGGATCTAATTGAGAGGCATCATTGTGCGGATAAAAAGAAGAGGTTGTGTTCTACTTTTAGTCTTGAAAATCCTTAAAATTAAGTTAGCAAAAATTATGTTTCTTTAAATTGGACGATAGAATTTTGTTTTAAAATATTATTATGGTTTATTAAATTCCTTGTTGTTTCGAAAAAGAATATCATGTTATCTTGTTTGGAAACATTTTGAGGCGAATCATAAAAATTTCCAAGAAAAAAAGTTTATACAAAATTAGACGGCCTTCATTCAGTATTAAAAGTTTGGAATCAACAATCAAGTATATTTAGCACATCCAAAATAAAAAATATAAATTACATTAATTTATATTCGATAGCGTTGCAGAGCAGGGTACTTCTGAGCCTAACTTGATCTCTAGCCTCGCGTCTTCAATTTTGCACTTTAAGAATTCGGAGACCACCCCCCTCTACCTGATCCCCCAATTGAATCATGGATCTTCTTTCATGTCTCCTTCACGCTGCTTAGTCTTCGAAGACCTTACGCTCCGGAGATTTATGATATATGATTTACTGAATTCTTTAATGAAAATTCTGGCTAAACTTCTTTCGAAACGGCTTTATAAATGGGGTCAGGGTTACAAACTTGTTGAGTGAGTCCCAAGCTGGCTCTTGGGAAATTTACTCAGTAACAAGAAAAAATCTTTATGCTTTCTTTATTGATTTTAAGACGGCTTTCATTACCATAGACAGAAAAGCACTTATTTTGAAGATGTACAACAAAGGAGTTTCGACAAAGTTTGGAAACATTTTAGAACTTATGTACGATTCAACAACTTCTGCGGTTGTATATAGAAACAAAATGTCGGAGCAATTTCGAATAGAAATAGGACTAAGACAAGGCTGCAGCTTAAGCCCTCTTCTGTTTGCCTTGTTTATAGATGACATAGAAGAGGTTTTGCAATGGGGAGCACGGGTTTCAGATGATCTTTTAATCAAAGTATTAATGTTCGCGGATGAAATCGTTGTCCTAGCCGAGTCGCCTGGAAGTCTCCAATTGATGATCAATAGATTGTTCAAGTACTGCAACGAATGGAGGCTACAGGTTAATCTCGCCAAGTCAAAAAAAAAATGATATTTCGCAATGGTGGAGGTCGCAACTGTAGTAATAAAATGTGGAAATTCGGAAAGCAAAGTATTGAGGTTGTTAAAGAATTTACCTATCTCGGTGTCAGGATAAACTAGCGAAATCCAAAAGTGCTCTAATATGCAACTTGGAGAAGTGTGATGCAATGCAAAGATGTTGAATACAAGCCAAATATCGCATTTTTGAAACAACAGCGAAAGCGATCATGTGTTACGCAGTTCAAGTTTGGGGACACAAACAGTTTGAAGAAGTAGAACAACTCTTAAGATTCTTCCTAAAACGAACTTTGAGGTTACCAAACAGTACGGCTATCCACATCTTTATGCTGGAGACAGGTCTTGATTGATATCGACACTCAAAATGCAGATTGACTACGTATTTAGAACAACCGAAATGGAAGACAGTCGTTTACAAAAAAAAATAACAATGCTGGTAATCCGAAAAAAAAATCAAGGTTTGAGTCTTGGAGAAATTTAGCCAAGTACTGTGGGCTTTCACTTTCACTTCTAGATGATTGTATGAACACGTGGAAAAGCGAACTCTATCGCCTGATTAGTTTGGTAGACGAAAAAAAAACGAGAAGATTATGTTGGGAAAGCCAGAAGCTTGTCTCATAGGAGCATATATGCGCAACTGAACTACAACTTGTCAACTAGCAATTACTTCAGAATGGAGTACTCAACCGACCTCATGTCACTAATTTTAAAAGCACGAGTAGAGTTAGCCCCCCTGAACTACTTACAACATAGAAGCCATTTACAAGAAACGTGTGAGTTATGTAACCTTAGAGAGAAGGAGTACTTATTTCACTTCCTGGGCAGATGTCCGATTCTTGTGGAAATCAGAACAAGTACCATTGGGAAGAGTTACCTAATTGAAGAAGAAATAATTAAAATTCCTAACGGAGAGTCTGATCGTGATGTTCTGTATCAATATATTAAGATAGCACTTGGCTACAGAAAACGAATTATCAATTGACTTTTTTTAAATCAGTTTGAAACACTTCAACTATTATAAATTGTATAATATAATTTGCCAACTGACAGACGGCGTATATGCCATGTCATGTATTGAATAGAAACCAAAATGTTTGTATATTATATGAAATATGTAAAAGCATTTGAAAATTGAAAAATTGAAAATATATGATTGGACCATACTTCTGCAGCATGAACCGGACCGGGAAATAACATACTTAGACTTGTCCTTGTTTATAATTATACTCTGTCATATCAAAAAGCTGACCGCGCACTAAGAAAACCTACTCAAATAAAGTTTTTCCTTAAAGAAAACAGCTTACTATTTTGTAACTACATTTTAACGTATTTTCCACGCATTAAAAAAAAAGTGCTGAAGATCCACACTCCACTACAACACTTATCATTATGTGGGGTACACATTATCGATCATGACTGATGGATTTGAACTGAATTTGGATAAGAATGATAATTTGTACATCTGACTGATGGTTCGTCGATCAAGATGGATAACTGCAAATTTGTTTAATAATGGAATGACAGTTAGGAGCCTGCTTGTGGATTTGTTCGATAATGTGTACAAAAAAACGTCAAACATCAGTCAAAACAAAACTACAAGCTCAAAGTTCGTGATTCGCTAATAAAAATAGACTCCGATAGACCATTTTTGGATAAATTAAACGGAGGTAGGGCGAGCTACGCCACGAATAAAAAAAAATTAAAAAATCCCTTACGTGTTGATTTCTGTGAAAATCTAAGTTTAATTGATATTGCAGAAAGGGAACGGGACTGCAGTGAATGCCAACAAACTATGTTTGATAGTGTGAACACGATATTTATCCTTCCAAACTGACATCATTCCTTATCCGTCATTCATGATCGATAATGTGTACCCTGCAATAAGAACATTTTTTTAAAGCTCCAAAACCAAAAAATCCTGAACAGAAACCCAAGGAAAAAAAGCTGAACGAGCTACCATAAACGGACACCGGTAGGTCTGAGTAAGAGTGCACGTCAATTTAATAGGGATTGAATTTTGAATACCAGCAGCCACAGCTCTGAAAATGAAGTCTTGGGTCAAATGAAATTGGAAATTCACTGGCGGTTGAACAATTTTTAGGGAGGCTTCCTTCAAATTAGTATGGTTCAAAAATATGGCACGCTACTGATTGTAAAAAATCTTCCCCATATGACGTGTACTGCCTATTTATGTTGGGCAGAATATAGTCCCTCTTTGCTTGCTGCTGACCAAAGTATATTGAAGGCATATAGGTTACTGCTTACTGCTCATTATTATTATTACGTCAATTTCGTCAGCAAACCAAAGTTATTGTGTTGAATAATTAAAGATAGTTTCTGAATACCGGTATTGGTTTTGAGTTTTAACCTTTCGGAAACAATGATGAAGCAGCACGAGCTGCTTCATCTTTCCTTAAACTTCTTGTGGTGTCGAATGTGTTCCTTACTTACTTAAGGTGGCGCGCTCAATCCATTTACCACGGCTTTAACCATCATACCCTCCAGCCAGTCCGGTCCTGTAGCCAATTGCTTCCACTTACTTACGCCAAGTTGGTTATGAGGTCGTCCTTCAATTGATCGCCCCACCTTAGATGAGGTCTTGCGCTGCCTTCATTAGGTGTCAGGTGTGTCAGGGTCCATTCTTCTGCCGCACACAGCAAAACTAGGATGATTATATAGTCAGGCATGTTATTGCTACTAAGATGCCCTCTAAGCCCAAAGAAACAGAAACAGATCTCTGCCCATCGTTCTTAAGCCTTCGATGATGATGTTCTGAGCCCGATGACAGTATATATGTATTTATGGAAGACCAATAGAAGCATTGTCAGCAAGCAAAAGAAAGGACTCTCGATTTCATTCGTTCTTAGATGATTTAACCTGGCCTTCAGCAAGATTCCGTAATGTTTGTCACGTTTTTCACATCCTTTCTGATTCATTTATGTTGATTTCCTTGTTGTGCTTGGTCTCCCAAACCATTGAGAACAATACAAACTTCTTAAATTAGTATTAACGCGTAGTACCCCGTGACTCAGCGGTTAGTGAGTCGGACTGACATGCAGAAGGTTCTGGGTTCGATCCCTGACTCCACCTAAGTTGTTTTCTGGGGTAGGTCTGCCTCTTTGCTATTAAGTGACAAGTCCTCCAAGAGTAAATCATATCATTCAAATGCTTCTTTGTTAGCCGTTCGGATTCGGCGGTAAATTGAAGGTCCCTTCCATTCCTGGAGAAAATCAATCAACACACATGAATGGATGGGAGTGAAAGTCGCAGGCCCCGGCCCCGCTAGGAGCTGTTGTGCTAAATATTTTTAAAGTGAAACTTTTTCTATCGCCTCAAATTTCTTTGTTCACCTGTTGCATGTTGCAATATGGCGGCGCCAATTTCTAGTATCAGCTGACCGTTAAGGGTGGGTCTACCTCAGAACAGAACTTAAACGCCATGTAAATTATGTTCTATGTGGTAGTGCGATATTCTTTTCTCTTCGTTATATTGTTTTTGGTATACTCATTTACTCTTGTTCTCTTTTAAAAATAATTTTGTGATCTTCCACAGTCGCAGTGAACTCACAATAATTATTATTCTCAAAGCGGTGCGGTGCGGTGGTGGCGCGCACCGCCGGCTGCAGCCACAGTAGTAGAGGAGGTACAGGCAGTGGAAAGGAAAGCAGAGGGAAAAGATTATTGGCATTGGACGTTTTAGTAGGGGATACTTTTTGTGTGTGTCTTTCTGTGGGTTTCGTTGTTGTCCTTTCGCTTTTATTTGATTTAGTAATGCGATATGCGATGACAAGTTTTATTCTCTCTGTATGGAAGGGTGAAGGGATTTTTTTTCAATTTTTTTTCAAAACACAGTAGCTAATAGCTAAATGTGGGTAATTTTTTTCTATTTTCGTTTTGTTGTTGTTTTTTTTTTTCATATTTTACTTGCTGTTGCTGCCATAACAGTGACAAAAAAAATGTGAACTCGTTTGGGACTCGATCGAAATCTTGATGAAGGTCAGGACTCAGGAGTCAGGACACATAAAATTAACATGCATAGGTAGATAGGTAAACGTTACATTATATTTAATGTAGGTATATGTAGGTAGGTATGTACATTGATATCGTTGTTTTTTTTTTTTTAAGTTGCATGTAACAAAAGTGTGAGGTAGGTCAATATAACTATTTGACCTGTTTTAAAATTGCTTATGGGTTTATTGCAAAGGGAAAAGAATAATTTGAGTACCTACCTAGCTATATATCTATTATTATTGAAACATTGTTACTTTTTACTTGCGATTATAGGTACTATAAGGCAAGTTATGCATTCGTCGAAAAAAAAAGTTTTGAGATAACAATCAAACATGACATTACGATGATAGTGAAGACGAAAAAAGATGGTCTAAAAATTCTGTCCGTCTGTCTGTCTGTCTGTCTGTATGTATAGAGACCTACAGCCCAAACGGGTGGGCCGAATTGCTTCAAACTTGGTACCTATATAGACTTTTTAGGTATTGTGCAGAGGGGAAATTGAAATTTTTTTCTTAGCTCAAAAAATAACGGTACCTGCCATACAACCGTTACGTTAAAGCTTATTTTTCTCAAAAACAGCTCTAACGATTTCTATTTAAAAAAATCAGTGTTGCTTTTTAGGTACGACCAATCATATGGCTGAAAAAAAAGTTTTAAAAAATGGCTAAGAACGGTACTTTCCATAGGACCGTTTTTTTTGCTTTCGACTATCTCGAAAACGACTCAACCGATTCTTTCGAAATTTCACACGCATATAGCTGTAGGTAGTTCAATTTGTATTGCATACCAATATTTTTGAAAAATATTTTTTTGTATTTTTAAAAGCATTTTTAAAAAAAAAAATTAAAAAATTAATATTTTGAAAACTGCTCCGTAAATTTTTTTCTAAGATTTTTAAATAAATGTATTTGCTGAATACCTATGAACTGGCCACTTTGAATTTTTTTTGAAAAAGTTTTTCAAAAAAAACTTTTTTTCTCAAAAACCGCTCCACAGATTTTTATAAATTTATTCTCATAAATTCAAATTTATCCAAGAAATAAAATGGCGTACTCTTTTTTCAGCTCAAATTAGTTTAAGTATTTATTTAAGAATTTTGAAAATTTTATTTTTATCAAAATCTCAAGTCCCTAAACCACTGTCACACATTCGAGCAAGTTCGTGCGACCCAGTCGTGCATTTTATTTTTATGTAGTTATACCTACCTAGGTATAGGTATACCTAACTCCATTCTGTTTTCGGAAAAAAATATTCAATGGTTTTCAAAATAAAAGTTTAGTGACCTTTAGTCCAAATGCGTTTCGCCCAGGTACAACAGTTGGGCTCATCAGTTAGATGCTGTTGTACCCTTCTAAGACGCAAAATTTTGGTTGTACCTGGGCGAAACGCATTTGGACTAAAGGTCACTAAACTTTTATTTTGAATTTCAATTCAATAAAGTCCACTAAAAACAAAATCTACTTCGTTTCAATGGTTTTCTTTTGTCGACATTTTTTTGGAGTTTGGATTAAAATAAATAAGGAAATAATCAAACAGAAAAGTCATGCAGCATATACATACCTAAGTAGGTAGGTAGGTATATATATAGGCCCCAAGATTATTTTTTGATGTTTGGAATCAGGGAGACATAATTAATAACCATGCAAAATCGCCCAACTCTGAGTTGCAAATATTCATACAATCTGCAATAGAATGCTTATTCCAAAAACCCTTCTGTAGGACAATAATAATACTATGTACCAAATTTGAAGCGAATCGGTCTAGCCGTTTAGGCTGTAGGTGCCGATACGGACAGACAAACAGACAGGCAGAATTGTCGGACCCACTTTTTTCGACTTCTCTATCATCATAATTTTAAAATCAGTTATTCTTGTGAACCGCTTTCAAAATATTAACTTTCAAACTCAAAATTTTGAAAAAAAAATTTTTTTTTTAAATAATTTTAAAACTAGTTTTTTTCAAAATTTTACGTCATTAAGTATTATTTTTGTTCTCAGAATTCAATGCTCCCATTAATTTTAAATCCAACACTGACAACCGTATGGCTCTATGACTTTTTGTTGCCAAGCTATTCAAAAATAACCGAACCTACTTCTTCTACATACGATAAGAAAACACACAATGTGTATTGATATCTATGTATATGTATGTACCACCGCAACGACCAATGCTTCTCCGACCTTATTACATATCTATTTATCGATATGACAAAGGACCTCTCCTCGCACACGATATTTAGAAAATCACTCGAATACCTATTTATGCGGACGACGACGAGTACAGCACCCGCTTATGCCGGTCTATTTACGGACACTCATTCATTCATTCTCACACAGAACACCCATTCCCTCCGCACGTACCAAACGCACTGCAGATACATTGCGGTCACACACATTCCTATGCGCAACTGCGACTACATAACATATCCCGTCAATGCGCATAAGAAAAATATTTTACCATGCATGTCTATATACCTAGTAGGTACATAGACATGCATAGAAAAATATTTTTCATATCACCCAACAGGTAGGTACTACCTACCTGTTGGGTGATGACAAATCTAATTATATCAATCACCCACCTTTTACAATAATGGATGCTGTACTTTTTGAAAAGAATATAAGGAGCGAGAATGAAAAAAAAAAACAAATATTACAACAGGTACATGGTACATACGTTGAAGAGGACTACTACCGACCATCGAAATACCTTCCCATCGCTTACCTATCCTAACCACACGATTTGTGTACACAAAAATAAAGTTTAACACAACAACTAAAAACATTTATTCATAATATAAGCAAAGTGTTACCTTTTATTAACTTTTTGAAAGGGATATTTCCTTTTTTTCAGCCCAAATATCTGGGATGCATTTTTCACCTTACGAGGCATAACTTTTTAAATGTTTTTTTTTTTCACTCAGATTGGAAAAACTATGTGCGTATATTGTTTATTTGTTTTTTTTTTTTAAATATGAGCAGCACTGATCAAAATTTTAATGTGTCACAATCACAAGACTCTTTATAGTCATACAAAATAACACCAATATTTTTGTATAACCACAAATTAAAAATCATCTATCGATTTGTCACCAAAATTGTCCGAATCATTCAAAAATGCATGGAACAATGATCTTATAAGAACAGGTACAGCTGATTTTTGTGTTGGTATTCAAATTTCAAAGAAAAGGAAAAACCAAAATCAAACCAACAAAAAATCAAATAAGAAAAAATGAGAAATACTCTCTTACAAAGAGGTTGCAATAAAAGAGAATCTATGTTAACGCCATTAATTGTGGTGACAATTTCGTGAACTACATTTTCATAAGTGTGAAATTTTTGTTCAAAAAAGGTAAAAAAGATACTTTTTTAAAATAAGATAGTAAAGTGACTTCAAATGATATAATTTTTCTTTAAATTGATACAAAAAGAAAAAATTCCAAAAAAAAATAGAAAAATAATAACAAAACGATAAAAGTTTTCCCTACTTACAAAAACGAGTGAGTATGTTAACATATTAAATTGCTATTTTAAGCACATAAAAAAAAAAAAAAATTAAATGTTTCTATAGCTTGCTTCCAAATTAAATAAATATTTTTATAATTATTTTTTTTTACCTAAATTGAAATAAATAAGCGGTTTACCAAGCGTCCCATATGAAAAATATGCTATTTTTTGTTTTGGGTCTTCCTAGACCGGTAAATTAAAAAAAAGTAAATATTTATCGATGTTCATGATAACATCTAGTTTCAATGATATTAAAAAAAATTATCTTGGTCGATTTGGTTGAATATTTTACAAACTGCGCTTGTCTAAAGAAAAAAAAGACCCCTTGGTTGACCTCAATTTTATTATATATATATAAAAAAAAAAAACTTTGGTTTCTATAACAAATAGAACTTATTTATTCTGATTAAGAAACTGAAGCAAAAGAAAATAAAAAGTTACTTAACAGGGGAAAATTAAGAGGACATAATAATTTGTGTCTAAATTTTACGAAAAATTTAAAGTTTTTATCTTTTGAAAGTATAAATATCATGATAAATAATTATTTGATGATAAGCATATCTGCTCACATTTGTTGACTAATTAATACATTTTATTTCATTAAAATATCTTTTCAAATGTAGGAGATATATTAAGTTTTATGCACGCACTACCCTACATTTACATGGGAGACCCACCCTTAAAGCATTTTTATATTCTCACTCATTCGTGCACGTGCTCCTCGTTATTTGTGTGTTTTGGTCAGTGTTTTGATGGTAATGTTGTTGTTCATTTATTGATCGGGATAGACAACGCATTTATTTTGAGAGTATGACACTCTCCCTTGCTTTTTAAATGGGAGCAGTAAACACACCAACAAAATAAATGGCATACACAGGGATGGTTGCCATCACAAAATACACCGACAGAGATGTACACGTATTCACAGACATGAACAAATATTTCGAGGGTGTTTCAGGCAAGTGGAGTACGAGTTGGTGGTCTGTATTGTTCTGTGGTGAGTAGTGAGTGAGTAGAGTCAAATAAACCGGTCAACAAGATAATACAAAGAAAAGTGCGGAAATATCGCTTTACACGAATTTCTACTATCCAAAACCATTTTATGAATGCTTTATAAGCTCTTAATGGTTATTATTCCATCACTGTCTTTATTGAGAACAAGATAATTGCTGTTATTTTTGTGTAGAAATCGTTCTTAATAATCGTTTCGGCTATCTCGGCTTTCCATTCATCCAGTATTTCGAATTTTCTCTTCCATGGTTGCAAATAATCTGTTTGCATAGCGGTTGTTCAGTAGCTCTCTCGCTAAATTATTTGTCATGTGGTTCCATTCGCCAGCTCTGAATTTGAATGACCTTCTTATCCTCCTAGAACTCGGATGGATAAGATATTAATGGGTTTCCTTTTGGGTCTCTTACTTGGGCACAGAAATCTTTATTTTCTGGCTGTGCATAAAATTATAGTCGGCTTCGACTTTTTCAGGAGCAGTTTCAATGCATCAAACCCTGTTACACAAATTTTTCGTATCATCTTCACTGTGCAAAATGTGCGACTTCATACTAGTGTTCTCCTAGGACATCCAGAAGTCCGTTAACCTAGGATGCCTAATTATAATTGTTTAAGAGTGAACTATTTTTAAAATGGCGGGATTTAAAATTTTACTTTGCAAAGAACCCTGTCGTTTATGATGGTAGTTGTTTTCAATCTCCAGATCCTTTAAAGAAAGCATATATTTCGATAATGTTTATTCTTTAAAACATCCTTTACACAGTTCTTGGGTTGTCACTACTTGGTTGGTTGGGTGTTGTAAGATATAGTCCTTAACAACTTTGTTTATAATTTAAGATAAGTTTTTTTTTCAATGAACAATTTAAGGACATTACAACCCCCTTTAGTGTTTATATACCTATTGCATATATGTCAAGGAAACTTCAAACGGTATTTAAGTTTTACTTGAATGAGCAACTAGTACCAAGATACATACACTCACATTATATTTGTTCAGTAAGTATCTTCATGTTGATATAAAATCCAAATAGAATCCTGCAAAAATATTATGTTCTTCCAAGTGGAATATCAAGTCTTGAATTTACCTACGAGTACATACTCTTACTATAATATCTCATAGCAGAACAAAATACCACAGGTGACAAGATGACACAAAGAAAGCAATCAACTGTTAAGCGATTCCCTTAAGGATACAAAAAATAATATGTATTGAATGAATCTCCTGTCTACCTACATCTCATAGCTATAGGGATGATATTTTGTGTGGTGTCCTTCATGCACACAGCACATATTTTATGTATCTTGTTTAACTGTCAATTTGAAGGTTACGAGTTCATGTAATCAGTAACCAATTTAGTGAGGGCGTGTCATTTCACTCTGAGTCAATATACACAGCCTTTTGATTTTTCCCAAAAACTTTAAAACGGTTCAAAAGGTTGAGACACAGGGGCCAAGTAACCAAGAAATTGGCATGGCAATGGCAAATTGATTTTATTTCGAAAGAGCTAAAAATGACGTTGCAGCTTACGAGTTTAAAAACCACAATCTCTCAGATTCATTTTATGACAGTGAATTCCATCCATACCAGTTATTTAGTGTCCTTGCCTTCACCAGTTCAAGTTTCAGCAAAAAATCGATCAGGTGTAGAACAGATAGAATTTTGCCCAAACCACCAATTAATTAAAACGTTCAAAAATAAAAGTACATATAGTTTTCTTTGAAGTGCACTTTTTTTGACTTCATTTACCAACGTTTGCGAATAAATGTGAAGCTAAAAAAACACATTTTTGATGAAACACTGAAATTCTATATATGTATGTGCATAGGCTTTTTGTTATGTGTAAATAAATTAAATTTTGTAAAAAGCCAACACAAAGAACACTACTCAATCATTGGTTGATTTCCGACAAGTATTTATGTTTAAATGCATCAGGAAATAACCATTTTCTGACATATCAATAAAAATGTATTTACATAAAAATACAATACAAATTTTAAATGAATTGAGTTCAAATATGTTTAACAGTTCATTTATAATAAATATTTTTTTATTTTATTGCACATTTAACTTAAATATTTGCTTGCTTATTAAATTTTAATATTTATATTTATATATTGTATAGTACACCAGGCTTGTGTGGAATTTTTTTGGTGAGCGGATTTGCTTAAAACGTATTTTTTTTTCTTTGTTCAAAATGTTAAATAACAAAACATAAGGGCGATTCAGAATCAATAGAATTAAACAAATCCTACAAATGGCTTAACTTTTACCGTCAAGTGTCTTTTTAAGTGGCGCCCAACGTGGGATTGCTTGGATTAAATAAAATACAATTAATGAAATAAAATTGTAATGGGGAATCCAAATCTACGTTCAAAACTTGAAAACCCTAATCAGTTTCTAGTTTAAGAAATATCTTGAAGTGCGGAAGCTTCACAACGACCGTCAATGTGACCTTAGTTGCAATAGCAATACGTCCACTTATTATCTGACGGTATAATTTAGATAACAGTGGAATAACTACTTGAACCCACGAAATAAATGCTAATGTGTCTCAGGGCCCCAGGCCAATACAGACCGCCAACTCGTACTCCTCTTGCCTGAAACACCCTCGACAAATTTTTTTGTGTCTGTGAATACGTGTACATCTCTGTCTGTGCATTTTGTAATGGGTTCGAGCGAGTTTTATTTCTTTTTATAAACCACACGTTTAAAAGAAGGCTCCCTTTATATGAGTCCTTAGATCAAATATAACTCTCATAAATTTGCTGATGCTTGAACACAGTTTCTATCTATCTGGCCGTACATTATTTTATCGTTGTTTTTATAGACAGTAAGTACTCTGTTGAAATAGCCAACTGCATACCTTCTTTTTCTTTCACGTATTTGAAATGACAAAAACTAAATTTTTGAAGTACAATTGTTTTCCAAAAAACGATTCCATACATAAATCGTTCTTCAAATAATCGTCTACGAACATAGGTACACTTTGTCTATGGAATTTTGTTGGTTTGACTTTTGTCTTAAATGGCGCCCAACGTTTAACTCTTAGAATTATAAACTGTGAAAAAAGAAAGTTTCTTCCTATTATATTTTTAACAGGTTGATACAAGCAAACATTTTGTAACTTTGAATATACACAAAACAATTGATATAACTCGACTGTTTTGCAAATTTACTCTTAAGTCTGCTAGCAGGCTTGGCACTTCGTTTTAACATTCAATTTTATTGTTCATTTAAAAATAACTGTTTGAAACATCGTCTTCGAAAATCAGCAAGAACATTAAAAAAAATGTATCCAAAATCCAAATATTATATTTAAAAAAAAATTGTTTTCATGTTTTATTTCAATCAAAAATCTGAATGAGCCTACATGGGAGTTAACAGTTATAAAGCTTCCCTTGAAATATCAAACACCAACCAATAGTAGGCTATACCTAATTAAACACCTCAGACAGGAAAGTTAGTTTTACAGCTGAAATGTCTATTCCAAAAACAACTCCTGGCTCCTGGTCCAAACTTAGAAAAAAACAAACCGTCCAAACCGTTCAGGCTGCATTTTTGTTCAACTGTGGGAATTAATCGGGGAGTCGCGGCCGTTAAAAGCCGGTTAGGTTAAAAAACCAAAGTTGTAAGTCCTGCATAGGTACTAAACAAAATAAAACAATGTTTTTTTTAGTGAGACGGGTGAGCTAATTTACTTTTTAATAAATGTTCAAGTCTTGGTTGTATCTTTGAGAAAAAAGAATTCTTACAGTCAAACTTGACATTACGATGATAGAAAAGTCAAAAAAGTGAGTCCGACAATTCTGTCTACCTGTTTGTCTGTATCGGCACCTACAGCCTAAACGGCTACACCGATTTGCTTCAAGCTTGATAAATATAGTAGTACATATTATGTCGTCCACGTCCTTCATCGGGGATTCTGGAATTAGCATTCCAGCTCTAAAACTAACGGTACCTGCATACGATTTTTAATGCAAAATTTCTTTATCTCGAAAACTGCTCCTTCGATTTTGAAAAAACTGGTTCTGGTTGGAATTGATTTTTCAAAATAGGATTTTCTAAAAAAAACCGTTTTTTGAAACTTTATTTAATTGAAGAAATCAGTTGGCTTACTTTGTTTTTTCCAAAAAAAGGTTTAAATGTGATTTTTTTAAGTGAATAAAATTTCATTTGATTTGTTCCTTTCAATATTTTTATTTTTTCAAAATCTCAAGCCCCAAAACCTCTGTCACACATAAGAGCAATATAAAAGATGATAAAACATATATATCGCATCATGTATAGTCTTTTCTATAAATTTGTTATTACCTGACCTAATTTCTAAAAGGATTTTATTAGCACGTTGCTCTTTCTTTTTTTTTTTGTATGGAATGTCAAATATACGCACGTATTTATTAAAAGTTGGCCAACTCGTCCGTCGCCGTTTGCAGCTCCGTTTGCGGATCGTTTCGTTGTGTTCACAACATTGAATTCGTGTGTATTCAATATTTTGACATGCGATACGGATGCGATTGCGGATCCGGCTCTGGCTCCATTGTGTTCCAGCAGTGAAGGAACCGAACCGACACAGAGAGATCGACAGACGCAACTTAACATCGTTATATCATGCTTTATTGTTATCTGAACATGATGCCTTACTCCTGTACTAAACTAGCTGTATACAATATAGTGGTTCATCCTCCTACAGTTTGGAAGTGGTTTAGGAAATTTAACCACCAATTTTCGATCAAATGAAATTAATCCTCAGATCAAAATTTAGAAATGAGGTTCAGTGATGAACATATAATTTTCAGTGGGTGCGATACCCCCATTTATTTGACTTATTACAAGCTTCATTCCTTAATCTTACTTTAAACTATGAAACTTACGGTTCTAATATCTATCAGGAGTGGATTGAATCGGGTGGGTTATTCCGGAGAAGGAGTTTAAGGCATGGAGTGAAGAGGTTAAAGCCGAAAAAGTCCTGGGTTCAAGGCATGGAGTGAAGAGGTTAAAGCCGAAAAAGTCCTGGGTTCAAATTTACCCTCCACTGCAAACATGTAATAAGTTTTTTTTTACTTGCGATTATAGGTACTATAAGGCAAGTTATGGATTCGTGCAGAAAAAAAAAATTGAGATAACAATCACACATGACATTACGATGATGGAGAAATCGAAAAAAGTGGGTCTGGAATTTCCGTCCGTCTGTCTGTCTGTCTGTCTGTTCGCGCCTCTGGAGGCTGAACGGATGGGCCGATTTGCTTCAAATTTGGTATTTAGGATTTATTTGGCCGTCCCTCGGAACAATTTTTTTATTTTTGCTCTAGGTCCAAAAACATCGGCACCTGCCATACAATCTTGAAGACAAAAATTGATTTTCTCAAAAACGGCTCTAACGATTTTGATAAAACTTTCAGAATGCTATTTTTGCAAGACAATCTATCTTTTGGTTAGAAATTTTTTTTCAAAATTTGTCTAATAACGGTACCTCTCATAGAACCAGTATTTTCAAATCAAATTTTCTCGTAAACTATGCATTCGATTTCAATAAAATTTTGGTCACAAGAAGTCATTCATAATTTTATTAATATGGCATTTTCAAATTTTCAAAAACTTTTTTTTTTTGATTTTTTATAATTTTTTCAAAAAAAATTTTGGTTTTCGAAATATGTTGGAAACGGGTATACTGATTTTTTTTAAAATTATTTTTCAAATGTAAACTACAGATTGCCATATATTTGCATACTCAAATAAATTTCAAAATATTTTTTGAAAAAGTTTTTCAAAAATAACATTAAAAAAAAAACTGGTCCAACGATTTTCAATATTTTTTTTCCTAGGTTGACGTATTGCTTTGAAATTTTATTGCATACTTAGTTTTTCCGAGAAAACTCTTAAACTAATTTAAAAAATAAAAGAATTTTCGAAATTATTTAATTTTTTTTTAATATCCATATATGCAGCCACTACGCAATTGCTTATCATAAGAGCAAGTTCGTGCGACCCAGTCGTGCATTTTATTTTAAATGAAATAAGTGTCGTCAGCGTGGGTAAGATATGAGAATATATTTTTGATGATATAGTTAACAGTAAGAAGAGAAGAAGAGGACCTAAAAGGCTACCTTGATAGGGACCCCTGAGGTAATAGACAGAGTAAAAACAATAAAAACAGGAATGGATTGGAGACATATCTGAAACGAATTCTGTAAAAATGGTTTTCCAAATAAAAACAAATTCACTTTAAGAAGATAGGCTCAAAACCGAGGGTATATAATTTAAAAAGTATTAGTCAATGCAAAATTTTAACGGAAGTCTTCCCAGAATCTGTATAGAAATAACATTGAATTCCTAACCGTTTTCTTGTGCTGAGAGCTTGCATTATACAAATTGAACAAGGTTGGTGGTTCCTTCATTTTTTAAGAAACCCATGTCGCCTATAGAGAGAGACTTGCAACGAAAACTTAAAATTTCGTACAAAATACTTTCAAATATTTTATGGATAAAAGTTTCACAATTGTGGGATCGTTTTTAAGATCGATATTTTGTGACCCTAATACATAATATAATTAATATACATTACATATGTATGCACAATTGAGGTTATAAATTATAATTTTCATACCTGAGGAAATCCGTCTTGACTCCGCCTTATTGGGCTTATACAACATAATGGTGCTGCCTCTTCTCTATTGCTCTTAACTCGGACTTTTGTATGTACATATATGTCCGACGACCATTATGTATGTACGTTTCACAAATTTCGAAAACATTTTTGCTCTGAGTTGTCGATACATTTATACAAATGCATGAGTTTATTTCACTTATAGATGTATCCTTTTCGTTTCTTATGCGCGTCTATAAAATAATGGCAGGTCCTTATTGTTTGTTATCATGAAATCATAACGAACTTTTCATTCTTCTTATCCTGCACTTAAAACCTCAAAACAAATTTTCCAAGATGTCAGCTTTTAAACAAACAAAAAATACAAACAAAATAAAAAAAGAGAAAACACATTGACAAAGTATACGTAGGTTACTGTAAATATAAAACACAAAAAACAAAAAACAAAAAACTTCAAAAGAAAAAGTACTTTCATTTTATAAATCCCAATTGGCACTTTCAAGGCTCAATGAGTGAGGTGAATCACTCCCAACAGCAAAGATGGAGTAGAATGCTAAAATGGTTTCAACTGAAGCTCAGAACGCCTTTCACCAGAAAAGGAAGAAAAAAAAACATGTATTGTAAAAGTTTGATGGAGCCCAAAGTAATGTTTGTTTTCAATCTGTGAATATTAAATAGAGTATGGACTTCGGCAAGAGTTTTTTTATCTAAAGTCTTGCAGGAATGATGAACCCAGGTATAAAGAATGTGCTGCTTATAGTCCTCATGACCTTCGAGATTTGAGCCTTGAGTGGATGAAATAAAATGGTTGAGTGGAAAACTTTCTACCACAGTGGCATTTCTTGAAGTGAAAGTTTGTCTTAATATACCTTTGGGGTTATGTGTGTATGCGCTAGTGAAGTAAGTGAGATTTAAAGTAATAAGGACTTGACGAAAACTGCATTACCTAATAGATTAGATAAGCAATTTTCGAAATAATTCAAATCCGTTGTTGGGATAAGACTCTATACGTCAAACACTAGCAAATTTACAACAAAATGGTCAAAGGGCTAAAGGACAAACTCCTTGCTTTAACATCTCCAACGACGCCATTTAATATTTGTCCGAAAGTTAGAGCTGACAATTAAGATGCTATTCATTTTGTTCCGAAGCATTCTATTTCACAAGCAGGGAAAAGTTTAAGGTGCATCATGGGACATTTTAGAAGAGTGGTTTAAAGTTTATAGATCTTCGTTTTAACTTAAGCTATGTACAGACGATTTTCAGGTCTTATGTGCTTGTACTAAGCGAAATAAATAAATAAATAAATACATTTTTGTAAACAATATTTTCAGGTCTACCAACGCTCAGACAATGACTTGCCAATGAGCTGACAATAGCAAATGTCTTATAATGCAAAATTGTTAGTTCACACGGTTGGCAGGTTTTGTCTAAAAACAAGTGATTGGCCAGGCAACGCTTTCACTGACAACGTTGTCAGGTTGAAATTGTTAGATCAGACGGTTGGTATATTTTTTCTAGACTCTGATTGGTATTTACTTGACGATTCCCAGCATTGTAACTGTTTCATACGCATCAATTGTGCTTATTTTACCTCCTAGTGGTAGCCATCGGGTACTGGTCTTGTCCACCCGGACTTGACTTGCTAAACATAAAGGCGAGAGTGTTGAACATGGAAAAATAGCAACACTATAATTGCCCTGACAGAAAGCTCCTCTGTTTTTCTTGTTGGGTAGCAGTTATTCTGGACGAACCGCTCAGAAAGCAAGCAAACGGCGAATGAGCTCCAATTATGTGAACCAACAGTGACGCCAACAGTCAGCATGGTAGGCACCCCATTGAGCTTCTTTGACATATTTGGAGCTTAGGTCATTGGATCCTTTCACTACTATTAGCCAGGATAGTGAAGTAGAAAAGGTGGCGGATGAGACCTTATAGGGCCAAAGGTAGCTCTCTCATCCCCGTAGTGGGTTACTGACCCTGGATTTTTCCAGGTCCTTTTGTCCAAGGAGAGCAGCATAGGGCCTGGTCCCCAGGTTCGGGTTGTGCGTCAGGGTAACTTCCCTATTACGTAAAAACCATTTAGTTCCAAAACAACCAATTGCCTCGGATATGGATGACCCTACTGATGACGACCCTAGCAAACGAAACAAGGACAACGAATTTCGGTTCTGCACGTGGAATGTCCGGACTCTTTATAGGCCACGTGCCGCCGAACAATTAGTGGAGGCCCTAGATGGTGTAAAAGCCGACATCACAGCCATCCAAAAAGTACGATGAGATGGTGAAAGCACAAGGAGGATGAAAAACTGTGACATCTACTATGGCAAGTGCTACAGGACAAGAAAACAGCGGCTATTTGGATGCGGATTTGTGATAAGAGGAAGGCTTAGGCAAGAAGTCTTAGGGTTTCCTGGCATAAGCGAACGCATTGTCACAATCCGCATTAAGTCCAAATTCAACAAAATCTCGCTGATCTGCGTCCACGTCCACACGGAGGAGAAATATGACACGACCAAAGAAGAATTCTACGATCTTCTCGCGAAAATGATGATGAATGCCCGAAGCACGACACTAAGATTATTCTTGGTGACTTTGACGCGAAGATCGGAAAGGAGGGTACCTTTGGCTCGACAGTCGGAATTCCCAACTAGCCCCATCCTGGTCTATATGTATAATGAACGAATTTGTCATTGGCATTTTTCAGCCATTCTCTGAATCCTGCTTGCAACCAAGATTTTTTTCTCAAAAATATTTCATTTATATTTTACAAAATACTTCAGCCTTACCTTACCCACGGTTTTGACTGTTTTTAATTGAGGAGCTTATGGGCATGAACCGAAGGGAAACCCTTAATAATTGTGGACCCGATTTGATCTCTTTTTTGAGCTAGGAATAAAAATGTTGTGAAATTTCGATACCCTAAAAGAGAACTTGATTTTTGATTTTTAGCTTTTTTGGGCGATTTTGTTGTCCGAGCATTCCCTTCGAAATACTGTTCGTTATTTGGCTAACTGTGTTCTTCAATAGTTTTCAGTTTTAGTTCGCAGAATTCCTCGAGAACGACTTTAAGGATTTTAATTAAATTATTTTATACCTACACTAAGAGTTCATTCCAGCATTAACAAAGGTTGCAGAAGGGTGCACTTTAGAAGAAACTTCTGAAATCAATTATACATTTGCAGTGCCTTAGATTAGGTGCAGTGTAAACTGTAATCACCTACTAACAGGTGTAACGAAAGTTTCCGTTCTAGTCCCCTACAACTAAAACAACTAGTAAATGAGTTCAACGGGCCATCACTGATAATTGAAGCTGCCCTGCTAAACACAGTAGGAAGTAAAATTATGACCCATGGTAGAATGCAACTCTGCCAAAACTCAGATCCAAAAAAAATACTGTTCAATCAGGCAAAAAAAGAACTAAAAATAAACAAATACTTGGTACAACAGCTCCGAGCAATGACTTACACTCTCATCCATTCTTGTGTGTGCGTTGATATTCTGCAGGAATGGAAGGGACCTGATCTGAATGGCTTACTGAGAAGCACTTTCCATGGCATGATTTAATCTTGGAAGATTTGTCACATCCTCGCCAGAGGCAGTATTCCTCGGAAATGAATTTAGGTGGAGTCAGTTATCGAACCCAGAACCTTCGGCTATAGGCAGACCGACACATTAACCAATACTCTGCCACGGGGTACAAGAAAGAACTGGTGAATGGTTTTTTCACGAGAGAATACAGTTCAAACAAAACAAAGGATACTGCAGCTGCAGGAAAGATTCAACTATCTGTTCAGGAAAAAGGCTTTACTGGGTGTTAATTATCCTTTCAACCTTTTTCAGTGTAAACGGGTGCAGATTACATTTTGTCGGCCCTACTACAAAAAGGAAAGAAAGAAATAATGCCACCCATAGTTAGCATATATCTATACTTTGAACAGCACTGCATAAGGAGGCATACCAGGTCCATATAGAAAATTTAATTTTATATTCCCACCGATGCGATTATGGCTCCTGAGACTTGCAGGCAAAACGTGAGGATGGAAACCAAGCATTATTTTTGATGGACACGTAAACCTTGAAGGTAAGGCCAACTAACACCTATACGATGCTGTAGCTTGGCACTGCAGTAAGCTATTACGACTTATGCCCCAGGGACTGATGTCCTTACATAAAATCATTTTGAACTATAGCATCAAATTTTTCAGTTTCTATAGTTTTTGAAGTCAGCTTTAAAACAACAATAAGAAACAAATAAAATTCAAAATCGTCTTTTATTTTAAAAACGAATCATTATTTCTCTCCCAAAAACCTCAAAAAAAACAGAACTAAGCGAAAAAATTCAAGAACAAAGGATTCGGTGGATTAAACAATTGAAGATATGTATTCCGGTGCTTTGACATATTGCATGTTTGTCAGAACTTTGTAGCTCTTAAATGTTCAAGAGAAATGAGAGCAAATTTCGGATCCAAAGAGCATATCGCATGAGAGAACCCATTATTTTCCCAAAGTCATTTTTTCAGCATCGTCCAGCAAGTATGTGATATTCGTCCATTGCAACCCCGATTTAAGATTCAGCGAGTTGACGTGAACATTCAAGCCTATAGCAAAAGAAATGTCAAATTTTTATTTTATTCGTTATGGATCCTATTCCACGGCAACCAATGCTACCCCGAAGGCTTCAAAATATTCTGCCCTTATAAGATTCGACGTATCGCAATTACTTTTACCTTTTTGAAAGATTTTAGCAAAGCTTCAAACCGATAGCAAACATAAATGTCACAAATCGGTTTTTGGATGAAATAAAAAAAAAATTCAAAAAATTCTATGACGTCATCATCCGACGAATAAAACTATGATTTGTTCATAGCCCCCTTGGGGATCAGTTGGGCGGTTGTTGTAGCTCATAGTATTAGGTTGACCACATTCCTTAATTGTGGCTTTGGTTTAATTTGTGAAATTTTAAATTTGTTATGTGTTTGACGTCCGCAATGTTTGTTAAATTGTGTGTTTAGATTAATAAGTGAAGAAATAGGCAAAATTAATGAGTTATGATAGCCGTGATCCCCTTTTCGTAAAATATGATTGTACAATCGAGATACTGTATTTGAAACAAGCTGGTGGGTGATTTTTTTTTTTTGCTTTTTTTTTTTTTTTTTTTAACCTTTATTGTTTTTAATATGAAACAATGGCATGGACTCCTCTTAAGATTTAATGGGCATTTGCAGATGACAAAAATGTTAACACTAAAAATTGTTTGGGGTGTCAGTTTTATGAGGCTTGAAGTTTTGACAGGGTTAAATGACTTTAAATGCAATGTTCTCTTAAGAAGCTGGAATATTTTTTTGCTTGGAATGCTTTAGCAATGGCTGCCTGTTTACGAGGCATAATCGCATTGTTGCGAAGTTTTCTAAATAATGGTAGTTTTTAGCAGCAAAACACGAAACACGAAACAAATTACTAAGAGGGAGAGGGCAAATAGATGGAAGGTATGTAAAAGAAGGACATGGAGGACATGACCCATGACCGTTGACAGATGACAGATGACAGATGACAGGTGACAGATGACAGATGACAGATGACAGATGACAGATGACAGATGACAGATGACAGATGACAGATGACAGATGACAGGTGACAGATGACAGATGACAGATGACAAATGATATGCCAAATTGAATTTTTTCACTTTTCCACGCTTATCAGTAACTCGTTCTTTTGCGTGCTCTCTGTTTATTCTTTTCAATTTGTATCCATTTTTTTATTTTTTCAGATTCAAGTCCATTCTATTTTATAGATTTACACAGCTCGAAATTGGGACTTTCAAATGCAAAACGATATCTCGGAAGCACCCACGAAACCACATAGCACTTTAGTAGGAGTAGTTGAGATCACAAAAAATACGCACACATACACATATACATTATGTTATGTATGTATCACATTTTTTGCCGTTTTTATTTTACGCATCTATGAAACTACTTATATTGTCAAACTTCTATCTCTAGTGGAAAATTTCGCTTTTTTTTAAATTGCTCCCAGAAAATAATTAATTCAGAATTTATTTCAAAGCTTTTGACGTTGAAAAAAATTACAGAAAATATTTTGGTGATCTGCCATCACTTAATATTGTTTTGGCATCTTATGCTTTTTTTTGTTCTTAATGCTTAACTTTAATTTCAGGGTAAAGCTATTAAATTCGATTTGAAAACGATAACGAGACAACTGACCCCTTTAAAATCAATGCACTTTTTTTTGGAACCGGTATATGAACATATTGTGAGATGGACATGCTGCACTTAAAACGACATTAGGTATTTACACACAAAAAATGGATTGCGTGAACATTCTGAAACTTTTTGGTAAGGAAGTTTGTTCTACCGGGGCATCTGAATGTTCAGGGAAGCGAGAAGGTAGATTAGCTGGGGAATGGTTGCAACTACACCTCAATTAGGACCGGGACCCTACTGCGTGCGGCATAGGGGAAAATATGTTCAATATGAGGAGTGGGGAAAGAGGAGACCACTTTATGGTTGATTTTACACTATTTTTCGAGTTTATCAGCATTTGGTCAATCAACTTGCTAAATGAGATATCTTCTTTAAGCCCTCAAAACACATTTTAAAAAACGCCTTCTATATCAAGGATATTGTAACGAGGCGTTAAAAATCTCATTTTTTTTATTAATATACCTTATATAAATATATAAGCTTTATTTATTTTCTAAATTTCCCTTCTCAAAACTAACAGCGACAACATGAATTTGTCCCCAAGGCCAACAACACCGCAAACGAGCAATCATTACACACCAGATAACTTAGTCACATGACCCAGGCATGCCAATGCCAAAGAAAGCAACAACAACAACAGCATAGTAAAGGGGCAACCATCATGAGCGTAAATTATGGTAAAGTTGTCCGCAATATTCATAATTCACACGATGTTTGTGTCGCCAAATACCATAATAAGGCCAGGAAAAGACACCGAGTGTATGGAGAAATTCATCATATATTTAGGATTTATTTCTCATTTAAGATTTCGCCGCTTCGACTTCCCCCCACCAGCGGTAAGGGGTCTTAGTGAATTTAAGGTTATTATCGGAAAGCATAGCCTGCACGACAACACTTCCGGTAACGGACACAGGGTAATCGACTTTGCTGCGGGGCGAAGTGTCATTTTAGCTAGCACATACTTCCCAACTCTCAATATACACAAAGGGACCTGGCGGTCTCCTGATCAAAATACCGTCAACCAAATTGATCACATTGCAATTGATAGCAGACATGCCTCCAGTATCATGGATGTCCGCACTTTCCGAGGGGCCAACATAGACTCGGACCACTAAATTGTTGTAGCTAAAGTGCGAATGCGGATCTCGACCAGACCGCAGAATCGAACATCCACTGTGAGAAAGTTTGATGTTGCGAAGTTACAATCGCAAGAGACTGCCACAACCTTTGCCAATCATGTCTCCTCGTATCTCTTGACAAGCCCGGCACCTGCGCCAAACCCAGAGGCCCAGTGGCAACAATGTAAAATTATCATCAAAACCGCAGCTACTGATGTTTTGGGTTTCATAAGGCGAACACAACGAAACACCTGGTTCGATGATGAGTGCAGGCTTGCACACTTGGCCAAAAACGAAGCCTATCATGCACTTCTGCAGGCCAGAACTAGAGCTGGAAAGAGCGCTTTCCGTGGGGTATACCAGCAAAAGAGGAACATCGGCTTTTCAAAAGGAGAAAGAGAGAACTGGAAAAACGAATGGTTGAATCTATTGAGGGCTGCTACGGCAGAAGCAATGTTCGAAAGTTCTACCAAAGGGTAAAACAATCATCCTAGGGTTACAAAGCCCGAGCGGAAGCATGTAGAGATGAGGGTGGGAATGTCGTAGTAGATACACAGTCGGTGCTGAGAATTTGGAAAGAACACTTCTGCAGACTTTAAAAACGGCGAAGACAACCAACTAATCGCTGTCAGGCAGAATGATCCATTCGATTTGGATGATGATGAACAAAATTTCTGTCCTCCCGACCAAGAAGAAGTTCGGGCAGCAGGATGAAGTCTACCTTGGCTTCTGACTATTTCTTGTTTTATCGTTGAAGACATTACGAGCTGGAGCTTCTGTTCGCTCTACATGGCCCAACCATCTTAGTCACTGAATTCGAATTTTTCTGGCTAGGCTTATGTCGCTGTATAGTTCGTATAGTTCGTTGTTGTATCTTCTTCTCCAAATGTTGTTTTCGCGATTTACGCAGACAGGACCATAGATCGTACGCAGAACTTTTCTCTTAAAGACTTTTCATCCGATTGGGAGAGGGTCCATGCTTCCGCACCATATAGCAGGACCGGGATGATGAGTGTTTTATACAGTGTCACCTTGATTCTTCTCGATAGGGCTTTATTCCTCAATTGCTTACTCAGCCCAAAGTAAAAGCGACTATCAAGAGTTATTCTGCGTTTGATTTCAGGGCTGATGTTGTTGCCTGTTCTTACAGCAGTACCTACCCAGGTAGACAAATTCACTGACTACCTCAAAGTTATACCTATTAATGTTCACGATTCACGTTCTGACCAAGTCGGTGGTGGGATTGGACTTTTCCTGTTGCAAGCATATGTATACTTCGTCTTGTCGTCGTTTATTTTCAGTTCCATTCTGCTTGCTGCTGACTCCATAGTAGTGAAAGTACCGGTTACTGCTCGCTTTGTTTTTCCTATCACGTCAATGTCGTCTGCAACCCTAAGTGATTGTGACGATTTATTAAAGATGGTGACCGATGTGCTGGCATGGGTGTTCCATATGATATTTTCTGGCACAATGTTAAAACAGTTGCATGACAGTGCTTCACCTTGTCTTAGCCCTCTGGTCATCAGCAAACGGCTTGAGATGTTCACATAAAACGCTGGGCAGGATCTTATAGGCGATGTTTAAAAGATTTACAGTTGGCGCAGAGTAGGCGGTCTCCTTTTTTCTGAATCGGGCAGATGATACTGAGATTCCACTTAACTGACATACTTTTCTCCAACCATATTTTGCAGATGAGTTGGTGTATGCTCCTTACCAGGTCATCTCCAGCGTGCTTAAGAAGCTCAGCTTGTAAACCATCACATGCATCCAGCTGCTTTGTTCATCTTTGGTTTGGTGATGGCTACTTTAATTTCATTTTGGTCGGGCGGATGTAGCTCATGGTCATCATCTAGATTAAGTGGTACAAGTTGATCTTGGGCGGGATTTTGGCTATCATCACCATTTAGCAAGCGGTTAAAGTAGTCTCTCCAGATGGCTAACATCGCCTGCGTTTCCACTATGGTATTTCCATCCTGATCTGTGCAGGGCCCAGGGCGGCTTGTGAAACCCGATGTAGATTGTTTCACTCTTCTGTAGAAGTTGCCTCTACTTCTTTTCTGCAAAAACATCTCTGCATCTCTTCGACTTCGCGTTGTTGGTGTTTTTTTTTTCTTCCTCCTGACTCCTGAGTAGGTTTTTCTCATTTTTTCTTCGCCCAACATAGAGCTTTCTGGACGTTCTAGTATCTCTCTGGAGCCACGATTTGTATGCCTCCGTTTTGGCTTTGTTTGCCTGAGCATATTCGGAGTCGCACCAGGGGTTTCTGGGGGGAGGATGTGAGAAGCCCAATCCAGCGCCGGATCTAGGGGGGGGGGGGGGGGGCAAAGAGGGGCACTTGCCCCGGGCGCCTGGCCTTGGGGGGCGCCAAATCGAAGTTGAAGAAATATAGGAGAGCAAAAAAAAAGGTATTCAACATTTGAACAGGGCGCCAAAGTAATGCAATATTTATTTATTTCTTGTTCCAAATATGAAAGAAATATGTAATGAACCACTTTCGTCGCCTCTCATGGGGGCGCAAAATTGGAGGATGAAGAAAGAAACGAGATTTAAAAAAAAGGTCTTCAAGTATATACTTTACAAGTAAGATTCCATTTCCAAAATCTTATTTGCTGAAACAAGTTTCAAATATGAGGAAGCTTTCTTAAAATCATAATTTATTTCTGCATTACTTACTAAATGCTATTAAAGCATTGAATAATGGATAAATCATTTCAGTTTGAGTTGATGATTGATATTTTTGACTCGTTTCAGCAACTGGATCTATAAAAGTTTTTTTTTTTTTTTGATGTTCTGAAATAAGAGCGTTATTAAAAAAAATTAGAATTTAATAACAAACGATGTCAACGGATTCAGAAATTGCAAGTTTTTATGTTTCGTTTGGGAAAAGTGCGATTCTAGTCCCGAAAGCAAAAGTTAAAACTAAATACTATATTCACGTCAAAATATAGTTTGTCCCCCGTCTGTGAAGCTACAAAAAAGTCAAATTTTATCGAAGGATGGCTACAATGTTGATGGATTAAAAAACATCTTAAAAAAAACTTTGGTATTGTTCCATCAGTTTTTTTGGAAGGTTTGGTTACAGTTGATCATGTAAGTTTAGCCACACGGTGACGAAAGGTTCGACGCGCCGAGTCGTTGAAAATCTTCTATATTATTTGTTTGTTTACTAAGACTTAACTCAGAAACCACAAACATTAAAAGGTTGTAATTTGCGCGTGGAATAGGCGATAAAAATCTTTGGCAAGACTAAGCTGTTAATAGGGTGAAATGGGCTAAAAGCAAAAAAGGGATATAACACTTAGGGGCCAAGTTATAGCGATCAGAAAAACCAAACTGAAATATTTTCAAATGCAAATTATCTTGTGTTATGATTTGATTTAAAACTGCTGTTGACTCAGTATGAAAAAAGTTAACTAGAGAATGGATTGAACTTAAAAGAAAAATTTGTTGCAATTGCCCATTTCTCAACCTAAAAACAACACTAAAACAGTATTGTACACTCGGGCGTATACGTACTTTTCTGAGTTTATTTAATTTTAAAAAAATCATCTATGTTCTAATATCTTAGACAAATTAAATGGACGGTATAAGTCAAACTTATCCCTCAATGTTCAACATTTTTGTATCTATCATGGTTTGTATCATCGCGCTATCTGATGCTCATTAGGGCAGCACAACGTCTGTCGGAATAGCTAGTGAACTATAAAATTTCTAATGTACGAGTTTTTCAAAAGTACTCCTAATTTTTTTATCAAAAGATAATAGTTGAATGTTTGAAATAAATAAAATGCACGACTGGGTCGCACGTACCTGCTCTGTGGGTGCAATAGTATGATGAACTTATGGCCATTTAAAAAAGCCGTTTAAATCTCGTTTTTTCGTTACGACCATTTAAGCCAAAAACGAAAAACGTTAGTTTGTTAGAAATAACTTAGATAAGTTAAATTCTGAGTTTAATCGAAATCGTTAGAGCCGTTTTCGAGCAAATTCAAAATGAAAAAAAAACCGTTACATGAAAGGTACCAGTTTGAGCCGGGCTAAAACAAAACAAAAAAAAAACCTCGACAACCATTTTTCTTCAAACTGCTATATACCAAGTTTGAACAAAATCTGTCAAGCCGTTTAGGCTGTAGCATGACGTGAAAAATCACACATCAACACAACCGCACACACGCACAGACAGACCGACATGGCGAAAACCACTTTTTTGGGCTTGTCTATCATCGTAATGTCATGTTTGATTAAAACCTCGACTTTTTTTTCTGCACGAAAATAATACTTGCCCTATAGAGCAAGTAAAAATGAAAAAGAATTTTTGTTGTGTACTACTGAGCTATTTCACTAAAGCTGTTCTATGGATTAGTTATGATTTTGTATATCGGTGAGTAAAAGTTAAATGTGCAATCAAAATATCGGACAGAATCACAAATAAGCATACAGCCTTTTAACTTTTTATGAACAACATTAGCAGGTTCTCCGCTGTCGTTTATTGAAATAGAAAAATTATCAAATCAATCTGGATTATGGCACATACCCCAAAGGTTTTATTTTGCACATACGCCAAGATTGCATGTTGAGTAATCAGTAACATGAGAACCCTTTTTATGACATCTATCGTATATAAGCTATTGTCAACAGCATCAAGCATTAGAGCATAAAGATAAAAACAGGTTAACGATACGAGTTCAAGTTTTGTTCGTAAACTTAAAAAAGAAAAAAACATTGCTTGGGGGGGGGGCGCCAAATTCAACTTTTGCCCCCCTTGAACAAATCCTAGATCCGGCGCTGCCCAATACCTCTGACGCAGCACTTCTTATGGCTTGTTGACATAGCCACCATTGGTCTTCCGGGTTCATATCATCGTTCGAAGGATTTCTTGCAAGCTCAAAGGATACGCAGTCGGCATAGGCAGCGGCAGTCTCTTCCGATTGAAGTCGTCCAACGTTGAATTTTCTCGGCGTAGTCGGTGTTCGCCTAAGAACTTCCATGGAGATCCGTAGCCTAAGTTTTGCACCGTGTAGGTTGTGGTTCGGTCCGATAATTGCTCCTCGGAATGTAGACATTCAGGATGCTGGAGCAATTCCTTCCGTCAATAGCAACATGGCTGATTTGGTTGCAGGTACGACCATCTGGGGATCGCTACTTGCCATTGTGGATGTTGCGACGTGGGAATCGTGCGTGCTGCCCAGCACCATATTTTTTCTAGCTGCAAAATCGATTAGCCTGAGTCCGTTCCGTTATGGGAAGTGGTGTCATGCAAGCGAATGCTCTTGACTTAATGAAAGTTGGCAGGAATTTTACAGAAATCTTTAAAACCAACTTGCTCCAGAAGGCAATTATTCAATTCTCAATTATTTATTTCTTAATTATTTTTTATTAACATTGTTTAATTGTTGATTTTTTTCTTTTTTGTTTATTTCAATTTTGTTATCGATCATTGTAATGCTTGATTATTAAAAAGATGTTTATCTTAAAATTGAGTAATAAAAATAAAATAAATAAATAAATAAATAAGGCTGAGAAAAGGTAAGCCATACTGAACTTAACATGCAGTCACTTATATGTACATGTTAATTTTGAAAGGATAGCCCCTGCTTGAAATAGGGAAGAAAGATATAATTGGGAAGGGACGGTAATTGCTGGAGGGAAACGGTTGAACCATTTAAAAGGATGTTATTATTTTGATTTGCTCTTTGACACATTACCTAAGTAAAAAGAATTTTCATTCCTGGTTAACTGCAAACCCCTGAATTTCCGATACAGGAGAACAATTTTTTTATCCACTTTAAAGATTGTTTCAACTGTTTACCCGCCAAAAACTCGAACATAAATGAGTTTGTAAACCATTCTATATTGAATAATTAAGGATTGATTAGTGATTGAAAGCACAAAGGACAATTATCTAAGAAATACTAGTCTCGGCTCGGCTCTTTTGCTCCATTCGCCTGTTCTGGGATCCAATTAATATTCCCTGCAAAATCTCTTCAACAATACAAATACCAAAACATGATGCATTTTTTTTCTACCTACACAAATCGAAAACGCTGAAACAATTTAGCATGTATGCGTTTATTTTATCCTAAAAGTGTTTAATTTCGTGACTGATGTTCCTAAATTCTAGGTGACACGTTTAAATTCGTTTAGTCTGTTGTAACAATGACTAGTGACCACGAATGGTATGCACCAGGATAACGATAATCATACGAATTGAAAATGAACGCATAGTGTCCGCAGTAGAAGAGAGTGGTAGTATAGTATAGTGGAAGTGGCAAGTGGGTATATATGGATGGTGGAAGCAGTAGTTGCAGTTTGCAAACCCAGAACACTAGGTACGGTACCTACATCCACTTCAGTTCGTATGTATGTAGCATGTGGACAAATTCGATTTTCGTCTGTCAGAATGGAAAAGCAACAACTAATTTAATCGTCGTCGTCGTCGTCGTGCTCGTTCTCATCGTAGTCATCGTAGTCATAGTCGTAGTCGTATTCGTTTTCGTCGAACACACTTCAAATGCAACCACCCCAGCATTATATAGTAGCTACAGAAATATGTATACATATATAAATTAATATAGAGGTATTTTGTAGAGGTATAACGCAATAGACAAGAGGCGAGAGCTTGTGACATTCGACATAGCAGCTTCGACTACTGTATTAAGGGTGAAAGTCTGCTGCTGCATTGCCAGCATACCAATTCGTAAATGGAGTCAGGGCGACAACATACGTAACCCACAATATTCCGTAGAATATAGTAGCTTCAACTGCAACACCATCAGCAAGCAAAAACCGTTCATATTCTATACTATACCAAAGGGATTTCGAAACGAAACGGAACGCAACGCAGCAGGCAGGCAGGACGTAGGACCAAGAGCGAATGCATTCCTTAATTGAATTTGTAAAATCCCAAATTGAGTTCTATCGCAGCACTTTTGAACGAGTTATGCATTTCAATGAAGTTCCCGCCACTAAGCCCACAATTACCACTGTTTTATCTCAAGTACGAGTCAACTCAACTCAACTGTTATACTGTTACTGATGGTGTTAGTGCTGTTGTTTGTTGTTGTTGTTTTTTTGTTGTAGCTTGTAGGTATTATTCTTAGAGAAACACAAAAGCTCTCTTATGCATATCTAAAACGAGAGCTAGTCCTTAATAGTCGACCCTATATATGGATACGTTACCTAGTACCTTGTACTTACCATATAACTAGGGTATAGTGCGGTAGACAACTATTTAAAAGTGGGAGTTAAATGTGTTGATACTGTGTTGACCCAAAAATCCCCCATCACCACCTATACCTTTCGACTTCTACGTTCGTCCTTCGTATTTCGTCATGATGTGTTCTTCTTGTTCGACTTCCTTCTATATCGTTTTATTGGTGGCATTCACCGGCGGTATGGTGGTGGTAATTCAAGTCAGATGATGGTTCTTCGGTTAAATTGGATTTAACATCCGGCTTCGGCTTCGACTTCAACGATGACGATGACGACGACGACGATGAGAAAAGAGAGTGAGAAGTTTTATTGATACTAGGGGTAGGGGTTGATTTCGTTTGGTTTGGAAAACATGAGCTTTCTGGCATCTCATATAGAAATGGCAATAGCAATAGAAAGCGCAAGCATCGGAGAAGACTTTGGCTTGGCATCATTTATCCCTATATCTATCCTTTTATCTTCCTCCGTTAGCGTTAGGTAGGCCATAATTGATTTTGTTCTTCTTTAAAAAGCATTAAGTATTAAGGACGTTCTGTGTTTCTTAAGTATCTTCTTCTCTCCATACTCTATATGTGGGTCTGGCTCTGGCTCTGGGTATAGAGTATAGATATAGTCTTTGTATCTTTAGAGTTTAGAGAATTGTCTATACAAATAGAGTGGAGGTATGCGTTTTATTGTGTTTTTTTTTTTTGCAAAGACAGAGATAGAGAAAGATCCAAACTTAGATTAAATTTCGAAATGACGCAAAAGGTTCTTTTTGACTTTATTGTTTAAAGAATATGTACTGCCAAATGCCAAACAAGCCATCGCATCGATCGATCGCAGGAGGCAGCAGAAGCAGCTTCATAGACACCGCCACCGCACCGTATCTGCTATTATACCAAAAGTATATCTTTATACACAATCTATACCCTCAGAGACTATTTGTATCAATCTGATTGATAATGAAATGCGAGACATAAAAACTGCCAGCGGGGCTCGGCTGCTGTGTGATGCAAATGATTATTATGAACAAGTTTTTCATCGAAAAATAATATTATTGCACGCGCGAGTGAAAATAGAAAAGCAAAGTGAAAATTCCATTGTGTTGATTACCATATTTTTATAATAAAATCTAAAATCGATACTAGCGCCCTCTATATACCTACATATTCAACCCCCTATTATACTGTCCATTTCACTCCCTCGCTTCCTCAATTCAAATAATGTCTTTTTCATTGACTAAATAACTAATAGGGACGTTTAAATGTTGTAATCTCAGAGGGTAATTCCCAGGACCAAATTGGCCAATTATTATCATGATTCCCCTTGACTGCTACTAATATTCAATTCAACATATTCCATGCGTTTCTAGCTTTAGACACAAGTCCTCCAAAATGTATTATATACAAATACATATAAATATTGTATTGTATACTATAGTATATGGTACTATATATTGAAAAAGCCTTCGAGTGGTAGGCCGCACCATATAGCAATTGGTTTGGTTTTGAATTCATTTAAACATTATGTGATAACCATAGCCGTCAGGCATAATTGTTGTGCGAAGGGTATGATATTACCGGGGATTACCAATGTGCGATAGCTTAAATATTTCACTTGTCTACCGTAGGCTTAATTTGCTTTCTGGTCGCATGTTTATCTGTTTTTTTTTTTTTTTTTTTTTTTTGCATTATTATTTTCATATTTTTTTTCAATGGATGCGTTGCGTTGGTTGCTGGACCGAGTTACTCTGCATCCGGCTATTTGTACGTCGAACGAGGATCAAAATTTTAAATTCAAATGAAATTTATAGTGTTTTGGTTTTTTGGCAAAAACGAGTTAGTTTAAATAATTGAAAGAAAAACAGACACGGCGCGTGTCATCCTGAAAGACATGAAAGTCGGAAAAATTTAAATAATATGGGTAATCGCAAAATTAGGATATGGATTAGATAAAATTAGTGTGTGGTTTGAAGGATTCATTTGTCTGTCAATATTGTTTTAAGGCAGTTTGACATTTCAATTAGAATCCGGGGTTTTAAATTAGTTTTTAAAGTGGAACCCTTTTTTTAATCGCATCAAATCTATCGCATGTCGCATTGCAACAGATTGATCGCATCAGCTGACCGTGTAGCATTTATTTTGATGTAACTGTTTTTGATTTGATAGTGATAGTTAACGATACAGCTAGTGAGTGGCTAAGTTCTTGAGCCGGTAAAATCCGCCCTCAAACACGCCCACAATCGCCATTTTTGATGAACAACCTCAATTTGGTAAAATTAAATTATGGTTTTTGTGCAGTTACGATAAAAGCATAACGTAAGCCTTAGGTAAACCTTCTTCCAATTAAATAAAAATATTTCAGTTTGGGCGTGGCTGACGCCCATTTTTCATACAAAACCATCATTATAGTTTTTATAAAATAACAATTGTTATATTAAAGCGAAAAACATTAAATTTTGTGGGTAATACTTGCACATAAACATCTTGTGTATGAAAACAAAAAATTTGATTTTGGGTGTGGCTGACGCCCACTTTTCACCAGAAACTATAAAAAAATTGTTTTTGCAAATAAGCTGTATTTATAATGAATCCTCAAGCCAAAATTTTGCGTCTCTTAGTAGAAACTCAAAAGTTTGTATATGAAGAGAAATTTTTGAATTTTGGGCGTGGCTTACGCCCACTTTTCATGAAAGAACGAAAAACGTAGTTTTCAAAATTTAAGGTATACTACCAATATTCAATTTAAAACTTTTTCCCTTCCGTTCGTTATAAGAAAAATATGTCTCTACATTTTCTTGTGTACATTTTTTCAATACGCCCACTTTTAAAGACGTGATTTTGATAAAATACCTTTGTTCAGGTAAGATCGTTTAAAAACTACTCGATTCAGCTGTCGTTTTAGACATATGACTTTATACTGACTTATGATCAAAGCTCAGTTAGTGCTTCAAATTTTTAAGACACGCCCACTTTTAATGGGTTTCCGTCAAAAGTCGTAATATGCATTATTTTCCTTTGATGTTTTTTTAACTATCGGTTGCAGTTTTGAAGTAAGAAGATGAACATTTCGGTTTGTATTCCTTGGTTACGTAGGAGGTTGTGGTTCAAGAATTGCTAAATACACCCATAATCGCTATTTTCATTCAACTCTAATTTTTAAAATTTAAGATTTGTCTTGTTTTGTTCAAATCAATCTGCAGGAATAAAATTGAATGTTACTGAGCTCATACTAATTGCCTTGGCAATAAAAAGTCTTAACTTTGGGCGTGGCACATGCCTTTCTTTATTGTGCCAGCACTAATTGAACATCACACTTCACACCACGCAAAATTAATGTTATTGAATTTTTTTCTGCCTGCTAAAGAAGAATTTTGTTTCTGAAACTGGAACATCGGCTGGCTGCGGGAGGAGACCGCATACACATACAAAAATATAGGGAATAGGGTATCCAACAGTTCGTTGCAAACGTACTGTAGCTCTCTCTTATGATTTTATAATAGGGCTGCCATCTTACTTACTTTGCTTAAGGTGGCGCATACAGCTGATCGTGGACCACGGCCTTAGGCCTTAATCGACATATCCCGCCAGCCAGTCTGGTTCAAAGCCAGTTCTCATTAGTAACGCTCATAGAAATTACTTCATTTGAGTTGAATTACATTTAAGTATGTAAGATGTAGGTATGACATTATATTTAGACATCATGTCTGATCAGACACGAAACACGCAAACTTACTTCTTTTTTTTTTGGTTGTTAAAGCTCAGTTCGTTGAGGTCGTGAGAACCAGACCTACAATTTTGGCTTTGCAGTCAAAATACTTTATCCCCCGTAATATTCTTACTTGTGAAATTGCTTATGGTTTATATTTTCCCTCAATAGATTCGAAAATTTGTTTTTCGCGCCTGATTTCCCACGTTTGTTCTGCTCCTAGAGTTCGCGGGTAGTTTTCTTCGCAGGCCTTCGTTATTAGTCGCAGGTAGGTTGTTTCCCTTCATCAGAGCAACGGCTTCCGTCTGCACATCTGCAGTCGATTAGTAAAAGGCAGGTCTTTTGAGGATTCGTTTCAGATAACACGTTGGAAGTGTTGTCGTTGGTTCTCCACGTTTGCCACTGATTATGGAGTGTTAAACGAAACGCTGTTGGAAAAAATTGTTTTGATCTCCTCGTTGTGTGTCTGTGTAGTGAACACCTGAACACCCACCCTAGTTAACATCATGTTATGATCTGAGTCTATATAATAGTCACTGGCAAAATTATTTACACATTGTATATTGCTTGGACCTTAACCAACCTATAAAGCTGGAGAACTTTTAAAATAAGAAAAAAATGTGTATAATCTTTTTGCACTTTTAATGTTTGCAATTTTATTCAAACAGTAAACTAAAAAAAAAAATCAAATTCCAACAAGTAACTGTTAAAATCATACAAAACTAAGTGGCACAATTATTTACACACCCATCGAAGACTGCCAAAATTATTTACAAAATGCAAATAATTGAATTAGGAAAGTAACGGTTCTAAATTTCTTTAGTTTAATGATATTTGGCGTGGTGTCCAAATATTGCAATCAGTTTTGCTAGGTCTATGCTAGAGAAAAGTTGTACGAGATGGCAAAAACTATCGAGCTTTCAATAGAAAAACGAGCGCCATTTGTTGCAGAATTCCAGGGTTATGATTCGGCAGTGGAACTCTCTAAACTCTAAAAAATATAGTTGCAGCTGGAAAACAGTTTATAATATAACTTCTAAGTTTTACGAATATGAGAGTGTAAAAAATAAAATTGATAGAGGTAGGAAAAGAGTTATCAAACAGGAAAGATGCAAAAATTGTTCGCGTCTTCAAAAGTAATGATTATGATAGTGTTAAAAGCGTATCTACTGATGGACATAAGAAAAATCGCGAAGATAATACTATTAGTAAGAGAACATTGCGGAAGATTAAACGCAAACGGATTAAATGCCTACGTTATCCAGAAAAAGCCTCATATAACACCGAAAAACCAGCGAGTTAGGGGCCAGTTATAGCGATACGGAAAACCAAACCGAAAAAAATTTCAAATGGAAAATTTTGTATGTTATGATTCGATTTTTTAGACAAATGCTACACTGATCGATGACAATTAATGCAGATAATGTTTTTTGTTCATAATAATTTTAATTGAACAAATACTTTTTGTTAAAAATGTGTTTATTTATTTTTCTGTTTTACGTATAAAAGAAAAATAACAAATTTGATTTTTTAACAAAAAGTTCAAGTTCAATTCAAATTTTTGTTTCCAAAATAAATTCTCTGAGTTGGTTGCCATCGATTAGTGTAGCATCTATGTTTTAAATCGAACATAACATACTAAATTTTCCATTTGAAAATGTTTTCGGTTTTGTTTTCCCTATCGCTATAACTGGCTCCTTAGGCTAAAATTTGCAAGAGATCACATGAACAAACCACCTTTCGACCAATGAAACAGCTTTGTTCATTGAACAAGACCAATGGACGTTAGTTTTGTTATTTCAACCATAAAATGAAGGCCAAACAACCCGTCACTAAACTATAACACGACAAGATAATGATATATGGGGTTGCATATCAAATAGTGGAGTGTCCCCACTCGTAAGGTGCTCCGATAACATGAAACGGTCAAATTATTTCAAAATTTTTAATGATGTTGCACTCGTTGCTGGTTCAAGATTATATCGGGATCGATTTTATCTTTCAACATGAAAATGCGCCGATACACACAGCCTGGAACATTAAAACGTATTTGGCAGAATTTGCTTAAGAAGTTTTTAAAATGGCCCCTAAAAGTCCTGACCTCGAAAATCTTTGGCATATAGTGAAATCTAAAATTTCTGAGAAAATTGACAGAACTGCAGATCAAACTTGGAAAGGCTTTAAGAAAGCTTGAAGCACCATTCCAGGAGAGCAAGTTCAAGGCTTAATAGACTCAATGCCCGCCCAGGGGCCTTGCAGAAGTAATTGCCGCAAAAAGGAAGAAACACAACCTGTAGGGTAATGAAGCTTTAAATAAGCTTTAACTTCAAACTTACAAATACTATTCTGGTTCGCTTCCAGATTTAGTGAAAACGAAAAAACCTTGGTTTGTGTAAATAATTTTGGTATTTAGTTTTCTTTGATTTTAACAGTTATTTATTGGAATTTAACTATATTTTTTTAATTAACTGTTTCAATAAGACTACAAACAATAAAAATAAGAAAAGTTTATTAACCATTTGTTTGTATTTCAAAAGTTCTATAGCTTGATAGGTTGGTTAAAGTACAAGCAATGCAATGTGAAAATAATTTTGCCAGCGACTGTATATTTAAACTTATATAATTTATAAACAATGTAAAGAATACACCGAGAATGGTCATAATTGAATAAAGAAAAGAGTCCAAACTGCTGGCGCAAGCAGCGATCTCAAGCGGCAGAACTCTACAACGCAAAAAAGCTGCTTCTTTATAATACTACAGTCTATATATACCTACAAGGGATTTAGGCTTACAAAATTCTTGCTACATCAGATAGAAATATGTCGATGTCGGATTGCAAATCTACGCGGTCATTATCAGAGTTAATAGTTTTGAAAATGTTCATATCATCAGCGAACACAAGGATCTTATGAACAGTAATGGACCAAGATAGCTGCCTTGTGGGACACTTGATTTTTTGCTGGAAAGGATTAGAAAACGAATTTCCGAACTTAACTATGTATGATCTGTTTTGGAGATATGAATATATCCAGTTAAAAAATACTACAGGGAAACCTTAAGCTTTCAATTTGAAAATTATAATTTGATGTGAGAGTTGGTCAAAAGCCTTACAGAAATCTGTGTCTATACAATCCAGCTCATGTTCACTTGAGCACTTTATCATAAAGGTTAGTAAGTTAGTGACAGTAGACTGCATGAAGCCATGTTGTTAATGCCAGATAAAAATTTTTCAGAAAAACGTTATACTATCACAAACTACTTGTTCGAAAAGCTTTGGAAAGGAAGATAGTTTGAATATCGGTCTGTAGTTGGTAATTTCAGATTTATTACCCTGTTGAGCATGGAAGCAACGAATGAATCTTTCGATACGAGAGGAAATTTAATAGACATGAGGGATAGCTTGAAAAGAAATTGGAACCCAGAAGTAAAATAGAGGCACATTTTTTTAATATTATTGGAGGTATTCCATCAACCCCGGGAGAGTAATCATCTTTCAGCAGTGCAAAACTTTATCATTATCATTGACCTGGTCAAGGAGCAAAACAATACAGCAGCTTAATGGCTTGGTCATGTAGAGCGTGTGGGCATATACAAACCAGCCCGTTGAGTCTTCAAATTCCAACTCTGTAGCCAACGCAGTACTGAAAACCTCCATCTTATACTCTGTTCCACATAAATCGGCGGTATAGGGAAAATAAGGATGTTTGACTCTCATTCGCACTCTTTTGTTTTCCGTAAGGGCGTTTCATACAAAAGCTCTTGTAGGGTTTCCGTAGTAAGCATTTCAAATATACGACAACACTGATCATTAAAAACTCTTTTTTAAAGCTCCAAAGTCAAAAGCTCATCTGCAGAAATCCGAGGAAAGAAAGCTGAACAAGTTATCAAAAGAACACTGGCAACTCTGAATGCACATCCATTAAAATGGGGTTGAAGTTGAATTTTGAATAGCAGCAGCCACAGACAATCAGTGCACGCACATTTAAATGTGCTCTGAATAAGACGTAGGATCCACGTCAGATTCGATTGAAAATTCACTGGCGGCTCAACAATTCTTATGGAGGGTTTCCTTCAATTTAGTATAGTGCAAAAATATTGCACGCAACTGATTTAAAAAAAGCTTCCCCATAAGACGTGTATACTGTCTGTTTATGTGGAATAGAGTAAAGTTGGCGTGATCAATTCAACCAACTTGGCGTGTGTAACTGAAGACGACTGGACTGGCTGGGGGTCTATTGTTGGAGGCTGTAAGTAAGTAAGCATTCGCCCTATACTGATGAAGATTATCACCAAGGATTTTCTTTCTCAGTTCTCAATAAAATGCTTGGCGCTTTTGTGTATTCAGAGAACCTTAACAACTTTAAAAAAAGCAATGTTAAATTCGATCTCCTAAACTATATTTCCACAAAACTATGATAAGATATTTTCAGAAACTTTCAAACACATCCTGGCCGCAATACCAGGTATAAAATAATCTTTCTTTGCTCTAAATACTAAATACCCACAAAACAAATTGAGCATCCATGAAATACACAATGTCCTATACCAATCAATAAGATTATTCTGTTAACAACTTCCCCGATTACCCCAAATGACATTCAAAACATCACAATCACAATCCACCACAACCATCCAATATTATGTAGGTATATGCATGATGATGTATGTTTATAAATTGGTACATACACTAAAGCCTCCTTAAATAGTCCTGTCAATTAAATCTCGTAATCATATCCTTCATTTGTACGCATCTAAAGTGGATATAATAACAAATTGCTTTCAAAAGTCGAACAAAAATTCATTAAGATAGTTAATGACCATCATATACGCACAATACACAACAGAAGATAGATTCTATTGATTTTATTATGTAGGTATAGATACCATAGCCACCGCATAACATCTTAAGAATGCTTAACAAAGGCTAAATAATTCCAACAACAATATAATAACAACACCAACAACAACAACAACAACAAAGAAAGAAAGCAAAAAAAAAAATAACAAGGACTAACTACTATAAGGACGAAAAATCTTCTTCGCATAACAAAAAGGAAAAGCATAATATATAGTCACAGAAAGATACACGAAACATCTTGATTTCATATTCTTCTATACTTTGTTATGTGTCAGTATGTATGTATATGTGTATGTACAAATGTACATATATATGTGTATGTAGGTATAATATGGGTGAACAAGGCCAAGGTAAAATACAATCTACCATTCAACTCAACTCAACAGTATTAACTTACTAACCGGCAGAATAGAATTGTTCCATAATAATGAAGATATCTTCTTCCTTCCTTTCTTCCTCTTCCATCCAACCCCCAACGCCCCACATCCTCCTCATAACGCTTACAGACTTAGAGCAGAGCCTTAAAGGCATAAGAAGAAGAGGAGGCACAGCTTTATTGCCGTATTAGTCGTATAACGTATACGTAACGTGTTGTATACCTGGATCGTGATCATTGAGGATGCTTCGCTTTTGCTGATTCTGATGCTGGTTCAAGAAACTGTTGCGCTTCCCATCCCACCCCCCATTACGTCCTTGCAAAATTATACTCTAGATGTATCTATACGGTGTATGCCATATATTCATTTACCCAATGGGTTCACAACTAATTAGAATCGTGTAGTATGCTCTTCATCTCTATATAGTATATATAGGTTGGCCTGTCTTGCTTCGGTTCGTTTTGGATGTCCTTGCTGAAGCGCAAAGGAGTTTCATCTCTTCTCTTCTTATCTTATCTCAGCATCCTTGTTGTATAATTTCCCAATAAAGATGATAATTCCGTATTTCTTTAGGGCTGCTTGACAGCCAGCAACAGAGCAACACAATATTACAGTACAGCTACAACTACAGAGTACAGCAGCATATTCGTCTATAAAAGAGAGGTCTACATTTTCTTTCTATAGGTACATTCTACATAATATGCTGCAGCCCTAAAAGCAGACGATTCCTTTTTATTATTATGTAAAGGACAAAGGCGCAGCCATCATGGTGTTTTGTTGTTGGTTAGCTCAGCCATATACTTAAACCTTGTGTATAGTCTAAGTATAACTTACATTCCTTTACCTTATACCTACTTTGTGTGGTGTAAAACATATTTCTCTATACTATACGATACGAGTATAAGAAGTATCTTAACTACCTATATCTTAGAGATACATTTACATTATGTTGTATATCTTTATAATTGTGAGGTTATATTGCACTATTACTTATGTTATGTTATGCGGGAGAAAAAGAGATCCTTTTACACGTCATATCAAATGAAAAAAAAAAAAAAAGATACTCGTCCTAACAACACATCTCATCATAATCGGTATATATAAGGACATACTATAATAATAATTAGCCAGACATATATATACAGATACTTGTACTACACAGGCACTTACTATACACCTGCTTAAATCAGTGATGAGGGTTTTTGGATTTGTATTGAGAAGGATTGTGTGAGAGCATCACGGGATTCAACCATTCACTTTATACATATATACGAGAACGAGTATAGTGGCAATTAACTTATTCCACGAAAGTATTTACGATTTCATAAAGTCCTCGCTCTCTCGCTTCCTAAGGGATGATTCAGGAATTAAACAAACCACAGAAATACGTGATCAATACAAAACCACGAACGTGACTTATCTATAAGTTTGTTCGAATTAAATCTGCAACTTACATAGAAGAGTGAACTTTTTCATCCCATTTCTCATTCCATTTTCTACATTTCCTGATCCTGTCTTTTTGCAGGGGTGTATTTTGTGAGAGGAATTAAAGGTGTATTTTCGATTGGAATGATTTGTTTTCTATTATTTGCTTTGAACAAAGTTTTGTAGTTACATACTATTTTAGATTAAATCGATTGAAGCGCTCTCTATGGACGAAATATAAAGCACTGAAAACTAACTTAACGAAATTGAAACGATCACTTCTTCTCCATTTTCTTTTTGGCCTGTTATGGTCTCAGGTGGATCACAACTCTCCACTTCTACTTAACAATAATCTAACGGCTTAAATTCAGAAAATGTCGTCGGCAAGCCTCGCAGTTTTGGATTGTTGAATTTCTGGCTAAATAAATGCTGGTGCTGGTGTCATTTAATTTGTTTGTACCAGAATTTTTAGGCATGAATTTTCTATTCACCCCTCGCGATCGTACAGGTTAGCTGAGTTTAAGGTTCGATCGCTAATATCGTTGTAGAATGCAACTAAATGCAACTTTTGTCTTCGTAAGAAACAGGGCATGCACAGAGAAGGTAAATTCTAGTGTCTTTTTCTTCCTCGTCCATTCAACTTCCGCAAAAGTCCTTTGAGAAAACGCACAGTCTTGTAGCATAATGTCTGCCTATAATACAATGCCCAGTTATGACACCGATAAAGGAGCTAAGGTGATATCTACAATCAGTCTTTCGATGATTTCGGAAGGCTGGTTGCTTATTAGTTTCAGCAGTAAGTTCGAACTGAATGTGTCTGAGATCAGAGAAAGAATGGTCTGCAGATACCTTCCAATTCGTAATCCTATTGTAATGTTTTTAGTCTTGGGTTCGAAAATAAAACTTATTTTCCTTTACTTTTCAATCACTACTACTATCTCTATAAATGAAACTCACTTTTATCTAAGTTCAAACTCTTTATTTATTTCTTTATCTTAGCACCACTAATTATTCACCATTTATTCGTTACCACGGTTAAAATGAAACTGTGTCCATTTCCGAATAAAATGTCCTATTTATACTTGGGAGCAAGTTTCCCGAACAGTCTAAGTCTCGAACCTTTCGGAATTGTCAAGATGCTTTAAAAGCTTTCAGAGCTTTTAAATTCAACATTGTTATTCAGCAGAATCATTCAGCAGAATTGTTCAGAATTTTACTGTAGTATAGACAAAAACCATATAGTAATATTTCTGTAGTAGAAACAAAAACCATTCATAAGACTGTAGTTGAGACAAACACTATTCATGTAACATTGCCCCCTTCTTAAGATTGTTCGTCCCGAACAAGTCTATCACTTCCCTGGCCATTGTAGCGGCATAGTCGGTCCCTGTGAACAACTTTCATTTTGCCTCTAACACCTCTCTGAATGCGGTAAACAACATCATTGATTCTGGTGACAACTTTGTAAGGGCCTTCCCAATTTTGCTGGAGCTTCGGTGACAGTCCCTTTTTCCGATGGGGGTTGTATAACCACACAAGATCTTCCACTTGAAACCCTGTCGTCGTTGCATGTGCATCATAACGTGTTTTCATGCGATCACTGGCATCCTTTATCTTTGTTCTGGTCCTTTCATGAATGTACATGAGTCTCTTTTTGAGATCCTCCACATATTCTTCTTGGCTTTGTGGCTCATTTGGAGGGCATCCAAATTTCACTTCACTTGGTAGTCGCATTGTTGAACCAAACAAGATTTCATAAGGAGTATGTCCTGTAGTGCTATGAACTGCGCTCCGATAGCTCATTAAAAACAGTGGAATGCATCGGTCCCAGTCTCGTTGACAGTCTTCCACTACTTTGGAAAGGTGTTCTTTGAGCGTTCTGTTAAACCGTTCTACCATTCCATCTGATTGTGGATGCAGCGGTGTTGTCCTTGTCTTATGAATGCCAAGGAGTGAGCAAACCTGTTGGAAGATATTTGACTCGAAGTTCCTCCCTTGGTCAGAATGGAGTTCTTTAGGTACACCCAATCTACTTATCCAATTGAAGACGATCTGATCCACAACCGTTTTTGCTTCTTGGTTTGGAATGGCAAACGCTTCAGGCCACTTGCTGAAGTAATCCATGATCACGAGAATATATCGGTTTCCATCGTTGGTTTCAGGAAAAGGACCTGCAATATCCATTGCAATTCTTTCGAAGGGTGCTCCAACGTTGTACTGCTGCATCACACTTTGAATTTTTCTGCCTGGTCCTTTTGTAGCAGAACAAGTGTCACATTTCCTGCACCATCTTTCGACGTCTTCTTTTGCATGAAGCCAGTAGAAACGATCTCGGATCTTTTCCAGCGTTTTGTTGATTCCTAAATGGCCTCCAGAAGTGCCATCATGCATCTCACGGAGAACTTCATTGACTTTGGACCGAGGCACAACTACCTGCATCACATAGGACTTGCCATCTGCGGATTCCCACTTCCGTTTGAGTACACCTTCTTGTACATGGAGAGAGTTCCATTGAGCCCAATAGGCTTTTAACACCGGGCTTCTATCGGAAATGTCAACCCATTGTGGTTTCTCCTCGTGCTCTTTCCATGCAAGGATGGGTTCAATGTCAGAATCTTCTTGTTGAGCATTCCTAATTTCCTCGGTACTCCAGCCGGCAATGGGCTCGACTCTCACTCGTTGAGTGACTAGGGACTCCTTTTCTTCCTGACGTGAACAATGCTTGCAGTTTGATTTACATGGTCGTCGGGATAATGCATCTGCGTTGGAGTGTAGTTTTCCTTTTCGATGTTGAATCTCGTAGTGGTATGTCTGCAACCTCTCAATCCACCTTGCTACTTGTCCTTCGGGATTTTTAAAGTTCAAAAGCCACCTTAGCGCTCCATGGTCTGTTCTAAGGAGGAATTTCTGCCCATAGATGTACTTATGAAAATGTTTCGTAGCTAGTACCAGAGCTAGAAGTTCCCTCCTGGTCACGCAATAGTTCCTTTCTGCCTTCGAGAGCACTTTGCTGTAATAGGCTACTACCTTTTCTTGGCCATCATGAACTTGCGACAAAACAGCCCCAATTCCAACATTGCTTGCGTCTGCATCGATGATGAACTGTTTCCCAGGAGTAGCATATGCCAGAACGGGAGCGTTACAGAGGCGTGTTTTTAGTTCCTGGAAGCTTTTCTCGCAATCACCTGACCATTTGAACTGTTTTCCTTTCTCTGTAAGTTGGTGCAGGCTTTTCGCAACCCCAGCAAAGTCTTTCACGAATCGCCGGTAATATGTGGCTAACCCAAGGAAACTTCTCAGCTGATGTTTATCTTGTGGAGTTGGCCAGTTCTTCACAGCTTCCACTTTCTCTGGATCGGTTTGTACCCCTTGAGACGAGACAATATGCCCTAAATATTTCACTTCAGTCTTGAAAAAGGTGCATTTGTCTGGGTTCAACCTAAGATGAGCTTCTCGAAGCCTCCGGAAAACTTCTCTCAAGTTCCTGCAGTGTTCGTCAAATGTTTTCCCAAAAACGATGACATCATCCAAATAAACCAGGCATGTCTTCCAAGTAAGCCCTTGTAAAACGCATTCCATCAAACGCTCAAATGTTGCCGGAGCGTTGCACAGGCCAAAGGGCATAACTTTGAATTGCCACAGACCATTACCTGTCGAAAATGCGGTTTTCTCTCGATCTTCTGGGTGAATTTCCACCTGCCAGTACCCACTTTTCAGGTCCAAAGTTGAAAACCATTGAGCTCCTGCCATTGCATCCAGAGTGTCGCTGATCCTGGGCAGAGGGTAGCTGTCTTTCTTTGTGACATCGTTCAGCCTTCGGTAATCCACGCAGAACCGGGTGCTTCCATCCTTCTTTTTGACTAGGACCACTGGTGATGCCCAAGGGCTTTTGGAATTCTCGATCAAACCTTCTTTCTGCATCGTCGAGATCATATCCGTAACCTCCGCCTGTTTGGCTAGTGGAAGGCGCCTTGCAGGTTGACGGATTGGCCTTGCATCACCAGTATCGATGCGATGTTGCACCAATTGTGTTCTTCCGTATGGTTTATCCTTTGAAGCGAAAATATCAGCAAACTCATGAATAAGGCTTCCAGCAACCTGTTCTTGTTGTTGACTTAGCTTGCAGGATTTTAGAATTTTGGACCTTAAAAAGTTGACTTCTACAGGATTTCGTACTTCTTCATCGGTGATTCTTGTTATTGCTGCCACTGGACCACATTGTCCAATAACTTCTCCTGCTTTAAGGTTGACTTCATAAGGTTTGATGTTCACTATTCTTACAGGCACCATGTTGTTCTTAGGTGCGGCAAGCGTTTTTCCCACGATGTAGTTTTGGGAACGTTGTTCAGAGTCCGGTTCTACAAAAAGGTATCGATGGTTCCCTGAATCGCCTTTTATGTTTGTCCAAACAAAGACTTCTGAAGAGGGAGGCAGGCGTAGGTCTTCTTTGACGACAGTTCTCAGGGTTGACGAGTTTTCGTTACCATAGATCATCGGAATCTCGACATTTCTAAATTTCAGAACCTGGTTACCGATATCCAGAATTACTCCATGTGCTTTCATGAAGTCAATTCCGATGATGCACTCATCGCAAATATCTGCCACTAGGAATTTATGTGAAAACTCCAGTTCTGCCAATCCGATCACTAGTTGTACTTCCCCATATACTTTAGCTGACTCACCTGTTGCCGTCTTCAGACAGTAGCTATTGGTGTTGTGTAGCCATGTCATCTTCACCACGTCTCTTCTTACAATGGAGGCGGTGGCACCGGTATCGATAGTTGCCACATATTTCTTGTCGTTTATAGCTGCTTCCATTGTCAGACTTTTATTGTCTCGTTTAGTCTGCGAGACCTGGATCGTAGTTCTGGGGCCATCGATACCCGGAACCAGCTTCTGCCCCGTGAAGTTGGTCCTTACTCGTTTCCCGAGTGGGAAACAGGTCCAGCAGGGGTTTTGTGAGCCTCCTCTTGGCTGTTCTTCTTGCTGCCGCAATGTTGGCAAACTTCTTTTCTTAATGGCATACGACACTGGCGCTGGAGATGTCCGGTCCTGTTGCAGTTCCAGCATCGGAGAGGTCCATCACGGTGGTTGCTCTGGAATGTCGTTCTCTGGCAAGCGCACTCCTCTACAGTTACTTCTCTTACCCGATGAATGCTTTGAGAAGCCTGTTCCGCTGCTTCCATGGTGAGGGCAAACGCCAATGCTTCAGGAAGCGTCCGTTTTCCGGCCGTTCGTACTGCTCGCTGGAGGTTGATGTCAGCTAATCCACGGACAAATGCTTCAGCAGCAAATTGGTTAATAATTTCCTCACCCGCCGTTGGATATGCCAGGTGAGCCAGGCGTTCGATGTCTGCTTGGAGCTGTTGAAGAGTCTCACCTCTTTTCTGAACCCTGGTGTTAAGTTGGACCCGGAAAACTTCTTGCATATGGCCATCTCCAAAGCGTTTTTCAATCGCCTGAGTAAGAGCTTTGAAGTTGCCATGTAACTCTGCTGGTATTGTTTGCAGTAGTTCTGCAGCAGGTCCTCTGAGAGCAAGTGTCAGTGCAACAAACTTTTCCTCGACGTCCCAGCCGTTTGTTGTCGCAGCTGCTTCAAATTGTCTTTTGTAGATCGTCCAAGAAGTTTGTCCATCAAAAGTTGGCGGATGCATTTCCTTTCTTCGTATGCAGTCACCAGAACTTTCTCTAATTTTAATTTTTCTTACCTTGTCCAACTCCTTTGCATATTTTTCGAATTTGTCTTCAACTTTCTCGAACCTTTCATCTACAGTCAAAATTTGTTTTTCGATGCTTTCGAGACGCTCGTCAGCAGCAACAAACTTGCTTTCAATGTCAGAGAACTTTCCTTCAAGGAGGTTTTTCTGGTCTTCAAGATTCTTCTCTTGTGTTTCAAAACGTTCTAGAAGTTGCGCTTGTTCATTCTTTTGTTCGTTTCTTTGCTCTTCTAGAAGATTCTTTTGTTCGTTTCTTTGCTCTTCTAGAAGATTCTTTTGTTCTTGAAAACGTTCGAGAAGGAAAGCCATCATATTAGACATGTCGGAGCTTGTACTTACTTGCTCTTGTTCGTCTTGTATTTTAACATCCAGAAGAAATGTTTCTGGATTTTCATTTTGCTGAGTCATATTATCCTGCAGTCTAATAATGAGGTCATTTTTGGTTCCAGCAGTAGGAAGACCCCGATTCTTTAACACTGCTCTAAGTTCAATCAAGTTAAGGGCATTTACAAGTTTACCCATAGTCACTTTATCACTTTTCACTTTTATTTGTCCAAATGAATTATGCACTTAAGTTTTATTTCACTTCTGACACCACTGTAATGTTTTTAGTCTTGGGTTCGAAAATAAAACTTATTTTCCTTTACTTTTCAATCACTACTACTATCTCTATAAATGAAACTCACTTTTATCTAAGTTCAAACTCTTTATTTATTTCTTTATCTTAGCACCACTAATTATTCACCATTTATTCGTTACCACGGTTAAAATGAAACTGTGTCCATTTCCGAATAAAATGTCCTATTTATACTTGGGATCAAGTTTCCCGAACAGTCTAAGTCTCGAACCTTTCGGAATTGTCAAGATGCTTTAAAAGCTTTCAGAGCTTTTAAATTCAACATTGTTATTCAGCAGAATCATTCAGCAGAATTGTTCAGAATTTTACTGTAGTATAGACAAAAACCATATAGTAATATTTCTGTAGTAGAAACAAAAACCATTCATAAGACTGTAGTTGAGACAAACACTATTCATGTAACACTATTATGAATGGAATCGGAAACAAGAGTGATGTCCAGGACTTCGTGTCTCTTTCTGGTTCATTTCCAATATTGGTTACGAAACGATTAGATGTTAGTACTATGATGTCATTTATGTCCGTACTACCCCATACTGTATGATGTGCGTTGGCATCACTTCCATTTAGGAGGCATTATATTTTGCCGTTCTGTTTCAGTTAAGATTCTTATAGGAATATAGCTAGAGGAAGGGCGGAAATCGTCAGGGGCCAGGTAGGCCGAAGTGAGCCAGTATAAGCCTTTTGTCAGTCTGCAATCGAACCGTGTAGTTACGTCTCGATCACAGTAATCAGGAAGTAAAAATACGTCGATCTTTGTTAACATGCAGGATTTTGGATCACTTTGTCTGGATGCAACGGCACTTCTTCGATCACTTGTGGTTTTTCAATTTTTTGGAGCCTACAACTAATTCACATCAGCTTGCCAAGTTGGTCAATTTGTTGAGTGTATTTGAAGAAGTTTACAATACGATGAGTTAACTCAATTTAAATTGTAATCCCAAAATGACAAAACTTGTCGTTTAGTAGTTATTTCCTTGAGCGAATCAGATGCACAAGTTTAAGCACTAACTTATGGAAATTACTTGAATAGCATCGATGTTTTGAATAACCCTTAACGATATAGCCAATTTCATTGACAGCTAGAAGATAGCATAACCTTTTTTGACTGCGGAAAAAAAACCCAAGCTATGAAAAGCTTCCACAAATTAGTTAAAAGTTCTTACAGAGCAGCAAATCGACAAAAAATATTAAAAACTAAAATATCCCGAATATCAAAGGGTCTATATACAAAAGCCTTAAACGAGACTTTCCAAGTTCGAAGCCATTTGACAGAAAACCAATCTATTTCAAATGGAAAATTTTGTTGAGTATGATTCGTTTTAAAACACAAATGCTTCACTATAACTAAGATGTTTTGAATATATACATTTTGTTAAGAATCTATTTATTTACTTTTCCGATGGAATTGCATTTTTCATACCAGCTGCCATTGACATTTCCATCAAATTATAACAAATAGTTTGACCTGTTCCGTTTAAATTTTGATCTGTTCCACTGTCACATTACCTGTCAGAAAAAATGTTTGTTTGTAATTCTGTCAGAAAAATTTGTTCGAGTGCAGTTAAGTAAAGAAAATTTGGAGCAACTCGTAGGTTATTTGTTCAAACACTACCAGTTTCACCAGCAACGCAGTTTAACGATGATTTGTTTGAATTTCTTCGCTTAATAGATTTACCTTTTTCTTGCTCAGTATCACTCATGCAACTTCGTTGCTTCGTTGTCTAGTCGCCTATGGTTGGTAACTTTATCGAAACTTGCATTACGTGCAGATAAACACTTTTTTATGAAATGTCAAACAGACATTATTTTTCCTGACATCTTTTTGCTAATTGCTGTAAACGCTAATCAAGAAAAAATCCAATTTTCATGCTGTCCCAACTTTTTCTGTTTGGATTTACTGATCGCTATAACTAGCCATTTAGGGGCAAGTGAGAAAAAGTTGGGACGGCATAAAAACTGGACAGAAGGTCATAATTCTTAGACCAACATTTTTTGTCTTCCCTACGATGAATATCATGTTTGACTGCTATCTCAAGACTTTATTTCGTACAAGTGCATAACTTGCCTTATGGTACCTAACCCTGTAGCAAGAATTCTTTTTTTTAACTATCAAAATTCAAATACCAAAGTTTTTGAAAGTTTTGAAACGTTATATTATTTTTAATATATGAGACTTTCTTTTTTATTGAAATCGGTTGTGTGGCTTATGAGAAAATCTGATTTAAAAAAAAACTGGTTTTATAAGAGGCAACGTTACAAGGCCATTCTATAGATATAGGTATATTGTTCTGACAAAACAGCATTCAAAACGTTTCGTGAAAATCGTGTCAGACTTTTTCGAAAAAATTAAACTTCTTCTTTGCAACTGTATTTGCAGGTACCGTTGTTGTGGCCGTTCATCCGTTAAGGTTGTAGAGGTGCGAATAGACAGTCAGACAGACATACACGGATGAAATTTGCAGATCCACTTTTTACTTGCTCCACAAGTATTGGTTTCGTGCAGAAAAAAAAATCGAGGTTTTAATAAACATGACATTCCGATGATAGAGAAGTCCGAAAAAGTGGTTTCTGCCAAACTATCCGTCGGTCTGTCTATGCGGATGTGCGTCTGTAAGCTTTATCACGTCAAGCTACAGCCTAAGCTGCTTGATCGACTTTTTTCAAACTACTTATGTAGGAGTTTAAGGAAAAACGGTTGTCAAGTTTTTTTTTTAAATTTTTTTTTAAGTCGGCCCAAACTGGTACCTAACTTCTAAAAAACGGCTAAAAATGCAAATAACATCGACCTTGTCTTTATTTATTCACTTAAATCGAATTCACTTAAATTTTGTTTCGTACAGTGTCTTCCTAAGATGGCGTCTTATTTTGTTCAGTTATTTTTTTTTTAATTTTGGCTCCGATACAAAGAGCCACTAGGTTTGGCCAACGATTTTTATTAAACTTTGTATGTTTGTTATAAATACATAAAAGGCTTCGAAAAAAGACTGAATTTTTAGATTTTGGCTACATAATGACTACGGATATCGGTTTAAGCGGTTTTATTAAAGTGACCATAAGTACACAACCACATTAAGGAAATGGTTAAGACTTGTTTAAGTACCTATATATCTATCATAGCACCCAAACGATGGCATCTCCATTTTTCCCAGTTTAAGCCATCATTTTTTAGTTTTTACCAACTTTGTGTGACTAACAATTTTTGTGTTTTTTTTAGCATTTCATTGATAACTGCGTTCTTAAGTTTTAGCTAAATATACAAGTAACGGACTTCTGTTTATTCATCCAATTAGTGGTTTTAGTTTGACGAAACAACGGGAAAAATTAACAGATCTTTTATAACACTGTCAATAGCTCAAAATGCGGGGCATAAACACTTCTTAAACAAATTTGAAGTTAATTGCAATTTATTTCGATTTCCCTTCATAGTCCAGTCGACAGGTCGGAAAAAGTGGGTTTAGGTGGAAAAAGGTCAAAAGTTAATGAAGCCTGGAGATTTCGTTCAAGGATATTTAACTAACATTTTGCTAAGTTTTTGACCTCCATGGCCCAGTGGTAAAAGAGGGATGAGGGAGAAACTGCATATTTTTCGCATTGCTCCGGTTTTCCTCAATAACTATTTTTTCCTTACGTCCTATGGCAAAAATATATTCTAGTTTTTTGTAGAGCATTAAATTTCCTATTATTTAATATAATAATTATATTAATTAATAGTTATTAATTATTATTATTTTTAATAGTTCAAAAATTGTTTTATGTCAATTCGTAACGAAAACTTGCGCTTCGAAAAACAGCAATGTCAAAGAAATGCAGAATTCCATCATATTTTTTCGTATAATATTCGAATAATAATTAAATCCTTTCCAAATAAAGCACAAGTTTGATCCACTAGATGTAGACTTCATCTCAAATGAATTCTAAGGATGAATGCATTCTATTACATTTTTTCCGCAGGACGTAAGGAAAACAAATTATTGAAGAAAAACCGGAGCAATTTCCAAAAATTTTGCAGTTACACCCTCCTCTTCTTTTTCCATTTTTTGGCAAAAAAAAATTGACATACAACAATTTCAACCATTCTATTGTAGGAAATTTAACGCTCTACAAAAAATTTAATCACGTTAAACGTAAGGAAAAAAAGTTATTGAGGGAAAACCGGAGCAGGGTCGAACATTTTGCATTTCCCCCTCCTCCTCTTTTTCCACAAGGCCGTCGAGGTCCAAAACTTCCTCAAATGTTAATAAGCTATTTTTAAGCAACATCCCAAATTTTAATTTCCTTCTGACCTCTTTCTACCCGCCCACTGTACTAAGAACAAAACAATAAGTTAAAATTATGTCGGGATGACAATAATAATGATTATGGCCTGACACCTGGTTGGCAAGCGGGGATGGGTTGGGGGATGTAGAAAGTTGGTGATTTTAACGAGAAACCATAATTACAACAAAATTTCATAATTGTTCGGGTATTTCCGAAAAAAATAAGGCCAAATTCTTAATTTTTTTTGCATTTTTTGGCGAATTTTGAAAAATTACCTGTTTTTTGAAGCGCCATATCTCGGTAAAATATTGACATACAAAAATATTTGTACTAACAAAATTGCTCTACAAAAAACTATAGAATAAATTTTTGACATAGGACGTAAGAAAAAACAGTTGTTGAGGAAAAACCAGAGCAACGTCGAAATTTCCCCCTCCCTTCTTTTATCACAGGGCCCTCGAGGTCAATAACTTAGCAAAATGTTAGTTAACTATTCCTGAACAAAATCTACAAGTTTCGTTAACTTTTGACCTTTTCCATATAAAAGTACCTGTCGACTGGGCTATCATTGTAATATAATTTTTTACTTATATCTCGAATTTGTTTATCTGCAGAAATCCATAATTTGCCTTATGGTTACTTCAATCGCAAATCAAAATGATAGGTAATTTTTGCTAAGAAAGCTTCTGAACAATAATCCCGCAGACTTAGTTTTAATTCTAATTGGCAGTTTGAATTTTAAAATTGGCAAGTTAAGTATACTGTTTTCCTTATTTGTGTGCATTTTGATTTCTAGAATTCTCTTATTAAATGAATCTTTGGATACCAGGTGGCTTTGGGACCTCAAATTAAACAAAGACAAAATACAAAGGGACACTCTATCTATATCAAAGGTCTGGCCAAATAGTCACATGACTTTCAGTGTCATTAAAGTGAGGAGATGCAGTTTTAACCGAGTAGTCACCTCTTCAACCAGCAAGCAAATCCGAAATCTAATTAGGTACACCAATGCAGCAATTTTCTGAATACAAAGTTTCGGTTTTCTTTCAAAAAATGTAATCTCTACTATGATGTAAAAGCTAAACAAAATTTCGTCATGCCAACCGTAATTCGGGTCGTATTATTTCTTTGTGAACATTATGTAGGATAGGCAGTGTGCAGTTGTCCCTATTCCGATCAACAGCCAAGCGAATGAATGCCTGTACACCGAACATCACTTATCTACAAAGCACTTGTTTGTGATTCCCGGAGGAAACATTTCAATTTGCCGTTTTAGCCCGGCTCTAACAAGGACACCACATACAATGGTTTTAGGTTTAGTTTTGTTTTTTTCTGCGGGACATCTACTCTAATTATCCTTATTGATAACTTTTATTAATCCTTTTTACGCTTTTCAGAAGCTCAAACAAAAAATATGCAAAATTTAGCAATTATCGTTTCGCGGGGTTCATTTAGTAGTTTTAAGCTTCGCATTCTGTGTTGTTACGTATTTTTTTTTGTAATGAAAATGTTTCATAATTATCATTCAGCATTTTGGTATTAAATTTTCGGCTTGTATAATATTTGGCTTTAGATTTATGTATGGCTTGAAATGAATGAGATAAATATTGTTGTGTGAAATCCTGCGGCATGCTGTCCAAATAAATATTAAGATTTATAGAATTTATAAATTAAAACACAATTATAATTTGTTTAAGTTTCAACATTATAAATGTCAAAAGAGAAATCATTAATTCTCGTCCAATTTCAAAGAAATTACTTAAACTACTATAATGGGTGATTCAACATAAGGTTCGATTTTGCAAAGGCTTTTTTGACAGATCGTGCGTGGCTCCTATTAAACTGCTTTGTCATTTTTGGTTCAGTATTGTTCGGCAAGTCATCATGAAAACACTCACACCACAACAGCGTCTAGAAATTGTTCAGCTGTATTACGAAAATCAGCCGTATTTGGGCTGATGAGCTACCCCAAGAGTACCTAAATCTACCATTGCATCCGTTAAAAACAACGGTAGATCGTGGTTTCCGGGCTGGTGGAACGATGGTTCATCTTTCTTTAAAAATGAAGCAAATCAGAATGTTACCGTCAATAATAACTGTTATCGCGCCATCTAAACGGACTATGTGCTTCCTGAAATTCAAGCCCATATTCTCGGTGATCTCTGGTTTTAACAAGACGGCACGCTGTGCTACGAGCCATATAGCACGTAAAACAATGGAACTATTGACAAATCATTTTGGTGAGCACTTAATTTCACATTTTGCTACGGTAAATTGGTCGCCTAGATCGTTCGATATCACACCCATGGACTATTTTCTCTGGGGATTTGTAAAGTCTTAGATATTCACGAATAAACCAGCTAAAATTGCAGCTTTGGAAGCCAACAATACTCGTGTTATTCGCGAGATACCAGTCGCTATGCTCGAACAAGTAGCCGGAAATTGGACCTTCCGAATGGACCACTTCAGACGTATTCCTGGCCAACATTTACATGACATCATTTTCAAAAAGTAAATGCCATGAATTGTTCTTTAAACCAATAATAAAAATTTTAAGTTTACTTTCACATGTATGTGTTTTTTTTACATTATAAATCAAACCTTACTATGAATCACCCGTTATATGCGAATTTTAGGAAACCAGCTTTGATAATTTTAAGGTTATGAATTCTTTGAAACAGTTTTGAAGAAGAAAACTTCAAATGAAATTTTTGAAACGCTATCAAAATGAAATATTGCCGAGCTTTCTTTGCTAAGTAACGCCACCAATAGGACAAAAGATTATTTCGTGGCAAATTTCCAAATTCGACTCCATTTCCTATACAAAATGAAATTTCGAAATGTTTTTATTTGGACAAAATTGAAGTTAGCAAAGTCAGTGAAAACAAATCAAACGCAACTGAATTGGAAACAATTGAACAGATTTTTCTAAAAGTCAATTTGGAAAGAAAATCCAAAACAACGACAAAAGTAAACAAAACAAAACGCAAGGCAACGCAGAAGACGAATCATTCTCCACCACGACCTAATTGATGGTAAGTAAGCCAAAGGCCAGCCTGTGCCTACAAAAATAAGGTTCTACTGACGTTTTGTTAACAATCAGACAATTTTCTCGCAGATTTGTCATTGTATTTATATTTTATAGTAATTTCATGGAACATTTTATTATAGTACTGAACGTCGTCAATGAGGGCGCTAGTTGTCTTATCTACTTTACATCTATTGTTGTTTTTGCTTCCCATGGTAATTTAGACAAAAACCACTCAAATAACTCTCCAATAAGTGTTTGTGAACGTCGTCCATAGATGTCGCACAAAACGTTCCTCTTATTGGGAATATACTATAGATTTTAAATACAATGGATTTGTTCACTTCTCCTCCAAAGCCATGATACAACTAGGTATACAAGGTAGCGCATTCCAATTCTCATCTTTTTACATTCTGCGCAGCTACGTCACTGGCACGCAATGAAGTTTTCGCCTTCCCGTTTTAATTTTTGTTTCGTTCTACGCTCTATACATTCTACACATTGACATACTATACATGTATATAGTATGTGAATGTGTTGTGCACTCTACGTCACTGGCACGCAAAAGAGTTTGACGTTTTTCATTGTATCATGACCAGTGCCATTTATCTTGTTTAGTTGTATCATGTACCAAAGCAATGTTACCTCAATTTTTTGACAGAAATGCATAATCTGGCTTTTTTTCTTTGGACACGAAGTTCAATTTTAATTTTTTTTTTTTTTTTTTTTTGCACACAAAATCCAGGACTCTGACGAAAATTTCAAAAATTTTTAAAAGAATATTGTTTCAAGCCGGGTACAAATTGCCACACAAAAGTTAAATTTAAAAAAAGAAACATCTTAGTTATGGGAAAATAAATTTTGAAAATTGATCCAAATATGTAGTAAGCAGGTACGTTGTAAAAATAAAGCCGACTTACCAAAAAGTGAAAAACACATATTATACAAATTAACTTCCCAAGCAACTCACCTGGAAATCAATAATAAGAAAAACAAAATTATAAACATTACCTCTACAATGTTCCTAAAAGTAAGGTTATATTGGAATGCATAACGTATTTAAAATAACTTAGCAAAGGTAACATAATATTGCGCATTACCTTCTTATTTATTTTTCTCGTGTTATGATGCACCATGCATCTCTGCATTTTTTCCTTTGCGGTAAAAAACTGTCTTTTATTGGGAAACGTAGCCTTTATCAGAACCATTTTGCCATGAGACCACACTGGCCATGGCCACCCGGACTCGTATCGGTCGCGCATACCTTCATCCGATTCTCAATCAATATCGCACTGCACCACCGACAAGCAAAGCTCCACCGACATGACAGGCCGACACCGGTAACAAGTAACAACACGAACACGACGCCATGACACACAAAAAACCGAATTCGAATCAAATTACAATTAAAATGCTTGAAATTTCAACTTTTCACCGTTGAAAACGAATTTTAATGCTTAAATAAACTTACTCTACCACTTTTTGTAAAATAATATTGGCTTCATATAATCGCACTTTGCAAATCAAATTTTTAAATTATTATTTAACACCAACCGATCGCGGAGCAAACTGACAAAACAATGGAAAGAAAATCGCACAAAATGAACTCGTTCAATTAGTATGTCAAAAAGCATTTAAGCATGAATGACATCAACCACAGCAGGATAGGTTACATTCTGAGTACATGGGCCGAAGTTCATGGCAAATAGTAGACAAAGACAACAAAGAATGATAAGAGCGAATGTGAATGATGAAAGATGGAGAATGATATTTGATTGCTGTATGGTCTATTGACAATATTGTAGCATTGTAGGTAAAAGTTAAAATGCAATACATGGTGGCAAGAAATATTACCCTGTGCCTCCACAAGAAATAAATGATTGCAAGAAATGTGTCATGTACTCAATATTTCTGGTGGAGTCCCCTTATGTCTGGATTTTTGATGTTTTTAGACATAGATTTCTGTATTTATTTCTTGTCTTCGAAGAAGAAATAAATTCGGAAATAAATCTGACATTTCATGGTATTCTAAGCTCAATTGAACATACATATCAAACAAAAAGTGTAATCTTGTTACATATTTTGACATTTTAATAGGGGTATTCACGATCTGGTGTAACTTGTCTTGCATCATTGTAAAAGTGGAGAAATGCTACGTTTTCTTGCAATACAACAACAAAATATACTGGCTGTCATTTTGTTACACTTTTGCACTTTATCTATACCTCAACCCCATTGCAACAGGAAAATACAACGGTGCAAAATTTGTACTTTTGATTTTGACATTTGTGTCAACCTGATTTTGACATTTGTGTGAGTTTTGCTACAGATTGGAAGAAGTGAGTTCACGATCTACAAGAAATACAAACAATTTCGCACTTTTACAATACTTGTTTGCACCAGATCGTGAATACCCCTAATGATTTGCTCTTGCATTAATTTTTTTGTTTGTTGATTATTTGATGTTTTTTAATTGTTTGCATTTTATTAACATTCTACAAAAAAAATTTAGTCTCTTTCATCCTAATGAAGCATGTCTTGTAGCAAATGAGAATGGATTCACCCAAAAATTGTGTTTTGGTTTCCTTTTTTTCGTATTCAGCTTCTTCTAGAGCCTGAAGCGCTAAAATTAAACGACGAGATCCACTCGGCCAGATCATGACAAAGAATGAAATTTCATGACATAATTTGCCCACATATGTAGTACAGAAATATAAATTTCAGAAATAATTTCTGACATAATGACCGAAATAAATATTGCTCGTGGAGGCGCGGCCTACTCTGCGTCATACATAAACTTACGACTCCATTTTCCATACAAAATAAAATTTCGAAATTTTTTATTTGAACGAAATTGAGATTGCAAATTATGTGAAAACAAATCAAACGCAACTAAATTGAAAACAATTGAACAGATGTTTTTTTTTTAAATGTCAATTTGGAAACAATATCCAAGGCAACGGCAAAACTAAACAAAACAAGAAGGTTGTAAAAAAGAAAATAGAAGGAAGATAGCTTGGTGTCAAACCAAATACCTACGCAAACTTAGATGAAAAAACTTTTTTTATCCAATTTCCAAATTACCTTATTTCGGTCCAAATGAAAACGTATTATAACTACCACGATGCACTAAATGCTAAATGGCGGGCCCGAAATGACGAGCACAAAATGAATCACCAAATAGTCCAACAATGACCATGCACTGAACGCAAAATGGCGCACTCAAAATATCACGCAAAAAACCTAGTCATGAAACAGGATGCCATCGATCATCATAAAAGAAAGATACAAATCCGCTGGTCCGGATAGTATCTCCCCAATAGTTCTGAAGAGGTGTGCTTCCACGCTGGCAAAACCACTGCGTAAGCTTTTCCATCTGTCCTACTCTACAGGTCTCTTTCCGAGTGGATGGAAAACTGCATTTGTCCAGCCCGTTCCAAAAAAAGGCGTATCTTCATCTCCCTCAAACTACCGACCAATTGCACTTACGTCCCTTCTTTCCAAGGTCATGGAAACTCTGATAAATTTTCAGATCAAGAAATATCTTGAGAAACGAAAACTTCTTAATGACCGGCAGTACGGTTTTCGTAGCAATAGATCCACTGGTGATATGATGGTATATCTCACCGAACAGTGGAACCAATCTTTACATCGTTTTGGAGAAAGTAAGATTATTGCGCTCGATATTTCAAAAGCATTTGATAGAGTCTGGCACCAGGCTCTTTTATCGAAAATGCGTGCATTTGGCATCGATGAAACCCTTCTTCGATGGTTTAGAAATTACCTTTCGGACCGTTCAATTCGCGTTGTTTTGGACGGTTTTCAGTCTGCTACCCACAAAATAAATGCTGGTGTGCCCCAAGGCTCTGTTCTGTCTCCGACACTCTTTCTTATTTTTATTAATGATCTCTTGTCTAATACTTCTAATCCACTAAATTGTTTTGCTGACGACAGTACTCTCAGCTTCTCATATTCGTTTCCAGATTCACGTCCATGTTCTTCGGACGTGGAACTGCAACGGCAGCGTATGATAAGCTCATTAAATTCCGATCTGGACAGCATTGTACAATGGGGAATTATCAACCGTGTGGAATTTAATGCTTTAAAAACTCAATGCTGTCTTCTGTCGTTAAAGCATAACCTACCCCCTATGCCACTATCCATGAGTGGCACTAGCATTGAGGAAACCGAACAGCTTTGCGTTCTAGGTATGTGTATTACGAACCACCTCTTGTGGAACGATCACATATTTGACGTCGCCAAAAATGCCGCAAAATGCTTAGGTTTCCTAAATCGATGTAAGAAATATTTTTCCCCTTCTGATCTGGCTACAATATACAAGGCATACATTCGCCCAAAGCTTGAGTATAATTCGCATATCTGGGCAGGTGCTCCTGTCACTCACTTGCGTCTCCTGGATAGGATCCAAAAACGGGCCTTAAAACTAATAGGAGAAAGTACCATTACCGAAACATTTGTTTCTCTTGAATATCGCCGTAATGTTTCTTGTCTAACCTTGTTTTATCGCTACTTCTAAAAACAGTGCTCTAGCGAAATAGCCAGATGCATTCCTCCCCTTAAACAATTTCCCCGTAACACTCGCATCGCTAGGAATGCCCATCAATTTACCCTCGAGCCTAACTTCGGACGTACTGTTAAGTATAGAGATTCTTTTTTTAGCCGCACAACAAGAATGTGGAATGCTTTACCCGGCTCGATTTTTCCCTCCCATTGTGATATTCAGACGTTCAAAACCAATGTGCATCGATATCTCCTTTTATCTCCTATCCTACTTTCCTAACCGCTCGCACTGTGTTAATTCATCATAAGGGTATTAATAACCCCTTGAGTGCGCGTAAATTATAAAAAAAAAAAAAAAAAAAGAAAAGGCGTTAGTATTTAGCATCACAAATATTCTCTTGAATTGTAAAGGCAGTTAGTTTTTAAAGAAGTTCTGGGATATTCAAGGGGAGTTTCGTGTGTGAAGTGAGTTGTTGACCAAGTGCTGCCGTTAACATAAATATCGCAAATGTTTCATGGACTAGAAATAAGTGCATAAAAAGACTTGCACTGAATTATATCCTGAAAAAGATTGCTATGCGATCGATCCAAAAATGGACATTTACCACAGATGAAGTAGATCCCTTTATCTGTTCAGCTGAGCTCAAAGACATCTATATCTTAACTTAATGCGAATGAAGGTGCTGGAGCAGGCGGTCTCACTATACTGTCATGTGACTTCACATCATTTTCAAAAATATTATGCAAGACTCAAAAGTCAATGCTAGAGACAAAATTTGCAAAGGTCCGTCCATTTACCTGCATACGCCAAAATATGTCAATTCGAAGAAAAATGTGTGATTTCAGTGCAGTTTTTGAGAGTTTTGAGATGACTAGTTTTTTTTTTTGAAATTCGGGGGTTCTTTTTAGATAGTTGTTCATTGTGTAAACTGAAACACTTGCGTTTTCGGAATAATTTTCTCATGGAATCCTATCGCAGTTAGCAATTTTTAGATGCATTCACGGTTTTCCCGGTCAAAGGCATTCTTAAAACGTTCAAACATGAGGTAAGGCGGTTCAAAAGTGATTCGCAAGTTGTTGAAGTGGTCGACGCACGATCGGCCACTGCAAAACCCTGCTTGGTACCTCTTTAAACGAAAGATCTTTTCTTCGTCGCTTTAGATTTTATTTGTTAAACTTCTAGATTATGGTTAGGCCCATGTCAAACATGGCATGAACTGTCAAAATCATTGGCTCATATTTTTTAAGTAACTCGCAGTATCGGAGAGACTACTAAAATATCGATTGTGATAACAAGGCTCCTTATTAATCTGCTCCGATCCTGTTCATCCATTTATCTAAGAGTAAGAGTTTATCCTTGGAGAAGTAAGAACATTTTCGGTTTCCATTTGGAACACGAATCACGTTTTCTTACTTAAAGCATGATTAAATACCGACGGCTTGTAGCTCTTAAATCGCGGTGCCCAAACAAATCTTAACTATATAAATGTATACGAATTCTGCACAGACAGCAGCATCATCAGGAGCGATTATAATGCTTTTTGGTTCTCATCAAACATCCAAACGGAATGTCACCCCTAGAGCCTAGCTATAGGAGTAGCAACTCTATACTCCTTGCTTTATGTCGTCTATTCGCTCGCTATTCGTCTATGTTCGTCCTTTCTGTTTTATATCTTTAAGTGTTGTTTTTTTGGGGTGTCGGGTGGGTATGTGTTTGTGGGTGTGTCTGTGTATGTTCAGTGTCACTATACTATTGGATTCATCTGGTGTGTTATGCCAAATTAATCACCGCACGTTTTGCGAGTCTTATGACACTTGAAATTTGCAAAATCTGTGTACATTTCATTAATTTGTTAATTTAATACTATTTACGGATAACCGCAAACTTTATTTAAATATTTTGCCTGGACGGCATCAGTGACCACATCAGCTGCTGCCACTGATGCTTTTGTTGGCTTTGATTCTCCTGCTGCTACATATTATAAATGTATATGGCCATAATGCAGCAGCTCAGCTTCACTATAGCACCAGCAGCACCCCCGTATATGTGCTTAATTTAAATTTCAAAGAACACGGCGGTGGACGGGGCACATCTGCTGGCTAGGATCCTGTGTTCAATTATATCAACTCTTGTCGTAATCACATTTCAAATGGATGTGTGCTTTGATTCTCAAATGTGAAGTTCGAAGGGATGAGAGTGGGTGTATCTCAATAGTTCCTAGGTATATAGTAGTTCTCATCACCCACCATTTATAGAGGTTGATGGTGCTTCCTCTTGTCGCCGTATAGTAGCGTAGTCGTCCTCCGTCTGTATGTACAAATGAGTCTGAGTGTAAATGCCAATGTTGGATGGGTCCGTTTGTAGCAGGGACAACTACGGACAACGGACAGGAAGTCATAGTCCTATTATGGTTATATTTTTTAATTTTTTTTTTTCACTGGAAAATAATTTATTTGCCAGCTAATGTCGAACGTTTACAATTTTTAATTGAATCGCGGCAAGGTTGTACTGTTAACACAACCCCTGGATATGTTCACTGCGCACTTTAATTTTTATGATTGTGGTAAAAAATTATTTTTCATATGTGTACTCTGGTATAACGGTAGATACATGGTACATGCAGATTTTATCATATGGCTTTCTGCCTCCATGGCTGGATGAAGTTGATGGGGGGAAGCTATATCCACAACATACTTCCTGCCTCGGCGCGGCGGCGTTCCACAGGCCTTCGCTTCCGCGTACCACACCGAGACCGCAGATGAATGTTGGTGCTCGTTAAAAGCCTTCGTGTTCATAATAGTCAGCGAAGCACTAAAAGGGTACCGTTAATAATTCCTGATGGTTTTTTTTTTTGTACATTTTTATACTATATTTTTCTTGTCCATTTTTTGGTCAGTTTTACACCCATATAGTGAGTTTGTCGGTAACGAATTTCAGCGCCATTTTACTGAAACTATATACACTCAAAAAAGTAAAACTATATAACGTCAACAATTTAACGTTACCAAATAGCGGTGCTTGCCATAACCATTTTGCAAATATGCAGTAAATGAATAAATCACTGATAAAATAAAATAAATAAAAAATTAATCATTAAATTGTTACATTGCAGATGCCAAAAATATGAATAATTGTATTTGTTGCATGCAAAATATTTCTGAATCAGAGTCAGAATCAGGGGGTGTCCTCTGTGTTGAGGAATGGGGTTGGGCGTTGGGGTAGCTAAATGAGGGATAGAGCCTAGTGGACTGACGATGGTGCATGGTGGTGGTGGCTACGTATAGAATGTATAAGGCACATTCAGGGCAGTAGGTACATATCTATACATATACAATACCATACGGAACTAGCAGACGTTGTTGTTGGGTATGGTTGGTTGCATTGCATCGCATTGCATTGCAAGCTGTAGTCAATTACTCTCTGACATGACGTTGATGGAAGATGGAAGCTTTTATGATTGAGTAAACTGGGTGCAGTAAATTGTTTAACTATTCAGTACTATATAACAGAATGTTTACTTCAAAAGAATTCAAACAGGAAACAAACAAAAAATACCATTCCTACAACAGATTGAATAGAACGTTTAAAATGAAATTGATATGAGCAAAGTATTTTTTAAAAAAACTAAAAGACTCACACAGAATAGTTTGTGATTAATCAAAATTGGACGCAGTATTTGATACGAAATTTGCACAAAGTTTGCGGTTGTGTTTTGATTTTGGATAGTTTTTTTTCAGATCTGGGTTTTATAATAAAATAGTTTTGGAAAAATGTCTGTCTTAAATTAAAAAAAAAGTACTGTAAACTTTAAGAGCTTCTTCTTTCAGTGTCATATTATCACATATGAACTTCCAACTAGCATATGGAGAGGAGATCTGAAACAAGTACAAGAGTATGACCCCGACTAATATCATCCAAAAGTCAGTTTAGAATACCTCCAGGGTCGGAGGAAGATAAAGCGATGGAAGAAAAATATAATGGTTTAAACTGCTAAGGAATCTTAAACAGGTTAAACCATCCACCTATAAGAACGGTTCTACTTCCTGGATCTGGGACAACTAGCAGCACTGCATGAGCCACTCCGGAAATGACTAAGCAGTGCGGGTTCGAAATGATACATCCATTTCTTTGATCAGGGGAAGACGAGAAGATACTTTATGAGAAGAAAGCTGAACAACAAACTGTTTTTAAATACCAGCCATAAATGTGAGTTGTGAGAATAACCACCAGGGCTAAGAAAAGATGTCACATAATTAAGACAGCTGTCTTGGATACATACTCGAAGGAGTCCCTTAATGGAAAAAAAGTGAGTTACATTAATACTTAAAAATTTACATTAGAATGAGCAGATCTGACAATTCTGGATGAAGCGCTGGTAGAGCAAGTCTCAATGAACTGGTAGAGCAAACTTAAGTTCAGGGGTTTTCACTTTTAAGCTCGGCATAAGAAACTGCGTTGAGGCAGCAAAATGGGCGATTCACCGAGCATTGAAGTTCTGAGACTGGAAATGCTGGGCGTAATTTTCCGAAATCCTTGGCATGAATCTATAGGCATAAAATGCAGAACTCAATCTGAATTTCTAAAGAATAATGAGCAACAAAAGGCTGAGGACAAAGAAAAACGTCTAGTTCTTAGTGTAGATCAAGTATTAACCGAAACGGCAGTAGCAGATAATCACGAACTCAACTTCGAGCAGCATACAATTTTTAACCCCTACCAACAAGCCCTCAAATCAACCTCCACGAAATCCAATCTCCTGACTGCTGTCTACATAAGTTGATACTAAAGAAAGGGAGGCAAATTTAGAAGATATAGACCTTTCTCAAGTCTCAACTAAAGATGAGGAAAAACATTTACTTTGTGATGAGAGGGAATTCGCCCAAACCTTAAAATTAACATGACTCGCAACTTAGGGATCAGTACGAAGGTTACCCCAGGAAAGCCTTCAAACAGAGAATCAAAACCTAAGAAAACAAACGAATGTAGCACAAATAGGAAATAAAACTATTTAATCAGGCAGAATGAATGACGAATGACAAAAATAAGCTAGGAGAAATAGCTTTGTGGCTTTCTGCGTAGGCATTTCTTCCACACCAGCGGACACAAGACCGCACGACAAAAAACTTCGTTACCCTGATGGTAGTTTTAAAGAAAGTGATACACAATGACCTGACTTACAACTCAGAACACAAATTCCTGAAAGCTTATCGCTTGTTAACAGTGCTCATACCTCTCAAGCCAAACAGAGTAGATAGCTGGAAGATAGCAGTAACTATCTGTTTAAATAAAAGGTTTGATACCCTTCAACCTTCAAGTCGTCGGGCTTAGGTATATACATTTTGTAGCCTTACTGCAGATATGAAAGGAATAAATAATTCCGCACATTATTTGCATGCTTCAAAGTTCGAAGCAGCATTGCGCTTGAGAACTTACATAGCCTCTGGAGAACATCTAACGTTATTTGTATACCGAAAAGCGGGACGAAAGTTCCAAGCCATTCATGCCGATTACTCTAACTTCTTACCAGCTGGAATCCATTTGTCCATCAGCGCTACAGTATATCTAACTATCGAGGATATAGTGACCACTTAAAGTTGCGAAGGAAATTATTGACTTTATCGTATCGCCCCACGGTTCTTCTAGTCTTTTTAGCTGGTATATTCAACGATAAATTGGCTCATATGGTTCAATGATCCAACGTGCTCAGAGGTGATAATACGCGGTATTCGTGTTGAATCGTCAACAAACTGTATCAAGTTGTTTAACTGAGCGAAAATCTTGGCTACCAAAAAAACCACAGCATTTGAAAAGGGTTCCATTGAATACAAAGTCTTTCGTTACATCCAGCCACATCGGTGACAGTGCGTCTCCCCGTCTCACAAAATTTCGTACTCCAATTGCATCAGAGAGCTGTTCACTAGGCGCAGGGACATAAGTCCCAGGGACATAAGTCCCAAATTTTATCGCGCGATTTTTTTATTTGGTTTTCTCAAATTCTCAAATACTAAATTTTCTGAAATTTTTTGACTCATCAGCAAGTGATAACGAAGAAAATGGACAACAACAAAATAACGAAACCTGCGGTATTTGTTTCGAAAATCCAAGGAACGTATTACTTCAACCCTGCAACCATTACAAGATGTGTAGTAGCTGTGTGTTTTGCGAAGATATACTATTGAAAATTGTTCTAAAACTAAGTGAAACATAATAATTTTAAAAACTTAGTGAGGAAATTCTCTAAGCTTATACACAAAAAATTTATTCGGTGGGACATAAGTCCCAACTTTTATTTTTGGGACTTATGTCCCTGGGACTTATGTCAGTGCGCCGTTCACTATACAGAACAAAACCTCTTCTGTAATTTTATATACGACTGCTTTTCCAACTGATATCCAGAACACTTCGCGGTATTGGCATTTTTGAAGTCCACGAAAGAGTGGCGGTTGATTATCAGATGATTTTGCAAGTTGAGAATGTCCCTGGTATGTCCGGCCATTATGTCAATTTTCATGAAAACTCTTGGAACGTTCTGCAGGGTGTAGAAATGCACCTTATGTATTTTCGCCGATTTCCGATGAATTCATTTTGAGTGCTGGCCATGTCTTAATGTATCCTGGAATCGTCTGTTTATATATCCAAAGCTCTCTATCCTTAGATTTTGTCGATTTTGTTTTCCTGCCGTCCTACAATCTTCTTAACTTTGTCCAACACAGCCTCAATCGAAACATTAAACTTCATTAAATCTACATTTGATGATTTCTTGAGGGTGCTGTCAAAATCACTACAAATATTTGTAGTGTATATATTTGATTTTCTTAGCGCTATTAGGGTGAGGCCCAGGTGACTGTAAAAGCCTTGTGTAGAAAAAAGGTTCCACCTACCTTCAGCTGTCAATTGTTTTTCAACTCAAGACTTATCTGCTGCAATAACAAAAAAGCCATTAGCGGCCATGTTGTTTTGTTGACACTTGATAAATCTGTTGTTTACTTATCTTGGCATTAAGCCCTTATTTTTGTGGTAGACGTGTGAGGCTTTTTTACAGTCGACTCTTAAACGTTTGGTTGCCAAATTTCACTACAGGGTTTGGTCCTTAATCAGCCAACATTTGTTTTGTACGTCAAAGGAGCGCAACAAGATAGGGCGAGAATATCACCGCTGTTGGTGTGTACCGCAGAACCCTAGGCATCTGATTCCTCGCCGTGCACAAGAACTCGGCCTTTCGCAGACTTCAACGTGGAGCGCTTTGCGTCGCGACTTGGGCATATACCAGTACAAGAACTAACTGGCCCAGAAATTCAAAGTATATATTACCATAGGCAGTGCCGTTTCCTCTCTTACTGAGCCTCGGATCGTTTGGAAGAAGACCCAATTTTGCCCGAAAAATCATCTTCGTCGACGAGTCGTATTTTTTGACAGATGTGTATTAACACGCAAAATTTCCGTATATGGGACGAAAACCCATTCGCGAGTTTCAAGAGGTGACAATTCATACTCAAAAAGTAATCGTTTGTTTGTATTTTTGGCCGGCATTGGTGGCGTCATTGGTTTGTACTTTTTTTGAAGCTTATGGACCTAGGTCACACATGTGGTTTCAGCAAGACTGACATTCTGCATAAATGATTTAAAAGTAAGCCTATCTCTCGCAGAGGTGACGTGAATTGGCCACCAAGGTCATGCGGTTTTGCATGATTAACTGAAGTCGCAGGCCTATGCGAATAAACCATAATCTACCGATCAGCCAGATCTAAGTGAAAGAGTCATTAAAAATTTTACCACTCGGATCGTGCAACCGTATAAGAAGACAAGACGTAAACTCGAACGATGTCATATTCCATATACAGGCTGGGCCAAAAGAAGCCATTCATCCGATGTTGTTTGTCTCTCTTTTTTTTCTAAATGAAAAACTTCGATTCTGTTTTTTGATTATGTTTATTTAAACCTTTAGAATTGTATCGGTCAAGTCGAGAAGATGATGTGTATTGGCCAAATGGGTACCGTCACAATTGACTGCTCGATTCTCGCACTCGTGTCGAATGTTGTCCTTAAGGACTTCCAGATTCTCGGGCTTATTCACGTAAACACGGGATTTCAAAAAACCCCACAAAAAATTCTGAAAGGGTTAAATCGGGTTAAAACGAGAGATGAGGCGTCCTGGGAACGCCGCCTTCAGAGTATCGGTTCATGTCGGTTTATGTATCGCTCCACGGCTTGTTCACTTGTATTCTGCATCTGTCTAGTCCACAAAAATGTCAAAATCAGATTTGACATTGGCTGCCATTTACAAAAATGAGAGCATCTTGCAATAGGGTGATTTCTTTTGGCCCACCTTGTACATAATTTTTGGCATTACATTTATTGTGATTTAGAATTTGAACTTAATTATTGATCTATATTTGCTTACAGATTTCGGAGGCAACAAGATTGTGAAAGAAGGCCGGTATTGAAGTTGTTCTTTTAAAATCACTTTAAAGCTTTATATTGATGTAATGTTTTTTTTGCAGGGTAGTCAATATTTCCGAACAATTCCATGGTATCCTTTAAATTCAATCGCATTATATATTTTATTCATATGACGTTCCTATACATAAGTAGATACATAATAATATCATTTCAGTTATCCCTCGACAGATTACGTTACCACAGTTTACATTACAGCAAATTAAATTTATTCTCAATAAATATCTTAAAGCCCATTCTCTTTTACCGAAAACAAATTTCAAATATTTAAAGCCAACAAAAGTTATCCCATTTTCAAAACCACCTCTAGTTGTCTCACCAATAAATATATTTCTTCCCACTACCTGACTTAACATTGAAAGGTTACAAATTTATTTGAATTTAAGTCCAAAGCAATTAAAGATTAGCATTTAATTCTGAAATATTTTAATTGCTTCACCTCTCCAAAAAAAAAAAAAAAAAACAAATTCAAAGAGATGAGACTTTTAGTGTCTGGAAAACTGACAAACAAATAGACAAACAACAAATGAATGTGTCTTATATACCCATACCCTATATCCACTTCATCTGCCATGTCCCGGACAGTAGTCCACAGAGTGTTTATCCCAAAACATATTATGTGTATATATTCCTTTGTCTTCCATTGGAAAAGTTTTACCTTTATTTATCTGAACATTAATTATCTATATTTTCTGCAGCTCTTGCGAGTATTTCAAAAAAATGTTCGAAAACATCTCCAATTCATTTTAGCCAGCCAAACTAAACAAAATACAAAACACAATAAATCAATGGCTGGACTATAATTTATGTTCTGGCCTTGGTACCTACTTGGTACACTCTCTCTCTCTCTCTAGCAGTTCTTATGGTGGTTGCCTTGGTGGAAAAACGCGCAACCTATACGGATTTCGGGGGTATAAACCCTAAGACCCATCGCTTCACATCGCCATATCGCAGCCAGAGACTCGGTTGGAGCTCAAAAACTCCAAAACAATGTCAATATACATACACACACAAACAGCTACTCATAATAAACAGCAAAGGATGAACTTAAGGGTTAACCGTTCGTTTTGAATTTATTTTGAGGATTTAGAAAAGTGAAATGAACAAAACAGATAACACCCCCCTACTTTCATATACATATATTTACATGAACCCTGCGGCATTAATTTACAAAACAATATTAATCAAAATATTTCAGCAAACTGAGTTTCATATTTTATCATAAATTGAACAAATTCAACCGAATGGCTGCGTAGCGTATACATAAACACCAAAATGGAGACAAAGTTTGCGAGTATATATTTATATATATAAAATTCAAAACATATACATCGTGTTGTAAATGGGTAAAAACATCACCATAAATTTATTCTTTTTCATTTGACTACGAGTAAAGGTAAAGTTAGAATGTCTGGGCACATATTTGAAATTAAAATCATAGCGAAATATATGTAATAGAAACAGTAAAACTCGATAGTGTGCATATCCAATCGACTTTTCTCATACATGTTTATTTATTTATTTCGTTAAATACTAACGTGAACAAACTTATATGTACTAATTACATAATACTTAAAAACTAAGACAACCGTTCTAAGCTGTTAAATATCAAATTTTTAATTCTCATACATTTTATGTTTTCATTTACAGAGTCTATACAAAAATACAATTTATTAAATATTTCTATTAATTGATTGAGGGGGCTATTGGCACCATAGTTTCAGCGCCGGATCTAGGATTTGTTCAAGGGGGGGGGGGGGGGGGGGGGCAAAAGTTGAATTTTGCGCCCCCCCCCCGCATTTTTTTTAAAGTTTACGTACAAAACTTGAACTCGTATCCTTAACCTGTTTTTATCTTTATGCTCTAATGCTTGATGTTGTTGACAATAGCTTATGTACGATACATATCATAAAAGTCTGTGTGACCCAACCTAAGAAAATAAGGTATTGCTAAGGGTTCTTATGTTACTGATTACTCAAAATGCAATCTTGGCGTACATATGTGCAAAATAAAACCTTTGGGGTATGTGCCATAATCCAGATTGATTTGATAATTTTTCTATTTCAATAAACGACAGCGGAGAAACCTGCTAATGTTGTTCATAAAAAGTTAAAAGGCTGTATGCTTATTTGTGATTCTGTCCGATATTTTGATTGCACATTTAACTTTTACTCACCGATATACAAAATCATAACTAATCCATAGAACAGCTTTAGTGAAATAGGTCAGTAGTACACAACAAAAATTCTTTTTCATTTTTACTTGCTCCATAGGGCAAGTATTGGTTTCGTACAGACAAAAAAAGTTGAGGTTTTATTCAAACATGAAATTACGATGATAGAGAAGCTCAAAAAAGTGGGTTTCGCCATACCGTCCGTGCGTCGGTCTGTCTGCGTCTGCGCGGTTATGTTGATGTGCGATTTTTTAAGTCATGCTACAGCCTAAACGGCTTGACAGATTTTCTTCAAACTTGGTTTTGTTTCGTTTTAGCCCAGCTCAAACTGGTACCTTTAATGTATAGGTTTTTTTCATTTTGAATTTGCTCGAAAACGGCTTTAACGATTTTGATTAAACTCAGAATTTAACTTACCTAAAATATTTCTAACGAAATAGCGTTTTTTGTTTTTGGCTTAAATGGTCGTAACGAAAATCAGGTTTAAACGGCTTTTTTTAAATGGCCATAAGTTCGCAACGACTTGATTGAACTGACTCAAACTTCGTTTGGCATCGTTCCTTATAGTGTTCTATAGGATGTTTTTGTAAATTGTTCAGTGAAGGCTTTCTAAATGGTAGCTCCCATACAACGAGCCGTTCAGTTTTAGCCAAATTTTTTTGGTTTTTTCTAATTTGCTCAAAAACGGCTCTAACGGTTTTGATTAAACTTTGTGCGTTATATATTTTTTTAGTGTTCTTGACAGAACTTTTTGTTTTTGGCAAAAAATGCTAATAACAGAGATCTGGTCTTAACGTCTTTTTTTCAAATGGCCATAAGTTGTCAGCGGTTGTATCGAATTCAAACCTAGCGCCTTCACGTTCTCATTTTTGTTTCGTCTACGTCACGAACACACATCACCCTTGCATTTTTGTTATGTTTTGCGCTCTACGTCAAGGAGACACATGCCAAATGGGAAGGTCCTATCTGGTTTGTCGTCAACTCTTGAACTATGCTTAACTGGCTGCGCAAAATGGTGAAGCTGCAGCAGTACCACTTAGCGCCGGAGTAAATGTCAAAAAAAAGTAGCTCACTAAGCAGCATTCACGAATGCAATGGTGTAGCACTGAACTCAAACAAAAATCGTGTCCGCCATTTCGTTTGTTGTTGTTTTCCATTGCAGCACGTTCGTGAAGTTCAAATTCAGTCGAATTCAACTTCAGCTACTTTCTGTGCTGCAGCTGCTACTTTACATTGTAGCCGTGCAATACGATTAACGAACATTTAACTTTGACATGCTACGTACTACAGCTGCAGCTTCACCATTGTGCGCAACTAATTACGACGAACAGATGATGGTTCACTCTTTGTTTATATACAAGACCGCACTACGTGGAACTGCACTACAATAATTGAAATGCACGTATTCTTTGTATGAAATCATATGAAATAAGTCGCACCAAAACTGAACGTTCTAAATGTTTTCGAGTCAATTCAGGTGTGCCACAGGGCAGTCACCTTGGTCCGTTATTATTTGTGTTATTTATTAATGATCTCCCTTCCGTTTTAGTAAACTCTATGTCTTTAATTTATGCCGATGACGTGAAAATTTTTCGAAAAATTGACTCAAGTGTTGATTGTGAACTTCTTCAAGACGATCTTAATAGATTTTGGAACTGGTGCAATACAAATAGTCTGTTTTTAAATATCGACAAGTGTAAAACCATGTGTTTTACACGCAAACATAATGTATTTTCTTATAGTTATATGTTGAATACGTCACTCTTGTGTAACTTGTCAAGCTTTACGGACCTTGGAGTAGTGTTAGACTCAAAGCTTACCTTTACTGATCACTACAATTACATAATTAAAAAAGCTAACATGACACTTGGTTTCATTAAAAGGTTTGCTCGCGAATTTCGTGATCCTTATGTCCTAAAGACTCTTTATGTCTCTTTTGTGAGATCAATTCTGGAATATGGGTGCATCGTATGGGCCCCTTACTACGCTGTTCATATCAACAGAATAGAGAGTATTCAAAAAAGATTTTTGAGATTTTGTTTGCGTTTTCTTCCATGGTTAGATAGAATCGTTTTGCCACCTTACTCTCAAAGACTTCAACTAATAAAACTTCCATCCCTTTTAAGTCATCGTGAGTACCTACAATTCTGTTTTATTGTGCGGTTAATTAATGGATCAATTACAGCCCCATCAGTCCTTTGTCGTATTAACTTTAATTTTAGTCGTTCCAGTTTAAGAAGGCAATTGCCTCTGTGTAACATTTTCAGTAGATCCAACTACGGCGCCAATAGCCCTCTCAATCTCTTAATCAATATATTTAATAAGAACTAGGTATGCCATATTAAATTCCACAAATGATAATGTTAAATCTCACTGTTTTAAAAATAGATTTTTTTTCCAATATTTATAATATACTAGTAGATATAAGATTTATGTATGTATCAATTTATGAAAATATTTCTAGTTTTAATTTAATTTAAGAATGTACCGTTAGTACTTAACGAATTCAAATAAATAAATAAATAAATAAATAAATAAATAAATAAACACTACATTTGAGCTGCATTTTAGTGACAGTAAACGGTTGGTAGTCTACCCAACTATTGCAGAGCCGTTTGCAGTACCGCAAAAAGGGATTTTTCCTACATTTGCGACACTCTTTTACTCTTACTCTTACTTTTTTTTTTTTGCTCATCTTTTAATTTTGCGCCCTGCTGAAGGGCAACGAATTAGTTTATCATTTTCAAAAGTTGAAGACCTTCTTTTTTACTTTCGTTTCTTTTTTCATCTTCCAATTTTGCGCCCCCATGAGGGGCGACGAATTTGTTTAAAGGGCGACGAAAGTGGTTCATTACATATGTCTTTCATATTTGGAACAAGAAATAAATAAACATTACATTACTTTGACGCCCTGATGTTCAAATGTTGAATACCTACTCTTTTTTTTTTTTTGCTCTCCTATATTTCTTCATCTTCCATTTGGCGCCCCCCAAGGCCAGGCGCCCGGGGCAAGTGCCCCCCTTTGCCCCCCCCCCCTAGATCTGGCGCTGCATAGTTTGATCTACTAAATATTTGGCATAGTGGTTGCTGTAGTCTGATACAAAAGTCGAACGTATGTATAGTTAAAAACAAACGGAGATTTTTTGCGTGTAAAACTCATGGATTTATATTGCACCATTCCCTAAATATTACCAAGTCCTCTTGCAATAGCAAGCAGTCAGAAGTAGATTTAATTTTTTTGAAAAGTTTAATGTCATCAGCATAAATATGGACGGACGATTTTTTTATAATCGAAACCAAGTCATTTATGAATAAAACAAATAAAATTGGACCTAAACGGCTGCCTTGTGGGACACCAGAATCAACAACAAATTGGTTCGAATACTCATTACGAAACACAATACTATAGAGCCTATTTTTTAAATAAGATGAGATCCAATTTATGAAATTGCTATTAAAGCCTTGATTGCTTAACTTTAAAATTAAAGTGCGATGACGCAACTTGTCAAAGGCCTTACTAAAGTCGTTAAACACACAATCGACTTATTCACGTTTTTCAAAAACATCTAAACAAAAGGACGTAAAGTTAAATAAATTCGTAACGGTAGACTTTTTTTTGACAAATCCATGTTGGTTTTCACATATAATTGAAGAACAGTGAAAGGAAAGAATATTACATACAATTGACTCAAACAGTTTTGGTATCACAGATAACTTAGCAATAGGTCTGTAGTTCATTATTACGTTTTTGGGACCTTTCTTGTGAACAGGTGTAATGAATGCACTTTTCCAGTTATTAGGAAAAAGCGAACTTTTTAAAGATTTATTAAAGAGAACACATAACGGGTATGATAAATAAGCAACACATTTCTTCAAAATAAACGATGGAATACCATGAGGGCCTGAACTGTAACACTCATCTAATTTCATGATATTTTGTGCTACGGTATCTTCGCTTATTTCAAAACTAATTGAATTCAGGTGAGGGTAACTTGGCTCAGAAGTAGAGAAATTGGAGGTATTGTCATAGATTGCATCTTCGAAAACTCCCTTGAAGTAGTTTGCAAACATAAATACATAAGGTCAATTTGAATTTGGCATCATCTCACCGCACTAGTTTTCTTAAATTTCATTTAGATTTAGCAAAATTTCAGTATGTTTAGTCCTTATCAATCGGCAATGTTATCGAGCGATATTCCACTTATTGTTCTAATGTTCAGATGTTCATAATGGTGAAAGAAAGGAAAAAACACTAAATTAAACTATATGATATAGTCTCCTATTCGCGAAACTTTTATAAGTCCGAAATATCATTGTAGAAGCCATTGACGAAGTTCACAAACAGAAAAAACATGTTTCATGAAATTACTATACAAAAAACAGTACATTACATCATTGTATTTATATTTTATAGTAATTTCATGGAACATTTTATTTTAGTTCTGAACGTCGTCAATGGCGGCGCTAGTTATCTTATCTACTTTACATCAAATGTCTTCTATTGTTGTTTTTGTTTCCCATAGCAGTTAAGACAAAAACCACTAAAATTACTCTCTAATCAAAGCTTGTGAACGTCGTCCATAGATGGCGCACAAAACGTTTCGTTTCTTGGGAATACTATAGATTTTAAATACAATGATTACATAACATTTGTTTGAATCGATGAATAGACGAAGTAGACACACTCACAATCAGTGGCAACTGAGCCAACATGCCGCGACGGAGAGAGACAGACAGAACAGAAGAGAGAAGAACACACAACATATGCCAACAGCATGCAGTTATTAGTTTTGACGTTCCTTCATCTAACTACTGACCCTGCTCAACGATGCTTGATTTCGCTGATCTTTTGGGAAGCGATGCTTTGACCGTGCCATGCCAAGACAATGGAAATGTGGAAATAAAAGAAAAGAAACAAGGAGAACAGAAAATTTTAGGTGGAAACAAATTTTTGTATGTTTCATCGGAGATGGGACACGCTATCAGCAAAATAAGTGCAAAAATGTACATCTAATATATCTGCAAATATTATTTGTATGAGTTAAATCGTAAACGGCACTGGAAATGTACTTTAGCGGCAGTAAACGGCAAAGTTGGCAATCAATGTTAAAGAAAGAACAAAGTAAGCATCCATCGCCTTCTATTCATGCAACAGCACCTGGGACCCACACAAATAGCAAGTTTTGAAAAAATACTAAACTTGCAGTCCAATGATCTGTAAATGAAAGAAATGGCAGCAAAAAGTGCCCTCAGAATAAGCCAATCTAAATATTGGAAGAACTTTTCAACGGGGCACTCAGAAATATTGCTAAGTTATCTAAGAACTAACGAAGACTCTGACTACATTATACCCCATCTTTATTTTGACAAAAAATTTGAAGCATCTTCCCAAGCAGAAAGGACTGGGATAAGAACAACATTCCACATATCCCATCTATATCCATTTTTACAGATGGATCAAAAATGGACATTATGGAACGGGAGCTGGCTTCTACTCGGAAGCTTTAGAAATTAGAAGCTCAATCAGAATACCCAACTCAAGCAGTGTAACCAAGCAGAGCTTCTAGCCGTAACGAAAGCAGCCAGAGAGGCATCGATGTTGGAAATGCCGCGAGACGATATTATCATTTGTATCTATAGCCACAAGCAATAAAAGCAATTCCGACTGTTGCAACACAATCCAAGCTTTTCAAAAGCTGTTACGAAAAGCTTAAAGACCTTGCCTCGCAGTACAATGTTAAACTGTGCTGGGCTCCTATCACAGGAGAATTGAGGAAAGTGAAAAAGCTGACGAAATGGCAAGAAACGGTTTGGAACTTGGCCTTGAATTTATGTAGGACACAATCAAAACTCCCTCTATGTGATCTCAAAATCAAAGTGACAGGTGCAATCCTATCAGAAGAAAACACTAGTGGACTTATTCTCTGGGCACGAGAAAACTCTGGCCAAAAATTCGACTCAATAAATGACAAAATTATGCAAAAAGATAGAAATAATTTGCAACGTCAGTGGGTGTGCTAACTGGGTATAACATGTTTAGATACCACGATAAAAATACTACGTATAACCGGTGAAGACCTGTGCAGAGGCTGCAATGACGATGATAAACTTAAGGATATAATCCTTTATCTTTCAAAAGCCTTTGTAATTAAAACAATATTCTTGGCAAATACTATTTGGATAACAGGAAGGGGGGTCTTTTCCTCTCCGTTTAGCCGGGAGGGGCAGTTTTCTAACAAAAAAAATTACTTAAATTATAAAAAAAAAATATTTAAAAATAACAATAACTCATACAATGCCATGCCACAAGTTTTTTAAAGCCAGATATCTCTTCTTTTATTGTGTTTTAAAATGGATATATTTAAGTGAACCGTTTTTTAAGAAATTTACTTTGAAACTCAAATTTTGAAAAAAATGTTTATCTGTTAAGTAATCTTTTCTGCAGCAATTTTTGTTGTAGTAAACAATGGAAACCACATTGACTTTCTACTTCACCAACCACCCACCCCACCTTCAACCAACCACCAGATGAAAAGTTGTCTCCCTCGTGTTCGAGATTAAGGATTGATTTAGCGTAAGTTCCACGTGCTAAGTGGTCAACCGCTAAAAGTTGCTAGACTGTCTGTACTTTGAAAAAGAGATCCTTCAAGTGTATCACCAAAATTCTCCAAAAAGACCGCCATTGCGGAATACGCCGTCTGGTTCCATGCGTCACTGAATATGGCATTAAATAAAATCAATTGAAATTATAGGGATTTTTTGTTTTCACACCTCAAACCGTTAAAATTATTTCGAATTCATATTTTTCACCCCTGTTGTCATATATATAATAATAGTACGCATACGCCCGAGTAACCAAATGTTATAAGGGCATTCAAAGTTTATTTTTGGGAGTCCATACAATTTAAATAGGGACAAGTCATGCTGTGTTGAAGAAACCCCGGATTGGTCCATTCCTCGTCGTTTTTTGGATATGGGCTTTCCACAAACGTCATTGCACGGTATTTTTCATACAGACTTGGGTCTTAAGGCTTATAAAGTTCAGAAGAACTCAAGCCGGCCGATCATCAACAACACGTCGTGTCTTTGCTGATTGGGACCTTGAAATGCATGAAAATGATCCGGAATTTCATCGAAAAATCATCTTGACTGAGGCCCATTTCCATTTCAGTGGCTACGTCAACAAGCAAAATTGTCGCATCTGGGTCTCGTAAACCAAAAGATTTCTTGTGGAAAAGCCTCTCCATTTTCAACTAGTAACTGTTTGGTGCGGTTTATGGTCCGGCGGGGTCATTTGACCTTGCTTTTTCGAAAATGAGGCTGGAGCAATAGCTACGGTTAATAGATTGCGCTATGATTAATAATTTTTGTATGGCCGGAATTGGATGGTTTTGATCTGGACAATATTTAATTTCAATAAAATCATAAAATCATCCATCTTTAACCGGAAAAGTTTCCGGACCGTGTTATCTCTCGAAGAGGTGATCACAATTGGCCACCGAGATCTTGAGATTTAACACCTTGCGACTTCTTCCTTTGGAGTCACGTGAAAGATAAGGTCTACGCTAACAGCCCATCGTTGATTCAAGACCTCAGAGATGGAATTCGTGAAGCTATTGAGGGTATACAGCAGCCACTTTGCGATTTGGAGATGGAAAATATCATTAAAATAATATTGTTGTGTAAGCATAGCCATGGCGGCCATTTGGCTGGTATTGTTTTCCATTATTAATGGCATACTTTTCTATCTTTACATTGAAATAAACATCTGATTTTTATTTCATTTCTCTCAAAAAATGCCATTTTTCTTTGAATATCAAAATAACACCTCTTATTGGAAAACCCTGTACAATAATTGTCTATTATCGTTACACAACAGTATTTCGTAATGGGAGGGGTAATTTTAAACAAAATAAAGGAGGTTGGCAAATCTTCCTATAAATAGTATCTTACGCTGAAGGAGAGGGGTTCAGGGTGATTGATTTTGCAGATGACGTTGTTAATAAAGCTTTAGGGAAGCATCTTAATATTCTCTGTTTACTGCTTCAACTAGCACTCAACAAGCTTACCAACTGGACAAGCCGATGTGGATTAGGTTTGCAATTATAAAAAACACAAATTTAAATCTCCCTCTATCAGTGGTTTGAGTCTTGAATTATATGACGAAGAAAAATACTTAGGTTTTATTTTGGAGAAGAAATCTATCTCCAATATACATGAAAGAGTAACCATATTTAATCTGAAATCCTTAGACATTTTCAGCAAGCAAACTGTAGGCAGCTTTGCAATTCACCGGAAAGTGATCTCAAATTGAAAGACTAATAATTAAGACCACGCTACACACTGAAAACATTCAGCATCCAACGAAGCACGTAAACTATTCCACATCCCAACTTCTCTAGATAACATATTTTCGTGAGATCCAGGTGGAATCTAAGGCGATTAAGAAGGCTTGAATAAATTGTGACATTTTCCAAGAACATCATCCTTTTCTCTGATAACAATGCTGTGCTGAAGTCATTATCACTAAAAAAGATTTTGACTTTCGATCATCTTTCAGGAAGATGGTCAATCAATTTCAACTTTCACCATTGCAGAGAAGTTCCAGAGAACTGAAAAGTTTAAAAAACTGCCAAACAATGAACGATTCTACCATTTTATTCTAAGTTCAGATACATAAAGATACCTGAGTATTTCCAACGCTCAATGCACATTTTCCCTAAATCAAAATGGCACTCAGCAGACAAATCATAGATGGACAAGTATGATGACATTATATGTATGTGCCATCACAGGACACTGTGATACACCGCGACACTTACTTTTTCAGAATCTGTAGTGAAGAACAAACGGAGGAGACATTTGGCCATTTCGTTTGAACATGCTCTGAGCCAACTACTGATTCATTTGTGATGCTTTTTTATACTTAGGCTGAGGTAGGCTCGTCGAAGTCCAGGGTTGTTCTCCAAAGAAAGCGAAAACTCAGGGTTGAAGAGTGTTGAACTCCGAAATAACAATGTTTTTTTTTTAAGGAGGTTTTTTGTATGAAATTTTATACTCGCAGTTAAGGCAGCTGCTTGCCGAATTTACAATTGAAAATTTAGAATTTATTTATCAAAATATTCCTAACAAGTTACTTCATATACGGACTTAACAATAAAACTAAATTAATAATTCGACGTATAATATAGTATTAAATTATAATAGCTTAAATAGTTTGGCCTGTAGGGTTTACCATACGACAAGAAACGATTCCAACTATATTCGGTCTATAGAGTTGCCTCTATGACAATAATTGGTTTTAGGTCTGTAGAGATTCTTCGAAAGGAAGAGCTCCACGACAAGAAACTGATTAGGTCTGCAGAGATTCCCGAAAGGAAGCGCTCCACGACAATAAACTGATTAGGTCTGTAGATATTCTTTGAAAAGAAGAGCTCCACGACAAGAAACTGATTAGGTCTGCAGAGATTCCTGAAAGGAAGCACTCCACGACAAGAAACTGATTAGGTCTGTGGTGAAGCTTAGGACTGCAGCAACCCCACGACAATAAAGGGATTAGGTCTGTAGAGATTCTTATAAAGAAGAGCTCCACGACAAGAAACAAATTAGGTCTGTGGTGAAGCTTACAATGGCAGCTACCCCACGACAAGAAACTGATAGCCTAATGCCTTTACTTCAAAATGTAGTAAGGTTTCTGCTGGTATGCCCCGCAGCGTACCTTCGAGATCTCGTATTCCCGGTATTCTATTAAATAGAATCGTATACCAATGGCTTGGAGCTCGAGTCTGATTTTCTATACAAATTCTGCTTATACTTATGGAATATTACAGTAATAAGGAGGTGTGAATTATAACATTTAAGATAAAAAATACTAGTACTAAAATAATTCCTTCTGTTTGTTGGATGTTTCTGCTGGTTACTATCATACATGTGTTCGGAGTTGGTTGGTAGTCCAAATCAGCGGTACGGGGCGGAGGGGTGGTCGGTTTTGCTTCACTGGCTGGTCTCTGATGTAAACCTAATGTTGAGCAAAATCGTCGTGGTGATTGTGACGGCGGTCGGTGGCGGTGATGATGGTCACTGGCTGGCCACTCATCATGGTGATTGGGGGGCGGTGTGACAGCGGTCGGTGGCGGTTGGTGGCGGTTGGTGGCGGTCGGTGATGATGCGGTTATTGGCTGGGAATGTGCATTCCTCTTGGTGATTGGAAGCGGTGGTCATCTTTTGATGCTTTTCCTTACAAAAGCATCGTGGCAATCGGGGGCGGCGGTTGGTGGCAGTGAGGGAAATGTGTAACTTCGTTACACATTACTCAAAAAATCAGCTGCAATCAAACTTTCCCTTTATATTATTAACATGTTTTTTATGTGATATTTGTACATACCTTTATAATCCAAAAAATTTTCAATACTAACATGACATCATCCAGAGCCGCATCCCATTTGTTTCGAACTTAAGTGCAGATCAGCTTAAGCCATGTTCCATGTGGAGCAACGTAGAGTATCATAAACCTTATCCTTTTTCACTTGTTGATTGTACGATTTGTATTTGTTTAACTCTGTTAAGACGGATTCAATGTTTAGCAAAGCTACTGGCAAGAAATTGGAATTGAAAACTTCAACAATCCCGAATTTCCAGGGAAAACCCCAAACCATTAACAAGATCAATCTTTGTACCACTCCTGCTGCACCTATATTCAGGTTTTACTGTTAACAACTACGAAATACAAAACTTAAAGCTCTGAATCAACAAAAGCTATATTTTATCCCAATTTACTAAACAAAACACAGGCCACAGATACATGCTTTCTGCGTATGCAATAACTTATCCCTTAAATCCATGCCTATAAGTTTTAAACCTCAAACAATTACACACATTGCATTATTATTGTACTCGTATAGTGTACAAGTGTACATCCCTTCCACCAATAAATAGGTATACCTTTTGAATCCCATTTATTGCTCCTCGAGCTCGAATTGAATCAAAAGGAACCCGTCCATGATAGCCAAGGCACACACACCCTATTAACACTGAAGTGAAGTGAATTCAAACTTTTTAGTTCAACTCAACGAAAACAAAAAAACAACATAACTTTCACTATTTTGAAAGGCACAAAATGCATTGCAGTTTCTTATGCGAGTAAATTTTCATTTCATATCAAGTGGACTACACGATTAAGCGTAAAATACTTTATAGCCTGACATGGCGCTTATACATAGCAGCATGGGTAAAATGGAAGTTTTAGTTTTAAGCGATTCCCATCTAGCTATATGGGCAAGCAGAAAATAGGCTCTTTTGAATAAAAAAACCAAAGCAGAACCAACAACAAGGATGAAGGATGAAAATCAAAATGCACGAGGAGTGGACTATACAAATATGTAGTTTATGTTATGGTATGGTGATGGTGGTGTGTTGGTATGGTGCGAGACTATATGAATCTGATGTTTTAGGTCATATAGAAAGGCATCCTTTTCTTCCCATTTCCCATTCCACGATACATGGCATCGTTTTGGAAAACGCAAAATATAGAAGAATCAAATTGCAGGAATAGCAACCAAAAAAAAAAAAAAACCAAACTCAATTGGCTAGGGTTGCATGAGATTCATCCTGCCTGCCTGCCTTCCTTCTTCATTTCATTCCACACAGAAATAGTATAGCTAGATAGATATTCCTCAGAAAACATTACCATTATCCTTTTTTGGGATAAGGCAAATGCAAAAGCAAAAGCAATAGCAAAAGCAAAAATCCAAAACGGAAGAGAGATATTCCGCAAAGTAGCGAAACAAAGATAGATCATTGCAGGGCAGTACCGACATTGTCAAAGTAAAAATAATTTATTGAACTTTTCTGGAACTAAGGCACTGCACATGACTTCTACTGCCAGTTGAGTTGAAAACGTCTCTTTCAGTCCTCTTTTCCTGGCAAATATACACCAGGACATTTTCAATATATTCCCATTCACATATAGATATAGATGAGCAGCAAGGAGCGAGCTGGAGATGGAGTATAGGGCTGGGAAGGGGAACCACCAGCCATTGCATAATGGCCACATAATGCTGTATTTATGATTTGCTTTAACTGTTCTTCTATGTTCTATACTATATGTGCTGGTGAATCTGGCTCTGGCTGTTGATGCTGGCGCTCAGATCTGTTCTGTTGAAAGTCCTATGGCTGGCTGATGATGGTGAACTCTCTCTCGCACTCAGCCTCAGCCTTAGCCTTAGCCTCAACATTGAAGACCGAAATATCCGAATCCAAATCCGACGAATCCAAATGCGAATGCGAATCCGATTCACAATTGTTATAAGTTTTGTGTTTCGAAAATTTTATTTTTGTCTGTCAGTCGCCAGAATATGGAAAGATAAAGGCTTTGTCCGGATTTTGTGTACATTTTAGGTTAACTTTCTATCAATTTTAGATTTCCGATTGAGAGTCCTTTAAAAAAAAAAAAAAAAACTAGAAACTGTAAAAAGAGTGAAAAGAAAGAACAAAAACCCTCAAGGGTGCCCCGGAATCGCTCTGGATACTATGGATGTACTCTGCATTGTACAGCGATACAGTATATAGATACATGTACCTACATATATTTTTTTTTTTTACGTACGTCCCAATATATCTAGTACCAGCTTGAGTATCCTTTCTCTGGACGCTCCATTGATTCTTTTACTTGTGTGTGCACAGGACGTCGAAAGCCTTGTAGTTAAAGGACGTGTTGGTTGGCTGGCTGGATGGTTGCTTGGTCGATCCGTACTTGGTGGGGTGGAAAGCTGATGCAGAAAATTTTTACAGTACAATACAAACTGATAGTAGGTTTTGGGAGTAAGCATCAAGTTGGGTAGGTATAGTATAGAATAAGTCGAAGTAAAATATTTCATATTGTGTGGTATGGTTAAGGGTTCGGGATAATGTGCCTAAGTTTTTCCCACACAGAGTATAGTTCGAAATACGTTCTGGTAGCATTGATAAAGATTCGTATTTCCGACGAAACTTTTTAACAAGCTTGAAGTGTTTCTGTCGAGTGGGTAAGTAGCTTTGGTATTCACTTCTGGCATCACTATCAGAGGAGGGTTTTTGTCAGCAGGAGTCTGGTGTTGGATATTGGATGTTTTGTTGGGTTGGGTATAACCTTCCATTTTGCCATAGCCATAGCCATAGTCATAGCCATTTGCCGCGCTTCACACAAGTTCATGTCTATATTACCCTCTGGAATTATTTATGAACTTTCCTTCAGAAGAAGTGTCCGGCGAAAAAAAAATGTATTTTTTTCTTTCTTTTTTTGTGTTGTTCATGTTCGTTCATCCTATCCTTCGTTCCGTTGGTTCATTCATTCGGTCTTAGTATTTGAGCTGAGTGTAAAACTGCCTTGCATAGCACTAAGATAATGGACAATAAGGGATGGACAGATTTCTGGGTCAAGATACTGTCATTTGACAAAATGGGCGAAACATTGAAGTCTTACAAAGAACAAAAAAGAAAAGAATCCACAAGAATAACTTTTCTTTGAAGGTTTAGTTAATGTGAATGTTCGAAACATTAAAGGATGGTAAGTAGGGAGATATGTCATAGCATATTGAAATATTTATGTAATTTTATATCATCTATAAATCTATACATTATATAAATTGTTTCTGTTTTTTTTTTGTCTATAATGTAGTAAGGAGAAGAAGAACTTCAATTCCAATGCCTTAAACCACAAAGTCAATCGATAGTGCGTCATTAAATAGTGATTGCTATTTATTATAAGAGAATAAGTATTCTAAATGAATTTAAGTTCACAAAGTCGATTGATATTATAGAACAGATATTATCGTACATAAGATATATTTTGGTCTGTACCTTCTAATACTATATAAGTTATGAGCACTTCGTAAATGGGGAAACGAGTGATTTGGCAGTTATTTTAGCAGAACACCCCATTTTGATACCATAGCAATGACAACCTAAGGGTATAAAAATCGGATTCTAGGGGAACAAATTTCAATTTCTACGGACGAAATTAATGCAGATACTTATGTCGGACACTTCCATTGTCTAGATCAAGATACAAATGTGGAGTACCTTGAGAGAAAGCCACCTTTTTCCAATTTCTTCCACTGGTTGGAAGGGACTGCAACAATAACACATTACAGTCAGAATGTCGGCCAATCATTCAATAAAGGCTTTACAAATCGGTTTTTTAATCTAGCTGTATGATTAGGGTAGGTATAAGGGGTGCCTAACCTGGTGGCCTGTTCACCAATGGGCCAGTTAAAAGTGATAAAAGCAACAGCCCTGTCTATGTCTGGCCGGGTCCTGAATTGAATGTAAGCAATTATTAACATTTTCCAGTAGAAGTTTCCAAAGCTGCCCTTTTCACGGCTCCAGAGGATTGAATGAACAAAATGAAAATTGTGTTCATACTATTATTTGGTATGTTTTAGCAAATACGCCAAAATCCTCAGCTTTTCAATGAGCTGGCACTAATATCGGACGTTATAGTCAATCTGTAAAAATCTTAGACTTTTTTCTTTTTATGCGCACTTCAAGGACGTATGGAATTTCGTTTTTAATAATTGACAACACAGCGTGAGCGTTAAGCAGCGTTCACACGCCACTCAGTCAAGACAATTTGACAATGCTCAATTGTCTTGTCCAAAATTCCTGAACGGGGTTGGATGACGAGACAATAACAAGACAAGATAGTTGAACAATGATTGAAACAGAAAAATAAAAATATTTATAAAAATGGATTTCCTTTTTATAAAAAGAAAATAATTTTAAAAATTATTTCCGAAGAAATTTCAGACATAGTGGAAGATTAGTTGACGCCAAGAAAAAAGAAATAAAATGCACGACTGGGTCGCACGTACTTGCTCTGTGGGTGCAATAGTACGATGAAAACAAACTTTTCGATCAATAAGAACAGCTCATTTTTGAAAAATTTGGTAAAACCTAAAAAAAGTTGACTGAAACTGGAAAAACCGATAAACGGGAGCTAACGTTAAGAAACCTTTAATATTTAAAATTAAGATGTCATCTTTTGAGTGTTCTAAATGATACAAATGTCCACTTATTTCCAAATTAATAATACTGTTAAAAGCAATTTTCGCTATTATCATGTATAGCCAAAAACTAAAAATGCAGTTTTGTTTGAAGTCTTCTATGTATGTTACATACAAAGTTTCATAAAAATCGGGGAAGCCTTTTTTGAGTAAATTAGAAAAATTGAAAAAATTGGCCAAAATCTAGTGGCTCTTTGTATAGGAGCCACCATTTAAAAAAAAGAAACTGAAAAAAAAATCATTGCCATCTGATAGGAAGCTGTAAGGAACTATACCAAACAAAGATTGAGTGAATTCGATGCAACCGTTGACAACTTATGGCCATTTGAAAAAAAGCCGTTAAGAGCAGATCTCCGTTATTTGCATTTTTAGCCAAAAACTGAAAACGCAGTTCTCTTAAAAACACTAACAGAATATAACACACAAAGTTTAATCAAAATCGTTAGAGCCATTTTCGAGAAAATTAGAAAAAACCAAAAAAAGTTGGCATAAACTCAACGGTTCGTTGTATGGGAGCTACCATCTAGAAAGGCTTCACTGAAATATGTATAAAGCCATCCAATAGAACACCATAAAGAACAATGCCGAACGAAGTTTGAGTCAATTCAATCAAGCCAACGCGAACTTATGGCCATTTGAAAAAAAGCCGTTAAAACCTGATTTTCGTTAGGACTATTTGAGCCAAAAACGAAAAACGCAGTTTTGTTAGAAGTGCTTAAAGTAAGCTAAATTTTGAGTTTAATCGAAATCGTTAGAGCCGTTTTCGAGAAAATCTAAATTGAAAAAAACCGTTACTTGACAGGTACCAGTTTGAGCCGGGCTAAAACGAAATAAAAAAAATCTCGACAACCGTTTTTCTTCAAACTACTATATATCAAGTTTGAAGAAAATCCGTCAAGCGGTTTAGGCTGTAGCATGACGTGAAAAAGCGCACATCCGCACAGACGCACAGACGCACAGACGCACAGACGCACAGACGCACAGACGCACAGACAGACCGACGGACGGTATGGCGAAAACCACTTTTTTGGGCTTCTCTATCATCGTAATGTCATGTTTGATTAAAACCTCGATTTTTTTTTTCTGCACGAAACCAATACTTGCCCTATAGAGCAAGTAAAAACTGTGTATAAGAACTTGGAACATCAGCAGTTTTACTAAAATCACTACAAGCTGAAGACCCGCAGGAATACAAGCTAAATGTATGAGGATGCGGATGTCTTCAGACAAATTTAACTTCCTATTAGGAATAGTGAAACCAGGTATCCAACGAAGCGACACAACTATGAGGGCTGCTATACCTGCTGAAATAAAATTGCATTTACTTGGGAATTATTTGAGTTACCAAAAGAAAGAATACCGGTCAACTCGAAATTGGTGTTCAAAATCAAGACTGATTCAGATGGAAATATTGTTCGATACAAAGCAAGACTTGTTGCGAAAGGATGCAGTCAACGTGCAGGAATCGATTACGGAGAAACATTGTCACCTGTTGTACGATACTCATCGATTCGTTTGTTGATGGCATTAGCAGCTAAATATGATTTAGATATCCAACAGATGGATGCTATCACAGCATTTCTACAAGGTGACGTTAATGAAACCATATTTATGAAACAACCTGATGGTTTTGATGATGGCCGAGTTTGTTTGCTTAAAAAGGCAATTTATGGGTTGAAACAAGCAATTCGACAGTGGAACATGAAGTTAAATGAAGTAATGTTGGACAGTGGTTACAAGCGTTCTGAAATTGATGCGTGTATCTATTTTCGGCGTGAAGAAGGCCATATGATATTTGTAGCATATGTCCCTGAAGTTAGCAGAACAAAGTCAGCAGAACCAAAATTTTTTGATTGCATAGTTAGACGCTTATTAAATGCTAATTAAATGCTGAAGAAAAAAATTTAATGCTCTAACGGTTTTCGAAAAAATTAATGTTCTGCTAACTTCACAAGAAGTTAGCAGAACAGTATCTCCAAAGTACACTAAATTAAAATTTAAAAATACGAAATTGGTCCTTGAATTAAATGCTAATTAAATGCTCTACAAAAATAAAAAAAATTTTAAAATAATTAAAAAAAAAAATTTTTAACAAAATAATTTTTTTTTTAATAATTTTTTAAAAAATTTTTTTTTTTAAACCTGCTTCTAGTATTAAGTGCTCGTTGAATACGAATTAAATGCTGCATTATCTCAACAAAATTTTGAAAACCTGAATTCAAAAAATGAAAATTTAAAAAAGTCAATTTCAGTGAAATTTATTAATTTAAAATTTTTAATTTTTTTTAAATTTTGTTTTTATTTTTGTAGAGCATTTAATTAGCATTAAATTCAAGGACCAATTTCGTATTTTTAAATTTTTATTTAGTGTACTTTAGAGATACTGTTTTGCTATAACCTCTTGTGAAGTTAGCAGAACATTAATTTTTTCGAAAACCGTTAGAGCATTAAATTTTTTTCTTCAGCATTTAATTAGCATTTAATAAGCGTCTAATTATGCAATCAAAAAATTTTGGTTCTGCTGACTTTGTTCTGATAACTTCAGGGACATTTGTAGCAGTTTATGTCGATGATTTTTTAATTTTTTCAAATGGACAAATCAAATTTAATCTAGTTTAATGAAGAATTTTAGTATGAACGACTTGGGAGAAGCAAATCATTGCATTGGAATGAAAATCACTCGTGACAGAAAAAAAGGCATTATTGGACTGGACCAAAAGAAATTCACAGAAACCATTATTGAAAAATTTAATATGAATGATTGTCACCCTATCAAAACACCGGCAGATTCAACTCAAAATTAATGAAGGACATGGCAGCAAAAACACCATACGAAATTAAGAAAATGCAAAACATACCATACCAAGAAGCTGTATGCACACATTTAGCACAGTATACACGGCCTGACAGTTCGTTTGCTGTCGGAAATGTTAGTCGTTTTAATAATGAATATAATGCTGTTAAGCGCATTTTTAAATATTTAAAATGCACTTCAGACTTCAAGCTTCAATTTTCACGGGATGGTAACTCAAATTTGACTGGTTTTTCAGATGCAGATTGGGCATCGGACATTGAAAGTCTGTACTAAGTACTGGGTATGTATTCAAGTTACAAGGTGGAGCCATTTCATGAACAAGTAAACGTCAGCCAACAATAGCGTTATCAAGTGCGGAGGCTGAACATATGGCGTTATCATCAGCAATACAGGAAGCGATTTGGCTAAAGCAACTGCTTAATGAACTTGGAGAGAGGTAGTTAAAATGAACTGTGACAACAAGGTGCAATATTTGGACACAGATAATATGGTTGCAGACAATTTAACCAAAAGTGTTACAAAAGAAAAACACTTTTTTTGTTTAAAGAAAATGGGCTTAATCTAATGTTAATTAAATAATGTTTGTTTGTGAATTAAGGTGGAGTATTGTGAAGTAGATATAATTCATCAAACTTTTTACTATATGTACTCGTATATTTACTTTTAGTAATCATTGATTTATCTATAATATAAAAATAAGTCGGGTTTTCCTTCCTGACGCTATAACTCCAGAACGCACGAACCGATTTCCACGGTTTTGCATTCGTGGAAAGGTCTCGGGCTCCGTGAGGTTTAGAAGAAAAAAAAAATTTAAAACCGTCAAGCAGAAGTATTTGTAGCCCATTTATAAGATTTTTCAACTGTAAGGCAATATTTATTCGTAGTATTTATTGGAATTTATTTCTGAAAAATATATTTGATTTTTAATATTTCAAAATTTTGTTGACATTTATATGCCATTTTCCCTAAATATTAATTAAAATTAGATTTGTTTATATTTTTTTTTCGATTTTTGTTAAGTTTTCATACCTTCAATAAAATACGATTCAAGCCATTCATAACATTGTGAAAAGTTTGGTAGGGTCCTCTGAGGACGCCTTCGAAGGTTTATGAGAAGCTTGGTTAAAATTCAGTAAGTCTGGTTTTGGTTGGGCAAAGTTAAAGACCACAAAAAAAAAATCTTAACACTATGAAAGAAATTACTTATCTTGGATATATTCATTTGAACTGTTATCTGATGATTGCTCAAATTGCGGTTTGCAACAAATGCATTTTAAGTGCACTTTATCAAATAACTAACAAATGTGAAATATCATCAGCAAGTAGACTGCAAAGTTTAAGCACACGCAACCGCACTATCGGACTATCGTCAGCGGAACAGTGCGACACCATCCGACAAAATAAAATTAGCGAAGCAGGTTGTAACAATTTTTAGTTTATTTTGCCAAATTACTTACAAATCTAAGAAATTGTGAGCCATTGGACTTCAGTCGATAAAATAACCGTATCGACGAACATGCGTGTTCATTCGCTGCAAGAACAACGAAACAACTTTTGGTTATCAGGATTCGGGAATGGCAAAATTAAAGTTGGAGTGATCAACAAATCATCACAACATGTTTCCCTTCACAACCAATTCAGTTATGGAACAAATACAAAGACGACATATGTGAAGATATCTTGCATCGCTTGCGCATTCGAACGAATAATCCCGACATGCAAATAACCGATGAAATCTAGAATGAAGGATTGATTCTGATTGAGGATCAATGCTTGACTATTGCAAACAAGCTACTGATTGAAGTAGGAATGATTGCGCCAAATCGATCGATGCACGATGCATTCAACCAAGAATTAAATCGAGAGCTGCAATACAATGTTGATACATTGCAGGAATTCGTTCGAAATAATGTGCCGTTGCTGAATGAACAGCAAAAACAAGTATACGAAACATTAATGCAAGCGGTGGACAATAATACTGGTGGTCTATTCTCCCTGGACGCACCTCGAGGAACAGGGAAAAGATTTGTCATTTCATTGATTTTAGCCACTATTCGATCAAGATGTGACATAGCTTTGGCGTTAGCATCATCTGGATTTGCGGCGACTCTTCTAGATGGCGGTCGTACTGCATATTCTGCGCTTAAGTTGCCACTCAATTTAAACACAATTGATACTCCAACATGCAATGTTTCCCGATCGAGTGCAATGGGAAAATTGTTGATGCAATGCAAGCTCATTGCTTGGGATGAGTGCACAATGGCACATAAGAAATCACTTGAAGCACTTAACTTCAGACTGAAGGATCTTCGGCGAAATAACAACATCGTTGGCAGCCTGATGATATTGTTGGCAGTCGATTTCAGGCAGACGTTGACAGTAATTCCCCGTGGAACGCCTGCAGATGAATTGAATGCTTTCCTAAAGGCAACACCTTTGTGGAATAACGTAAAAACATTATCGCTAACCACTAATATGAGAGTTCAACTTCAAAATGATCAAAGTGCTGCTCAATTTTCTAAGCAATTGTTAGCTGTTGGAAATGGAAAAGTCCCAGTTGAAGCGACATCTGGATTAATTACTCTTACCAACGACTTTTGCCGATTTGTAGACTCTCAATTAACTCTTATTGAAAATGTTTTCCCAAACATTAGTTAGAATTATCAGAATTATGCTTGGTTAAGTCAACGAGCAATTCTCGCCGCAAAAAATAATGATGTAAATGCACCGAATTTCACCATTCAATCAAAAATCGATGTCGATTTGGTGACAGACAAATCCGTTGATTCCATAACAAATCCCGATGATGTAGTAAATTATCCAACGGAGTTTTTGAACTCTGGAGTTACCAGGATTTCCACCACATAGTTGGTTCAGTTATTATGATATTGCGTAATTTGAATCCACCGCGACTTTGCAACGGTACTCGACTTGCGGTGAAAAGACTTATGCCGAATTTGATTGAGGCAACCATTATTAACGGAAAGTACGCAGGTGAAAATGTATGTATTCCTCGAATACCAATGATTCCGACTGATCTTCCGTTTGACTTCAAACGATTGCAATTTCCGGTTCGCCTTGCGTTCGCAATGACAATTAACAAGCCGCAAGGCCAATCGCTTATTGTTTGCGGGATAAATTTAGAAAATCATTGTTTTTCACATGGGCAGCTACGTTGCGTGTTCACGAGTTGGGAAACCATCCGCTTTGTTTGTGTTAACGTCAGACCAAAAAACAAAAAATGTGGTTTACCAAAGAGCACTTCAATAAAACGGATAACTTGCGTACACGTATAACGCTTCGATGAATCGACTTTGGATTCACTTTCATTTTTTACTTAGGGAAGTTCAACTAAATTACACTTCATTTTTGTAATCGAAATGAATTCTTTACTGTTGTGAAATGAAATAAAATTTTTCCTTTTCAAATATAAAACAAAAAAATTTTGTTTCTTCATCTTTTAATCACCAAACGAAATGTTACAAAAAACGAAGCCATCTGGTGGCGAAACGGAGTTCGCCGGGTTTGCTAGTAATTTATAAATTTTATTCCGATTTAAAACGTTATACTTATTAAAAAGACGTGTTTTTCTTTATAAGAAAATATCTCTGTGGAATATAAATTCCAACAGTTCCTTACAACAGGCGTCGAGTATAGATGGCTACAAAACACTTTTAGGGTCATAATATCATCATCACGATAAATATCGATAACATATGCGAATTTAAATCGGTCGAAAATTTCATAGCCATTATTGCTATTTCTAACGAGACAACGCTCTTGAAATTACAGTAATTTGTCTTGAGTTCATTTGACAGCCAGATCCATTCTTTTTCGATTCATTTTTTCACATAAGGACATGACAGCCAGTCGATATTGTCTTCAGAGATAGCTCGACAGGCTAGCTCGGAGGACAATAAATTGACAATTGTCTTGTCCTGGAAACAGTTGTTCACACAGAACAATGATTTTCTTGTCCCATTGACTTGGCCTCTGCATTGTCCCATGTAAATCCCGCTTTACAGGACGTCGATGCATGAAATTGAAGCTACTAAGCTTCCTTGATACAAACAATTCATGGACATGAACAATGGTTTGTATAGATTTTGTTTTAGTCACAAGGGCATCTCAATCATGTTACTCTATGTGATTTATAATTCCCCACAGTGCAATACTTTTAATTTCCACTTTAACCGGCTATCCGATCAAGTAACAATTTAGCTTGTATAAGTTTCAATTTTTTGAATTTGGGAAGCAACAGCTTGTATAGGGTTCGTATAAGACAAACTTTCGCAATCCACACATATCAAATGCTGATAATATAAATAATAGCTTCTATAAGCCCTTTAGAATTTAATTTAAAACGTTCTATACAAGGTTTGTTGAAAAGGTTCAGAATGGTCTGAATAAGGCTTTTCGAAGTTGTTAACTGACATTTTTTTGAATTATAGCTGCTATAAGACTCATCAAGACAAACCAATGCAAACAACTTGCAAGGCCTGCCATTAAGGGCCTTAAACAAAGTAAATTTATAAACTAATATCAAAAGTCTTACGAGCAGTTCTGATAAATACAGTTATAAATAAAGAGAGAAAGCCATGTGATGACAGCCATCACCAAAAACTTCCCTGTGATGTTAAAAAAAGCAATACAAATGAGACTTTATGTAAAAATTCTCAATAGTGAATTGGCGTAGTGGTAGAGTGTTGGAATGGTAAGAGGACGGACTTGAGTTAAAAACCCAGGTTAACAAAAACGACATTTCATTTTTATAATTTAAATAAAATGTCTACCTTTGCAGAATACAGTAGAAAAGGTAACGTGAGCTGACTGGGGAAAAATATGCTCGAAATACAATAATGTTATAAAAATATAATACCTTTAAATAATACAAAAATTATATTTTTTTTTTTTAATTCTGCTTTCCTTTTTGTGTTAAAAAACAATTAATTTCTTTTATTCCTTACCTATGGCTAGAAAAATATTTCGTTTCAATACAAAAATGGCCTTTTAGAATCTTTATTTAAACATTTACGGCAAGCTATGGGCAACAACTGTTATCAATTGGCTTTTAAAGGGCCTTTTTAAATCTCAGACAAGCTATGTGTGATTTCTGTCATCAAATAGCTTTTATAAGGCCTTTTTATAACATCTAAAGCAAGCTATTGACAATAGCTGCCATGTATAAGTATCTCGGAGTGTTGTTGACGGCGAACTTGAACTTTCGAAAGCACGCAAAGGATAAAAGCAGTGAAGCTAAAATAGCGCTTAACATGATGTGGCCCAAGCTCTTTTCTAATACAAATATTTCACATTCTTGTAAATATAAAGTGTTCAATGCTACAGTCAACACTTGTATGTGCTACGGAGTCCAGGCTTTTGGAGTGACCCACATTGAAGAGTTTGAAGCTGTACAAAGACACTTCTTGAAACGAGTATTTCGACTACCGAATACAGCTCCATCCTATGCTTTATATGTGGAATCTGGTCTAGCGCCCATCTACATTAGAAACTTAAAATCTCAAGCAGACTACCTAACGAGAGTTATGAGAAGAAGTGGAAGCAGCCTCCATAAATCCATTGTTGCTAGACAACTGCATTCTAATGCCTATCCTTTTAGAGAATGGAACCAGCTGGCCTTGTCTCACGACATGTATTTGTCTCTCACAGATCGGAATGTACACGAGTGGCAGGACTTATTTTCTTCAATTATAGCCAAAGTAGATGATAAAATATACGACCAGCACTTAACCAAAGCCTCATCGTCTATATCCAGGGTATACTACAGAAACCTTAACCATCAATTGTTAACTGAAGAAAGTTATTTCAATACCAAGTACTCTTCCGAAGCTATAAGTACCATCTTCAAGGCTAGAGTTGAAATTCTCAGTCTGAACTATGTTCCACATAGAACTGATCTTCAACAAACTTGCAACTTATGCAATAGAAGGGAGTCTGAAGATATTTTCCACTTCATTGCCATCTGCCCGCTTCTACAAGAAATACGACGGTTATATTTTCAAGAAAGTTTTCTGTCCATTAATAGTCTCTATGACATATTAAATGGAGTTCGAGGATGGTCCTGTCTATATAAATACTGCAAACATGCCCTTATGTATAGAAACAGCTTTTGAACATTACCGTAAAATTTAGTTATGTTGTTTCAAAACATTTTATTAAAACTATAAATACCTCAAATTGTTGCTTTTTATGTGGTAAATCATTAAAATTACAAAAAACTCGCTCACCCAATTAAAATCGTTAATTATTTTTATGTTTCAAATCATTTCAAATTGCGAAATATTTATGTTGGAAATCATTTAAATTGTAAAAATCTTATTCTTACTGTTCTCTTTTGTAAAATCGACTATTCGATAATAAACCTATAGAGTTCTATCTTATTCTATCTCCATAAAATTCTATTAAAAATTTGTTATCTACGATATTCTTTTTTATCAAAATTTACTTTGTAAGAAATGTCATATCCGGCAGACGGCATAATTGCCATGTCCGTATTCTATGCTGTATCATTTTGTAATATTATTAAGGAAAAATAAAGAATTTAATAATAATAATAATAATAATAATAGCTGCCATGAAAACGTTTGTTGAGCAAAGATAATATTGAATTTCATGCTGCTATTTGATATGTTTTGTGCCAACAAAAGTCGTATAGCAGTTAAATAGCTTGCGCAACGTGCGCCAAAATGATTTCCATAAGGCCTCTTTTGTTTCTGTAGCAGTATGAGTATAGCTTGTTTAGAACCTTACACAAGTTAAATTGTTAGTTGGGACCCTATAGCACTACTACCCTACTACCCTACTTCCCTACTTCCCTACTACCCTACTACCCTACTACCCTACTACCCTACTACAATACTACCCTACTACCCTACTACACTACTACCCTACTATACCCTTCTACCTACTATACCCTTCTACCCTACTATTTTACTATCCTATATTACCCTACTACCCTACTATTCTACTACCTACCCTATATAACCCTACTACCCTACTACCCTATTACTCAGGTCTTCATTAGAAAAACTATCGCCAGAAAAATTGTTTGTTAAACACAAACTCAAAGAACCATAAATGTATTTATTCGTTATCCATTATCGATATAAAATTAAATACCCAACAACAACAAAATAGCAACGTAATAAATTATTTGTCCTCACACAAAAAGCCCCTTCACTCTTCATTCTATGCGTAGGTAAGCAGGTGGAACAAATGATAATATTTTAGGCTCGAAATTAGTTATTTTAATTAAAATTTTAAATTTTCAACAGTTTAACTTAAAATGAATATTTATAATTCGACCATGAATATTAAATTAAGACTAATTAATGAAATTCCACAATTAGTTTACACAAAATTTTACTTGCATATTATTATTTTGTATATAAAATAAAATACAAAAAAAAAAGCTCGACTCTCTTAGCCCGAAACGCAAAGAAACAAAGAATAGGAATTTTGATGAAGCAAAAGCAAAAGCAACCTTCATAATATGAACGCCACCATCGGCGGCGTTGCGTCACCTCAACGCTGTCGCTCAACACCATCGTGTCAATGTCGCACATCCTTGTGATGATGTTTTATATTCAAAAAAAAAAAAAAGGAAGTGTGCTTTAGACTTTAAGCTACTTAAGTGTTTCTATTTTATTTTTGTGTCTTTTGTTGTATATTCACGTGACATGGTCTTGTATATAGGGTATAGCAGCATAGTCCATAGCCTATAGCCAGCCAACAACGAGCCCAACAATCTAGTTCCATCAAAAAATAAAAAATCCATTATGTTAATTTACCGTGTCAGAAAGACACATCCTTCCATAGAGTCCTTCTCTGTTCCTTTTTGTACTATATACATACAATAATATGCTGAAGCTGAAGCTATACATATACCGCCCTAATATTATTCAGCCATATCTTCTATACAAAGAGAAAACTGATAATAATACTATGGTTATAGGATGGTAAACTGCTTTTGTCCTTTTTATGGGTAACTGGGATGCATGTCGACGAACCCTTTTATCGGAATTAAAAAGTCCTTAAAATCCACTATTATATCTAAAATGTTTTAGTGAAAAAAAACAACACGGAGATGCAACCACCTCACCTACTCCTCCTGCTCCATTCTTCCTTATTCTCATCTGCAATGATGTAGCTATAGATGCAGTTTGATGTATTTATGAGTGACAGTTAGAGAAGTTTCATTTTTTTTTTTTTTTCTTTCGAAAAGTATATAATGAGGGTGGCATTATAGCAAAAACTCTGTGTGCAATCATATTTTGGATGATAATGTGGCATAACTACTGGGCATTTGAAAAGTAAATTTCATCCTCTTGTGATGTCCTTGTATCCATCATAATATCTCTATTGAAGTAAAGTGTTTATAACGATTAAAAAACATTTCTCTCAATGGGTTATGTGGGTAAAGGGGTTTTCAAGAATTTTATTGTACCCACTTCTAAAAATGAGATTCAAGATGCATTTGCATATTGGACATTTTCGTTAAGTGCACTAACTTATGTAACTTCATATAGAAAGAGAGGATGCAGGATGCTTTAGGTACCTGCCTTACTACTATATCACTTTGCATTTTAAAAATAAATGGGATATTATAACGGGGGCTCTTATACAAGATATGGGGTATATGGTTCACTGAAACTCTGAGTGAAAATAAAATTTTTATTTTTATATTCGTGGAAAAATGAATTGTTTTTTTTTCGTCATAATTTAAGTAGAACGTAGATTTAGAAAGAGCTTGACTTTATTGAGGCTTTTTAAGGGTTTTGTGATATTAAACATTACATTTTAGGATCCGGTGTGGCCTCAAACCATATCCATCAACGAACTAGAGAAAGTAGACCTGGATTGGCCATACACTGGAGAAGACCAATGGCACAATAAAAAAGAAGTATTTTCAATGGAATCATCAAGGTGAAAGGCGTGTTGGAAGATCAAAAAAAAATCTGGAGGTCAAATGTTTTGAAGTAAGCTGAGTCCCATAGAGTGGTAGTAGAGGAGCTAAAATATTCCTGGCGAGAACAATTTTCGGAAAACAAGAGTGAGGGATCTCAAGAAATGCATTTTCTGCCGTAACGAACCTGATTGTATCGAATCGCATGAGTCCTGGTAACTCTGCATTCGATGGTCACTCAAGTATAAGAAGATAAAATTAAACGTAAATAAAACTTAACGTAAGAACTTAACGAAAGAGTGCTTGTTCTGCGAACAAGCACGAGTGAGAGTTAGTCTTAAGCAGGATTTTGAAGTGAGATGAATACAATTTGCTAAGTGGTTTTTTTATAACATTTTGTCCACTATAAATTATCGTGTTTTATTTCTTTCCTCATATTTATTGATTGAGATGATATTATACAGTCCATTTGAGCTTCGATACATTGGTCCATGTCGAGCGTCGGATATTGTGCCAGTGACGGTATGGTGCAGGCTTCCTTTACAAAAAAAAAAAAAAAATATTAAAAAAAAAAAAAATAAGTGCAGTGATTGATTGTGGTTCGTTTTAAAACGAACAAAATATTGTGAATAGTAAAAATGTGCTCAATTGTGTCACAAAAAATTAAAGTGTGCGCAGCAGCAGCAGTTTGTCGCGACACGCGACAGGAGTATGGGCAGGAAACTGTGTATCACCAGCAGGCGATGTGCAAAACGGTACTTCATTATATAATAATGATCAATATGTACCAACCAGCATGTAAGTAGATCAATATAAATTGTTGTTGTTTTTCCCCTTTTTCAAACGGCGTTGACCGATGAAAATTCTTCGTCAAGACTCAAGAGAACAAGAGCAGGTAAGAATGTACGTATTCTCTCGAGCAAGAATACACACTTACGAGTTACGCATACACAAAACACATTATATATATGCGCAACTGTGACAAAGAGAAGGAGAAGAATGACAAATTTCGTCATTCGAAAAAAAGCGGTCTTTCGACAGAAAACCAATTTAAAAAAAAAACAACAAACAACAACAACAATATCTATACAATAATAATATTAACATACATATTTACATTTTAAATAACATTTATTGAAAGCAAAAAAGGATGAGCTGAAATATAGTCATAAAACAGGACAAAGTAAATATTTGATTGTGTGAATGGTGGTGGTTTTTTGGATTATTTTGCAACGGAGCAGGTTTCTTTTTTTTCTCTTCTTTATCTTTTCCCGTTGCATTGAATGTGTCCCGATGTATGTGTGCAGTGTCTATGAGCGATTTTGTTTTGTTTTCGGTGAAGTGTGAATGAGCAATGAAGGGGCGATCTGAGTTTATTTGTTTTCTTATGGAGAATGAGTATTTTTGAATTGAGTGAAGTGCGCAGGATGTTCTTTTCCCTCTTTTGGTGCGTGTGTGATTTACATACCCTTTTATTTTTTTTTTTATGAATAAGATATTTTTTCAATATTACCTAGATATATTGCGGTGATGTTGCTGCTTTGTTGTTTGGTAGGGATCAAAAATTAATTTCTTTTATAGGTGTTAAGTTTTTTTTTAGTGTGTCACTTTTTTTTCTCTTGAAGACTTTGTTGCTCGAGATATAGCAGGGGCGAGTGGAACTTAAAGCACATTTGTGCGAGTTACCAAATATGAGAGAAAAGTTGTGAAGGACTCGAGATATAGCAGGGGCGAGTGGGACTCAAAGCACATTTGTGCGAGTTACCAAATTTGAGAGAGAAATTGTGGACTCGAAATATAGCAGGGGCAACTCAAAGCACATATGCGCGAGTTACCAAACATGAGAGAGCAGGTATGAAGAAGGAACTTGAGTGCGATTGCACCAGTTGCCATGAACAAATTATTATTAAAAAAAAAGGACACATAGCTGGGCAGGAAAAAACTCAAAGCACGACGGTGCTAGTTTTTAGAGAAGGAAAGCTTGCAAGCGGCAGGAATAAAATATTTTAAATTCAAAAAGAATAAATATTTTTAAAGCAGGAAAATGAGCCACAAAAACTTCGTTTCTCGATGCAACATACCTTATAATAAATAAACTATATTTGCAACAACAAAAGCAGCAACAACTAGCCGACCTTTTTTTATTACATCTATTATTTATTTTATTTTATTTTTGCATACTGGGAATTTTAGTACCTACTGCAAACTATTATTAATTTATGTATCTGCATATTGGGAAATTGAAGTACCTACTGCAATCGAGTATCTCTTTCATTTTCAGGGTAGGACATTTTTGAGAAATAATTTCTAATGCAATACGATTTTATATATTTACAGAAAAGAGCAGCGAATAAAAAAGATTGACAACCAGCAGGAGAAAAATCACCAATATGTATTGGATGCTGGTGTATTTTCATTGAGCAGGATGCTTGCCTTCGTGGAGTCTCCAGCCTTTGGAACTTCCACGATGGCAGCAGTGCAGGTCAGGCTTGAAGCCTTTCAGGATGCCTGGACGCAGATCAGGTTACGCGAGAGCAGGATTGCGTTGGCCGACGATATGTTGGTCAAGGTGGAGATACAACGCAGGATTGCTGGAGCGGAAGAAAATTACTTTGATGCCCACGCAGTGTTGCAGGAAAAGCTAAAAAAATGGCTGCAAGAACAAGCATAGCAGGCATACCAGGTAGAGCAGAACAGGCATTGAGCGGAGCGATGGCAGGAAATTTGAGCAGCCGTTGTCACAACTTCAGACGCATCCGAATTCGAGCTGGTATATGAGGACATGCGAGCAGCTGGCAGTAATGCCCGAAGAGCAGGAGCACCAGGTGACAAGAGGCTGTTGCCTTGCCACTCGTGCAAATTTCTGAATCATCCAGTGTGACGTTGTCTAGAGTTTGCAGTACTGAGCATTCGTGCAGGATCTCGTGAAGGAAAAGGCACTTTGCCCAATTGTCTTAAGACGTACCATGCCCCAAAGGACTGCTTCCAAGGGCCGTGTTGTCGATGCCCCGGGAAGCAAATGCAAAATAGTGCTACGAAAGAGATTGGGAAGGGTGCAGAAATTGTTCTATATGCAAAGGAAAAGTGAAAGAAGAGAAGGAGCCAGACAAGCGAAAATAAGCAAAAGGCAGATTGACTAATTATGCCTCCCAGGAAACGCCCTCGGTTGGAGAAGGGCAGGACGGAAGAAGTAGCAGGAACAGCAGGAAGAGAGAAAGCAGGAAGTGATTGGAAGAGGTGATGTCCTGGGGGATTTTAAGAGAGCTAGGCGTTTGCCTTCTAAAATCAAAAATAAAAATATGATTAAAATTTATTTCGTCTTTTTATGTCTTTTAGTTATAATGAGCAAGAGCAGGAGAGAGTTACTTTGATGTCTACGGCACAAGTAAGAATTGAGATGGATAACAGAAAGTATGGGCCGGTAAGAGCACTTTTAGAGACGGGCGCACAGCCCAATCTGGTTTTAATAGAGCAGGACTTTTGGATTCTTCCTGAGCAGGTTAAATCGCAGCCAGATGTGCCAACACACAACTTGAAATTGCCACGGATGAGCATTGCTACAGCATCTCTTGCTGATCCACATTATTGGAAAGCAGGTACTGTAGATTTATTGCAGGTTCATAGCAGAAGCATTTACTTCTGTCTTAGAGCATCGACGAGGTGATGTCCTTGAGATGGAAACTGTTTTCGGCAGAATAATATTGGGAGAGTATGGTAATGAGAAGGATAGCATGAACAATGAGCAGGTATCGCAGGCAGTGCGCATGGATAGTAATCAACTTCATGAATTGTTTAAGCGTTTTTGGCATAAATGGTTTAAATGACATAGAAATGTCGTTTAGCAGGTCAAAAGAGCAGGAGCAGGTGAAGCAAAATTTCATCAAAACAAATTTACGTGATGATTTTGGCAGGTTTTTTTGTGACGATTCCTTTGAAGGAAGCAGTGAAAGAGCTTGGAAGTTCAGACCTTACAGCTAAGCGTAAGTTTCTTTGTTTTGGAGAGAAGGTTGGCAGGAGATCCTGAGTGGAAACAAAAGTACCAGGAGCTTATGAGAGAACATGAAGAAGCAGGACATATGACACCAGTGACTGGCACAGTGCATGGCAAAACCATATACCACATCATTGCGTCACCAAAAAGTTAAGGGTCGTATTTGATGCGAGCTGCAGGACAAATAAAGGTACTTCATTAAATGAAGTGCAATTGCTTGGAGAAAACTAACAGAAGGATCTGCACGAAATTTCGATGCGCACCGTGTCGCCATTACTGCGGACATTAAAATGATGTTCAGAATATTGAAAGTAGCGAAGGAACAAAGGGATTTGCAGGGTATATTCTGGAGAGAAAACCCGCAGGACAATTTGAGAGAATATTGGCAGGACAATTTGAGAGAATATTGGCTGACAGTAGTCACCTATGGTATGACCTCATCAGCTTATAATACTGTACAATGTGCAAGGGAGGCAGGAGTTTCCAGAAGCTGCAAAGACAATTAAGCAGGAATTTTATATGGATGACTGCACCACAGGTGGTGATTCTGAAGAGAAGGAGATCAAGTCATCAAAAGATTTCGATCATGTTTTAAAAGGGGCAGGTTTTGAGCTTAGAAAATGGAAATCCAATTCCAAAGCTCTTGTGAAGGACATGAACTATGAAGAGCAGGAGTCAATAATGTTCCAGGATGATGAGAAAATGTCAGTTTTGGGCTTGAAGTGGCTGCTTGAGAAGGATCAATTCACGTTTGTAGTAAAAACACCGGACTCTCAGCAGGCAATAACCAAGAGAAGCGTAGTGAGCTGTGTTGACTCCCTAGAGAGATAAATGAGAGATGGAGAGATTTCTGGCAGGAAATAACATACTTAGAGAACGTGAAAATTTGGAGATGGATAGGTACTTCAGAAGAAGTACGAAAAGAGCTACATGGATGTTTGGATGCTTCTGAGAGGGCGTATGGAGCAGCGATTTATCTGAGACCTATACGTACGGCAGGATTACAGCAGATCTCATCACAGCTAGAACACGGGTTGCACCACTTACAATGGTGGCAATACAGCGCTTAGAGCAAGCAGCAGCGGAGCTATTGGGACGGCTAATTGTAAACGTCATTAAAACAATGAAATGGGAAGGTATTGAGTATGATCTTTGGGCAGATACACTCGTAGCGCGGCATTGGATAAGTAAATTACCATGCAATTTAAAAACGTTTGTAGCGAATAGAGTCTCGTCTATACAAACAAATACCGAAGTCAAAAGGTGGAGACATGTTGGAACGAAGGATAACCCGGCTGATATTCTAAGAAGAGGAATAAAGCCATCAGCATTGGTTGATAGCAAGTTGTGGTTACTTGGGCCGGAATGGTTGACAAAACCTCGGTCGAGCTGGTCATCTGAAAAGTTTGTGCCAAATGTTTCAGATGGGGGGAGGGATGAGATAAAAGTTTTTGTGATAACAAAATTTACAGAGCCTTTATCTATTTATTTGAAGTGCTGGAGAAGGAGTATTCCATTGATTGAATATACGTCTACATAAGAGAAGGCGATTAATGTAATCAGCTATGTAATAAAAAGCAAAAATAAAGCAACGAAAAGAAGATGAAGAGATAGATGGAAAGAAATGGAGACGTTCTGCACGTCAAGTGAAAAGAAGGAATAGAGCAGGTGAGAGTGCAGGAGCTACAGCAGTACTTGGGCAACTATTTGAAGAGAGGATGAAATCAATCGGTCACCTGTTGACAAAAGAGCAGGAAAAGTATTTTGCGAAGAAAATCATTTGTATAGAGAAGGACAGGTGTTTGCCTGAAAAGAGCAGGATAGAATCCTTAAAGCCAATCTCAGATGGTGAAAAGATTCTGAGAGTAGCAGGGAGATTGGAAAGAGCAGAGATAAGATACGAGAGAAGGCATCCAGCTATCGTGCCAAATGGTTCTCGATTGGCTTGGTTGATCATGTATAATGCGCATACAGCAACGAATCATGGAGCAGTGCAGGTCATGATGCAGGACATTCGTCAGAGATTCTGAATTCCGAAGCTCCGAAGTCAGCTGAGGAATTTCTTACATAAGTGTTTGGTTTGCGTGCGTTATAATCAACTTTTTGAGATGCAATTGATGGCTGATTTGCCATCAGAGAGAGTATCAGCAGGGAAGGCTTTTCTACACACAGGGGTAGACTATATGCAGGTCCATTCGAAATAAAGATGATCGACAGAGCAGGTGAGCAAATAATAAGACAGAAATGTTGGGTTTCCGTCTTTGTTAGCCTTAAAACTAGTGCAGTGCATATAGATTTGGTAACAAATCTGACGTCAGTGGGGTTCATTGCTTGTTTCGAAAGATTCATAGCAAGAAGGGGCAGGTGTGGAAGGACAATGGTACAGCATTTGTCGGTGCAGCGAAGGAATTGCAGAAAGCCAAAGAGCGTTGGTTAGTGAAGGATACATTTGAACACTTAAGTTTGAAAGAGACGGAATGGAAGTTTATAACTCCTGCGGCACCACATCAAGGTGGGATATACGAAGCAGCGGTAAAGTCGATGAAATATCATTTGACGAGAATTGTTGGAGCGAAGGTTTTGGCATATGAGCAGGTTTTGACATTAATTACTGGGATAGAAGCCATCTTGAATTTGAGACCGCTACATCCATTAAGCAATGATCCTGATGCTGATGATTGGCAGGCGTCAACGCCGGGACATTTTGGTTGGTGAACCGCTTGTTTTACCGTTAACATTTATAACCAATGAGATGCCAAATACCAAGGGCATACAATTGTGGAAGGAGCGCAAGTGAATGCTTGCACACTTCTGGAGCAGATGGAAGGAAGAGTACTTGTCTACTCTACACGAGAGGAAGAAATGGCGAAAGCAGAAATATAGCTTCAGAGAAGGACAACTGTGCATAATCAGGAAAGAAAATTTCCCATCATCGGCGTGGGCGAGGGCGCGGATACTAAAACTAATACCAATCAGGGATGGACTAATAAGGAGCGTGGTTCTGCAGACAGCGAGCAATCAACTTACGAGACCGGTACAAAGGATCGGCATCTTACTAATCAAGGAACTGGAATGATTAATATATTAGAATAAATTTGTATTGAGCAGAGATATATGTATGTAAAATAAGAGCGAAAGGGATGGAAAACCGTAGGTTTTCGCCGGGACTGTATCGAATCGCATGAGTCCTGGTAACTCTGCATTCGATGGTCACTCAAGTATAAGAAGATAAAATTAAACGTAAATAAAACTTAACGTAAGAACTTAACGAAAGAGTGCTTGTTCTGCGAACAAGCACGAGTGAGAGTTAGTCTTAAGCAGGATTTTGAAGTGAGATGAATACAATTTGCTAAGTGGTTTTTTTATAACATTTTGTCCACTATAAATTATCGTGTTTTATTTCTTTCCTCATATTTATTGATTGAGATGATATTATACAGTCCATTTGAGCTTCGATACACTGATGGCGTTTTTGAGAATATTTGTTTATCAACATTTGCCCAGTTAAACTATTTTTTGAAATATAATTTTTATATTCAAAAAAATTGATGTATTAATAAAAATCCGATTAGTTTACTGCAAAATCTGGTGTGCTTTATTGCAGTTATCGGGCCCCTATCATTTTCATTATGTGAATCCATCAATCAGCTAGATACCGAAGCACATTGGTTTTGAATGTCTGAATGGCCATTCGAGGTGACAAGTCAGCCGGGTAAAGCATATCTACCACATTCGTATAGCGCAGCTTAATAATGAGACCCTGTACTCAACAGTTCGCCAGGAATTAGGTTTTAGGGTAATTAATGGGCATTTCTTGAATAGCGAGTTTTTCGGGGAAATTCCTTAAGTGGAGAAATGCTTCTGGCTAATTCGCCGGAGCACTGTTTTTAGAAGAAGAGATCTAAAACTATAAAAAAGATAAGAAACATATCGACAATGTTCAAGCGACACTAATGTTTCTGTTATGCTCCTACTAAGCATCTGCCCAGATATGAAAATTATATTCAAGCTTTGCGCGAATGTACGCCTTAGATATTATAACCAACCAAATCTAAAGGAAAGAGGAAAATATTTCTTGCGTCGTCTTTGGAATCCTAAACATTTCGTAGAATTTGTATGGTATAAAAAACCGGGTTTGTAATACACATAGCTTGAGCAATGATTTTGCTAGCATGCAATAAGCATTGCCCTTCACTATATGTTAGATACCAATCTCGAATGATCCCATTATGAGTCTGACACCATTATCAAAATGGCTTATTCTTCATATATGGTCAGGGCCGGATTAGCCACGAAGCAAGAGTAGCAAATGCTACGGGGCCCGCGCATTTTGGGGCCCCGCACACCAAAGATTTCTGACCATAAAAAAGTATTTAGGTTAGATTGAAGTTAGAAAAATGTCCAATCAATGTAGCCACGATTACTTCATACCAAAAACTATGTTTTGCACCGCACTACACGCAAGTTGGCAATACTGCAAAGATAACAGGGGAATTCACTAAATTTTTGTCGAGCTAATCGTAGTAATCCGACCAATTTGAAAAGGGTTATATCAAAGAATATATTTACCAGGAAATACAGAAGCATTAATCCTCTTTGATTTCATTGAAAATGTATATACATTTTTCCTCTTCTACCTATCGATGGGGTCGTCTTACGAACTCACTTAAAGAAAATACGTCAAAAATTCCTGTTTTGAAAATGTTGTCGGACACTTGGTGGTCAGCCTGGGCGGATGCTACGAAGGCGCTTTTATGTGGTTTTACTTCTATCAAGGATACTTTGGAAGACTTTTTTAATAACGTGGATCAAAAGCCAGAACCCGTAATCAAGCTTACGGACTATTTTCCAAAATGAGTAAGTTGGAAACGGGAATAATGACAATATTGTGGAATATAATCCTAGAACGTTTGCAAGCGACTAGTGCTGCACTGCAAACGTCATCATTGATAACGTACTCACTGCTTTAGGCAATCGTATGAACAGTTATCATAAAATTGCTGAAGTTTTTGGAATATTACGAGAGCTGAAATCTCTTCCACCAGAGAGATTTTGGAAAAATCTACAATCATTGTAGGTGCTAACGCAGATGATTTGGTGGACAGCCTGGGCAACAAATTAATCCAGTTCGTTGCTATTATTATTAACAGCAAGAATCACGAGGCTCTGGGAACTGCAAGTTTACAAGCTTTTGATACATTATTCTTTACAATCTTGTTTTCCAAACGTTGAAATTGCATTGCCCTGCAATGGTGAACGATCTTTTTCAATATTAAAACGTGTTAAAAATGAGATGAGGAACACGATGAGCCAACAACGTCTGAATCACCTCACTTTAATGAACATTGAATATGATTTACTCCGAGAAGTTGATATTAACAGTATTATTTATAAATTTGCTCAAATTAAATCAAGAAAAGTTTATTTGTAACAGTTTTGTTTTATTTAATACCTTAAACTTGATAACCTAAAACAATCCAAGGGCCCCTTGATAAGATATGCTACAGGCCCGCGCTGGCTTAATTCGACACTGTATATGGTCTTGTAATGAGTTGACGTAGAGAGTCAACCAGGATCTGAGAACTAAAGAAAAAATTATTTCCAATCCCCAACAGAATTTTTATTGATGCATTGAAGTCTTGGATGTGCAACCTGAACTTATACTCTGATATCAAGAAAACTGGCATGTTTGAGTACTTTCATGAGGCATATTCTGCCGCCGATGTTGCAGGCTAGGCGCTAGGGATCGCTGAAATCTTCACGCTGCCGAAGCAAAAACATCGCACGCTGTATTATACAAATTAATTTGCATAAGATGTGACAAAATTTTTACCTATAGAAAAATAAATTTAAAGAGCAAAAAGAAAAAAAAGGAAGAAACTGGCTGTATCCTCCTTTTACTAAACGTTGGATTAGAAGATAATGCCCCACAAAATGCCTCCTAATTAACCAGATTTAACTCTCCTATTAGACATTACCTCCACACTCCACTGTATCATTTTCACCCGCAACATTGTATTCGCAAAAAATTGTGTCCCTTTAGTTAGTTCTTAGAAGAATAGTGACACGTTAAGTCAATAAAAAACTCTTCCCGTGTTAGCAAAAATATAATTTATCCCATAAGGTAGGTACTTTACCTGCTTGCAACCAAAAATTATAGCCCAAGGAAGAACCTAAGCAAGTTTCTTGCCCTCCTTGTATTGCATCCCCTACCAAGTGCTGTTTTAAATGCATACGAGTATGTATGATGCATGACCTCTCATAGCTGGCGGCATTAGAGGGATACAAATTGCATTTTCCCTAATGTATTGGCGCCTCTTTTTATATGCTTCACCGATGCCAGGTTCTGCGTACGTTCTTCGCCCCTCATTGGCATATCTAATCCACATTGACGTATAACTAATATTAAAAGCATTTTAAAGCCCATAGTTTAGTTTTGCTGCAATGTCATCGACGTCCTCTTTCCTATATTTTACTTGTTGGAAAACAAACAACGAAAACTGTGCTGCAGTACATCGACCATTTCAAAGCTATGGGTAACGTTAGAACTATAACTTTGCTTTTAGTCCACTGAAATGGACCGTAATGCGCGGGTGTCGCCAACCAACATGGTTATCATGGACGACAGCAGCTGAGCAGCACCGTCATCGGAATGATAAATTTCCTAAGGATATGCATGTGTTCAAAAATACGCGCTTATTCTGTTCCAATGTTCATAGTTCATATATACCTACATTATACGTATACGTATATATTATGTAAGTATGTTTTCCTACAGAGCTGTGTAAGTTTTTTTTTTTAAATAATTTTTTAAATAAACACTACCATTTGCATTATTAAAACATAAAATCATGTCTTCCATTAAAATATATTTAACTTCAACATTTAACACTGAAAATTCCACTTTATTTTCCTGGTTTTTCAAACAAAGAGTCCACTTTGATAGACCAATTGTGCGTTCTTTTTCTAACCATAGTCAACAATTGTTGTTATGTCAAAAAAAAAAAGTTCTTGAAGTGTCATTGTTAGAATTTGTTGGGATTTTTACAAACCATTTAGGAATGATACGTTGTTAGAATTTTTACTTGCGATTATAGGTACTATAAGGCAAGTAATGGATTCGTGCAGAAAACAAAAATTGAGATAACAATCACACATGGCATTACGATGATGGAGAAGTCGAAAAAAGTGGGTCTGGAAATTCCGTCCGTCTGTCTGTCGGTCTGTCTGTCTGTTCGCGCCTCTGGAGGCTGAACGGGTGGGCCGATTTGCTTCAAATTTGGTATTTAGGATTTATTTGGCCGTCCCTCGAAACAAATTTTTACTTGCGATTATAGGTATGTACTATAAGGCAAGTTATGGATTCGTGCAGAAAAAAAAATTTGAGATAACAATCACACATAACATTACGATGATAGAGAAGTCGAAAAAAGTGGGTCCGACAATTCTGTCTGTCTGTCTGTCTGTCCGTCTGTCTATATCGGCACCTACAGCCTAAACGGCTGGACCGATTTGCTTCAAACTTGGTAGATAGTATTATTATGACGTCCTACAGAGGGGTTTTTGGAACTAGCATTCTAGCTTTAAAACTAACGGTACCTGTAATACGACTTTTAGTGAAAATTCAATTTTTCTCGAAAACGGCTCCAATGATTTTGATAAAACTTTCTGAATGATGTTTTCTCCGTAAACTTAATGTTTTGGTTGGAATAGATTTTTCAGGAAAAGTCTTATAACGGTACCTCCCATAGGACCGCTTTTTTTAAATCCGATTTTCTCGTAAGCCACTGGACGAATTCCGATGAAATTTTTAATAAAGAAGCCCTATTACAAACGAAATAATAAAAAGTCTTTAATTTTTTCAAAAAAAAAGTTTTTTTGAGTTTTTTAAAAAAGTTTAAAAAATTTTTTTTATTTTTTGTTTTTTCCAAAAACGGTTTAATCAATTTTTTTTTAATTTTATTTTTCTGATAAAAACTACAAAGTTCTAGAAGTTGGCATACTCAAAAAAATTTGGAATATGTTTTCGAAAAGTTTAAAAAAAAAACCGTTTTTTGAAAAAACTGGTCGAACGATTTTGAAAAAAAATTTCCTAAAATTTTGAAAAAGCAAAAGAAATCTAATGGCTTACTTCATTTTCTCTAAAAAACGTTTTAACTATTGATTTTTAAGTGATTAATAAAATTTCATATGATTTTTTCAATGCCTTTTTCCGAAAATCTCAAGCCCCAAGAGCCCCATTGAACACATTAGAGCAAGTTCGTACGACCCAGTCGTGCACTTTATTTATTTTTGCTCTAGGTCCAAAAATAACGGCACCTGCCATACAATCTTGAAGACAAAAATTGATTTTCTCAAAAACGGCTCTAACGATTTTGATAAAACTTTCAGAATGCTATTTTTGCAAGAAAATCTATCTTTTGGTTAGAAATTTTTTTTTCAAAATTTGTCTAATAACGGTACCTCTCATAGAACCAGTATTTTCAAATCAAATTTTCTCGTAAACTATACATTCGATTTCAATAAAATTTTGGCACAGGAAGTCATTCATAATTTTATTAATATGGCATTTCAAAATGTTCAAAAACTTTTTTTTTTGATTTTTTATAATTTTTTCAAAAAAATTTTTGGTTTTCGAAATATGTATGTTGGAAACGGGTATATTGATTTTTTTTAAAATTATTTTTCAAATGTAAACTACAGATTGCCATATATTTGCATACTCAAATAAATTTCAAAATGTTTTTTGAAAAAGTTTTTCAAAAATAACCTTTTAAAAAAAAAACTGGTCCAACGATTTTCAATATTTTTTTTTCCTAGATTGACGTATAGCTTTGAAATTTTATTGCATACTTAGTTTTTCCGAGAAAACTCTTAAACTAATTTAAAAAATAAAAGAATTTTCGAAATTATTAAATTTTTTTTAATATCCATATATGCAGCCACTACGCAATTGCTTATCATAAGAGCAAGTTCGTGCGACCCAGTCGTGCATTTTAACATTTTTTCGTATATTGAGGAACAAATTAAACTGTTCTCCTTCATCGCCAAATTTTAATCGTTGTTGTTGACCACTTGACCACCAAAGAAAATATTACGTTTTTGCTGTTCAAATCGATAATTTGTAATTATCTGGTTTGATTTTTAATAAAGACTTTGAATTGTTAAAACAAAACGTCCAATTTGACAGATAAATAATATCAACTCATGGAGGTGAGTTGGAAATAGTAACAAATCAACGTGAGTCTTGGAACGCTGTTATGACGTCATATAGTTACAAATCGTAACATATTTGGATTAGAGGAATTTTTTTTGTTGACTTTTGTTATAAATTGTTGACTATGGTTAGAAAAAGAACGAAATTCTGTGATTATTTTAAGGCAGCCGGTCTTCAGCCAGACCTATTCTGATATATGTATATTACTAGGTTGACAGTTTCAAGTGTTTACTTACTTGTTTGGATGAGGTTTGCAGTCACAAGACAGCTATTTCTTGGGCTTTCGCAAAGTCAGCAAGAGTGTTGACAATCTGCATCAAGGTCGAATTTCACTATCTAAGCGCATTATGTGCCTCCACGCCCTACAGAATTATCTTCGAACGAGCAATGCCCCGAACATGAGATGAGGCTTCAACCCCAAAATTGGGAGAGGGAACATCTTTGGTGAGACGTTTGGAATGCACAGTCTGCAAGGTTCTCCGATTTTGTAGCGGAACAAAGAATGGTGTTGAGCAGCAAAAATTACCCAGGGTTTCCTCAAAACCGGTAACGACAGATGGTAATCAATCAGCACTTCTCAGGTGTCGAGGAATCTGTGGCCAGACATTTCAAAGAAAAACCCAGAGCTCTTAGTTAGCTAAAATGACCTCAACTGTGGCTTCTGGTTGGATCCCTAACATTATCACATCTGACTTATGCAGAAGATGACATGATGAAGAAGACTCACATCAATTTCTCTTTGAATACTCCAGTATAGCCCGAAAGCTGCCTTCGAAGAATTACTTTTAAACAAGTTGGGCGACATCTACAAAGTGCCATCAAAAAACATACTGAAAGTCATTGAGACCTCAGGTTGGTTCATACGGAAGCTCAAATAAATACATACCCTGAAACTTCTCCTCGCCACTTAACCCATCACCCTTCTTTTATGCACACCGTCCGTCACTCAGATTCGAATGAAATCTTGCGACTTGGTGTATCACTCCGCCTTACGAAACCTTAATTATCCTTCGCCTATCCTCACACTTAGGGTCGTCACCCTTTAGTCATATAAAAGATCATTTGCAAACATAGTGAATTGTTAACAACTTGTAGCATAAGGTACTTCCGTGATTTAGATAAGCTAGAAATTGAGACAAATCTTCTGTGACAGGCCCCCAGTTCTTCGAACGGTAAAGAAGATACGCCACTTTCTTGCCAAACGAAGACCATGTGTAATGGCTGAGATTAAGGCTTTGAGCAAAAAATCATGTCTGCCATTTCGTTGCATATAGTGCTACGTACTACTGCTGCAGCTACACCATTGTGGTCAGGCTGTAGAGTGAATTACTTAATGCCTTACTGGTTGGAGCACAATGGTGTAGCTGAAGTAGTAGTATGTAGCACTGTCAAAGTTAAATGTACGTAAATCGTATTGCACGGCTACAATGTGAAGAAGCAGCTGCAGCACAGAAAGTAGCTGAAGTACAAGTCGACTCGACTTCAACTTCACAAACGTGCTGGGCTGCAAAACAACAACAACAAACGAAATGGCAGACACAATTTTTGTTTAAATTATTTGCTATTGCTACACTATTGTATTCGTGCACGCTGCTTAGTGAGGTACTTTCTTTGACATTTACTTTGACTTGCAGCTTCAACATTGTGCGCTGCCAGTTAAGATCTGCAATTTGTCAGCTTCTAACACATACGTAAACATCACCAACAAAAACACGGGTTCTTGTAATTTTGACACCGTTAAGTTTAAATTTAGAAAAAAAATCCAAGGGTATATTTATTTTGACACAGCACTGTGTGTATGTGTTGTGATGCTTAAACTACATACCGTTAGAGTGTGGTGCATACTGTTTTTGGGTGACAGGAATAATTTAGAGTTGTGACTGTGAGTTAAGTTAGCATCCACCGCCATCGCCTGTAATAGGTAGCCACAACGCTATCCAATGCATTGGCACTACTTGGCTTGGTGAATGGTGTTTGGTCTATGATGCTGGCTGGCTGCACTAGCTGTGCTCTCTGCTGTGCTGGTTGTGGGTTGTGGATTGTGGGGGATTGAGTTTGAAAAGGACTTCATAAATAGATTGTACAAATAAATTAATTTCGCTTTGACTCGGGCACTTTATATCCCGATTTTCTCTCCCTTCGTCACAGTATTTTTTTTTCTTTTTTTTCATTTTTTTTTTTTAGAGTAGATTAAGTTTTCAATTTATGTTTTCGTTTTCGACGACGCGACGGAGAGAAAGTTAAATTAGGCATAAATATTCTACATGGTTCATATTAAATCCCACAAATTGTGTAGTAATTAATTAAACTCAACAAATCTGAAGAAATCCTCAAAAGCTCTTTTATAGGGAAAAAAAAAAAAAAAAAAAAAAACAAATTTGTTATCTTTGTCTTATACCAACTCCTGAGTAGGTACCCTAAGTTGCTGTTCAGGCTCACCTGAAGCACACACTTGTTGACTTTATGTGGTGGAAAGTTGAGTATACACCTGCCTTTCCTAACGTCCGTCAAGCTGGCAGGTCACTTTTCGCGGAGGACTCCAAATTTTTGCCTGATTTAGTTGCTAATTAGTTGCTAATTAGTTGCGCAAAAATTAATTTTGTTGCTCTTCTACTTTTTTTTTTATAAACTTTTCTGCCAGCTTGACGTCAAGCTGGCAGGTCACTTTTTTAAAAATGATTTTTTCAACTTTTTTTTTGTTGCGTATTTAGTTGCTATTTTGTTGCTCTACAAATCCAAAAAAAAAGTTGAAAAAAGTTAACAACAAATTAATTTGTTTAAACAATTTTTTCCGAAAAATTTTTTTTTTTTTATTTTTTAGTATTTCTTTTAGTTGCTAGTTAGTTGCTAATTAGTTGCGCAAAAATTAATTTTTTTGCTCTTCTACTTTTTTTTTTATAAACTTGTCGTCGTCAAGCTGGCAGGTCACTTTTTTAAAAATGATTTTTTCAACTTTTTTTTTGCCGCGTATTTAGTTGCTATTTTGTTGCTCTACAAATCCAAAAAAAAGTTGAAAAAAGTTAACAACAAATTAATTTGTTTAAACAATTTTTTCCAAAAAAATTTATTTTTTTTTATTTTTTAGTATTTCTTTTAGTTGCTCATTAGTTGCTAATTAGTTGCGCAAAAATTAATTTTTTTGCTCTTCTACTTTTGTTTTTATAAACTATATTAACGAAATTGCTAGGTGTCAAGATAGCAGGTCACTTTTTTTGATTTTCCGTTTCCAATTATTTTTTCGACTTTTTCTTTAGCGCGTATTTAGTTGCTATTTAGTTGCTCTGCAAATCAAAAAAAAAAGTTGAAAAAAGTTAACAACAAACTAATTTGTTTAAACAATTTTTTCCGAAAAATTTTTTTTTTTTTATTTTTTTAATATTTCTTTTAGTTGCTAATTAGTTGCTGATTAGCTGCGCAAAAATTATTTTTTTTGCTCTTCTACTTTTGTTTTTATAAACTATATTAACGAAATTGCTAGGTGTCAAGATAGCAGGTCACTTTTTTTGATTTTCCGTTTCCAATTATTTTTTCGACTTTTTCTTTAGCGCGTATTTAGTTGCTATTTAGTTGCTCTGCAAATCAAAAAAAAAAGTTGAAAAAAGTTAACAACAAACTAATTTGTTTAAACAATTTTTTCCGAAAAATTTTTTTTTTTTATTTTTTTAATATTTCTTTTAGTTGCTCATTAGTTGCTAATTAGTTGCGCAAAAATTAATTTTTTTGCTCTTCTACTTTTGTTTTTATAAACTATATTTACGAAATTGCTAGGTGTCAAGATAGCAGGTCACTTTTTTTGATTTTCCGTTTCCAATTATTTTTTCGACTTTTTCTTTAGCGCGTATTTAGTTGCGATTTAGTTGCTCTGCAAATCAAAAAAAAAGTTGAAAAAAGTTAACAACAAATTAATTTGTTTAAACAATTTTTTCCGAAAAAAAATTTTTTTCTTTATTTTTTAATATTTCTTTTAGTTGCTCATTAGTTGCTAATTAGTTGCGCAAAAATTAATTTTTTTGCTCTTCTCCTTTTGTTTTTAGAAACTTTTCTGCCAGCTTGACGTCAAACTGGCAGGTCACTTTTTTAAAAATGATTTTTTCAACTTTTTTTTTGTTGCGTATTTAGTTGCTATTTCGTTGCTCTACAAATCCAAAGTTGAAAAAAGTGAACTACAAAATAATTTGTTTATATATTTCTTGTTATTATGATTTTTTCGACTTCTTTTGTGTCGCGTTCCTATTTACTTGCTAATTAGTTGCTCTTCAAATTAAAAAAAAAAAATTAAACAAAATAACAACAACGTCTCATTTTTAAAGAAATTTGTAGGTAGCTTTAATTTTTTTGTTTTTCACAACAGCAAAATCCAAGCAACATTACTTGAATATAATATCCACTTACTTTATGTTGCTGGAATCGTGTGGTGAAAATTCAGAGAACAAGCAACATTTCTCAGAGGTGAATTTATATCTTCCTTTTCCTTGAGAACGAGAAATTCTTAATTTTGTTTTCATCCCCCATTCTTAATAATAAATTTACAATGCGAAACTGGTTTTGAGTAGAGAGAACAACAACATTGTTTATTTCGTGGTGATTTTATGTCATCTATGAGAAAGAAAAGGAGGGAAGGACTTTTACATCTTTTAATTTTGTTTTTATCCCTCAAAATACAAGTGCGAAACTGGTTTTGAGTAGAGAGAACGAACAACAATATTTATTTCATTTCCATGTTGATTTTATGTCATCCATTAGAAAGAAAAGGAGGGAAGGACTTTTACATCTTTTAATTTTGTTTTTATCCCTCAAAATACAAGTGCGAAACTGGTTTTGAGTAGAGAGAACGAACAACATTATTTATTTCATTTCCATGTTGAATTTATGTCATCCATGAGAACGAAAAGGAGGGAAGGACTTTTCGATCTTTTAATTTTGTTTTCATCCCTCATAATACAAGTGCGAAACTGGTATTATTATTATTTGTGTGATCAAGCATCAAGGTATTTTAGTGCTTCTCTGACCTACTTATTTTTTGTTGACCTAGGACGAATATAAGAAGAAACGAATGTTTCTATGAGTAAGAGGGTTGAATCAGATATTTTTCCTTAAATAGGGGAAGGTTAGTTTTTTGCATTGAAGATTTTTTGGAAAACTAATTGAGCGCGATTTGCGTGGTAGGTTTTGTTTGTAGGTAGGATGTAATTTACATAATTTAGGTATATTTTTAAGATTATTTTGTACAGACTTTTTAATTTTAATTAGAAGCATTTATTTATACCTGACTAGAAGAGATGTTTGTTATGTTCCTAAAGTTTGCGAGTAAATTTAGAAGATGTGCAATTCTAAAGCAATACAGTTTGCCTGTTTCTAGATAGGTACTTTTTCATTTCTATTAACGATTTTGTAGGTAGGTGAACAATATTCATTTAAGGTCGATTTGTTTGTGTTTTTGGTTTTTCTTCTACCAAAATTGATCTAAGCGAGCAACAAAATCAAACATACTTTTTATATATTACAAAACCTATTATACGTCACATATTAACCGCATTTCATTTTCTGCTCTAGGCAACTTAAGCAAATTACATTTTCGTGATTTCGCCTAAAAATAAAATAGGTAAATGCTTTGGTTTTACTTGTACCAAAATCGATCCAAGCGAACAGCAAAATCAAAGAAGCTTTTTATCTAATACATAGGTACTATAACTCTATATCAAGCTAGCAGGGCACTTTTTTATTTACATATGATATTTTTGACATGTTTTGTGTCGCGTATTTAGTTGCTCTACAAATCCAAAAAAAAAGTTGAAAAAAGTTAACAACAAATTAATTTGTTTAAACAATTTTTTCCGAATTTTTTTTTTTTTAATTTTTTAATATTTCTTTTAGTTGCTCATTAGTTGCTAATTAGTTGCGCAAAAATTAATTTTTTTGCTCTTCTACTTTTGTTTTTATAAACTATATATTTAAGAAATTGCTAGGTGTCAAGATAGCAGGTCACTTTTTTTGATTTCCCGTTTTCCATTATTTTTTCGACTTTTTCTTTGTCACGTATTTAGATGCGATTTAGTTGCTCTGCAAATCAAAAAAAAAAGTTGAAAAAAGTTAACAACAAATTAATTTGTTTAGACAATTTTTTCCGAAAAAAAATTTTTTTCTTTATTTTTTAATATTTCTTTTAGTTGCTCATTAGTTGCTAATTAGTTGCGCAAAAATTAATTTTTTTGCTCTTCTACTTTTGTTTTTATAAACTATATTTACGAAATTGGTAGGTGTCAAGATAGCAGGTCACTTTTTTTGATTTTCCGTTTCCAATTATTTTTTCGACTTTTTCTTTAGCGCGTATTTAGTTGCTATTTAGTTGCTCTGCAAATCAAAAAAAAAAGTTGAAAAAAGTTAACAACAAACTAATTTGTTTAAACAATTTTTTCCGAAAATTTTTTTTTTTTTATTTTTTTAATATTTCTTTTAGTTGCTAATTAGTTGCTGATTAGCTGCGCAAAAATTATTTTTTTTGCTCTTTTGTTTTTATAAATTATATTTACGAAATTGCTAGGTGTCAAGATAGCAGGTCACTTTTTTTGATTTTCCGTTTCCAATTATTTTTTCGACTTTTTCTTTAGCGCGTATTTAGTTGCTATTTAGTTGCTCTGCAAATCAAAAAAAAAAGTTGAAAAAAGTTAACAACAAACTAATTTGTTTAAACAATTTTTTCCGAAATTTTTTTTTTTTTTTTTTTTTAATATTTCTTTTAGTTGCTAATTAGTTGCTGATTAGCTGCGCAAAAATTATTTTTTTTGCTCTTCTACTTTTGTTTTTATAAACTATATTAACGAAATTGCTAGGTGTCAAGATAGCAGGTCACTTTTTTTGATTTTCCGTTTCCAATTATTTTTTCGACTTTTTCTTTAGCGCGTATTTAGTTGCTATTTAGTTGCTCTGCAAATCAAAAAAAAAAGTTGAAAAAAGTTAACAACAAACTAATTTGTTTAAACAATTTTTTCCGAAAGATTTTTTTATTTTTATTTTTTTAATATTTCTTTTAGTTGCTAATTAGTTGCTGATTAGCTGCGCAAAAATTATTTTTTTTGCTCTTCTACTTTTGTTTTTATAAACTATATTTACGAAATTGCTAGGTGTCAAGATAGCAGGTCACTTTTTTTGATTTTCCGTTTCCAATTATTTTTTCGACTTTTTCTTTAGCGCGTATTTAGTTGCTATTTAGTTGCTCTGCAAATCAAAAAAAAAAGTTGAAAAAAGTTAACAACAAACTAATTTGTTTAAACAATTTTTTCCGAAAAAAAATTTTTTTTTTATTTTTTTAATATTTCTTTTAGTTGCTAATTAGTTGCTGATTAGCTGCGCAAAAATTATTTTTTTTGCTCTTCTACTTTTGTTTTTATAAACTATATTAACGAAATTGCTAGGTGTCAAGATAGCAGGTCACTTTTTTTGATTTTCCGTTTCCAATTATTTTTTCGACTTTTTCTTTAGCGCGTATTTAGTTGCTATTTAGTTGCTCTGCAAATCAAAAAAAAAAGTTGAAAAAAGTTAACAACAAACTAATTTGTTTAAACAATTTTTTCCGAAAAAATTTTTTTTTTTATTTTTTTAATATTTCTTTTAGTTGCTAATTAGTTGCTGATTAGCTGCGCAAAAATTATTTTTTTTGCTCTTTTGTTTTTATAAATTATATTTACGAAATTGCTAGGTGTCAAGATAGCAGGTCACTTTTTTTGATTTTCCGTTTCCAATTATTTTTTCGACTTTTTCTTTAGCGCGTATTTAGTTGCTATTTAGTTGCTCTGCAAATCAAAAAAAAAAGTTGAAAAAAGTTAACAACAAACTAATTTGTTTAAACAATTTTTTCCGAAAATTTTTTTTTTTTTTTTTTTTTAATATTTCTTTTAGTTGCTAATTAGTTGCTGATTAGCTGCGCAAAAATTATTTTTTTTGCTCTTCTACTTTTGTTTTTATAAACTATATTAACGAAATTGCTAGGTGTCAAGATAGCAGGTCACTTTTTTTGATTTTCCGTTTCCAATTATTTTTTCGACTTTTTCTTTAGCGCGTATTTAGTTGCTATTTAGTTGCTCTGCAAATCAAAAAAAAAAGTTGAAAAAAGTTAACAACAAACTAATTTGTTTAAACAATTTTTTCCGAAAAATTTTTTTATTTTTATTTTTTTAATATTTCTTTTAGTTGCTAATTAGTTGCTGATTAGCTGCGCAAAAATTATTTTTTTTGCTCTTCTACTTTTGTTTTTATAAACTATATTTACGAAATTGCTAGGTGTCAAGATAGCAGGTCACTTTTTTTGATTTTCCGTTTCCAATTATTTTTTCGACTTTTTCTTTAGCGCGTATTTAGTTGCTATTTAGTTGCTCTGCAAATCAAAAAAAAAAGTTGAAAAAAGTTAACAACAAACTAATTTGTTTAAACAATTTTTTCCGAAAAAATTTTTTTTTTTTATTTTTTTAATATTTCTTTTAGTTGCTAATTAGTTGCTGATTAGCTGCGCAAAAATTATTTTTTTTGCTCTTCTACTTTTGTTTTTATAAACTATATTTACGAAATTGCTAGGTGTCAAGATAGCAGGTCACTTTTTTTGATTTTCCGTTTCCAATTATTTTTTCGACTTTTTCTTTAGCGCGTATTTAGTTGCTATTTAGTTGCTCTGCAAATCAAAAAAAAAATTGAAAAAAGTTAACAACAAACTAATTTGTTTAAACAATTTTTTCCGAAATTTTTTTTTTTTTTTATTTTTTTAATATTTCTTTTAGTTGCTAATTAGTTGCTGATTAGCTGCGCAAAAATTATTTTTTTTGCTCTTCTACTTTTGTTTTTATAAACTATATTAACGAAATTGCTAGGTGTCAAGATAGCAGGTCACTTTTTTTGATTTTCCGTTTCCAATTATTTTTTCGACTTTTTCTTTAGCGCGTATTTAGTTGCTATTTAGTTGCTCTGCAAATCAAAAAAAAAAGTTGAAAAAAGTTAACAACAAACTAATTTGTTTAAACAATTTTTTCCGAAAAATTTTTTTTTTTTTATTTTTTTAATATTTCTTTTAGTTGCTAATTAGTTGCTGATTAGCTGCGCAAAAATTATTTTTTTTGCTCTTCTACTTTTGTTTTTATAAACTATATTTACGAAATTGCTAGGTGTCAAGATAGCAGGTCACTTTTTTTGATTTTCCGTTTCCAATTATTTTTTCGACTTTTTCTTTAGCGCGTATTTAGTTGCGATTTAGTTGCTCTGCAAATCAAAAAAAAAGTTGAAAAAAGTTAACAACAAATTAATTTGTTTAAACAATTTTTTCCGAAAAAAAATTTTTTTCTTTATTTTTTAATATTTCTTTTAGTTGCTCATTAGTTGCTAATTAGTTGCGCAAAAATTAATTTTTTTGCTCTTCTCCTTTTGTTTTTAGAAACTTTTCTGCCAGCTTGACGTCAAACTGGCAGGTCACTTTTTTAAAAATGATTTTTTCAACTTTTTTTTTGTTGCGTATTTAGTTGCTATTTTGTTGCTCTACAAATCCAAAAAAAAAGTTGAAAAAAGTTAACTACAAAATAATTTGTTTATATATATTTCTTGTTATTATGATTTTTTCGACTTATTTTGTTTCGCGTTCCTATTTACTTGCTAATTAGTTGCTCTTCAAATTAAAAAAAAAAATTTAAACAAAATAACAACAACGTCTCATTTTTAAAGAAATTTGTAGGTAGCTTTAATTTTATTGTTTTTTACAACAGCAAAATCCAAGCAACATTACTTGAATATAATATCCACTTACTTTATGTTGCTGGAATCGTGTGGTGAAAATTCAGAGAACAAGCAACATTTATCAGAGGTGAATATCTTCCTTGAGAACCAGAATTTCTTAATTTTGTTTTCATCCCCCATTTCTCATAATAAATGTACAAAGCGAAACTGGTTTTGAGTAGAGAGAACGAACAATATTGTTTATTCCGTGGTGATTTTATGTCATCCATTAGAAAGAAAAGGAGGGAAGGACTTTTCGATCTTTTAATTTTCTTTTCATCCCTCATAATACAAGTGCGAAACTGGTATTATTATTTTTGTATGATCAAGGTATTTTAGTGTTTCTCTGACCTACTTATTTTTTGTTGACCTAGGACAAAGAGGATATATACATAGAGTCCAATCTTTCCTACGTTCCATCCTCCTCTGCTAAAATTTTCGTGGTCCCTTTCCTATTGTATTCATTGTCCGTGTGAAACAACGACAAGAAACGATGAGGTAAGTAGTAAGGTGTGAACGCACACATGTTTAACAAAAAGAACAATATGACAGCTGTAGCACACACACATGTTTAACAAAAAGAACAATATGACAGCTGTAGCTTGTAGGCAAAATCAAAACAAGGCACAAGATTGGACTCTATGTATATATCCTCTTTGGACCTAGGACGAATATAAGAAGAAACGAATGTTTCTATGAATAAGAGGGTTGAATCAGATATTTTTCCTTAAACGTGCTTTTGTATTTCGTGAGAAAAATAGGAGAAGGTTAGTTTTTTGCATTTAAGATTTTTGAGCGACATTTGCGTCCTAGGTTTTATGTTTGTAGGTAGGAAGTACATAATTTACATAACGTAGGTAGGTGTATTTTAAGATAATTTTTATTTTGTACAGATTATTAAATTTTAATTAGTAGCATTTATTTTGTTGGTCGTCCGATTAAAAATTGTTTAAATGAAGTCAGTCAGAAATATGTAGGTACCTACATAATGTCGAGCGGATTTTCAGAGGCTAGGTACCTATAGAATACAATGGAACGCATGGAATACCAAAATATACCTACTTACCTACCTATGTACCGATAATGTTAATTTGTAACAACTTGGTAGATAGGTGCCAATTCTTAACCCATTTAAGCTTTTTATGTTTATTAGTGAGTAGATAAATAATTGATTAAAATTATTTTAATTGCCTGGCAGGTACCTACCTACATCTACCTAGGTATAGGTAGGTACCTATACATAGGTATGTGAAAATCTGGTATTCTCCAATTTAACTTTAAATAGGTACATACATTTAAGTAAATATCTACCTAATTGGCAACAAAAATGTCACATAGGTATTATGTAGGTAGGTACGTTGCCCTTTTCTGTGTCTGTTTATTTTTAAATATATTTTTGCTGTAAAAGATTGTTGAATTTTTTGATTATTTCCAAGTGATTGCAAGCGGATATTATAGATATTATCATCTTATTTAAACTTCAGCTCTGCGGTTCTGCCCAATAAATTGAACAACACTCTTACCAATTTGCAAAATAATAAAAACTGTCCAGTTTTTAGTAACATTTCATAATATATTTATTTATTGATATCTGATCCAAAAAAGAAACAAGTAAAGTACAGAAATGTTTCGTAGCAAATGCCTTCACAAATTTGTAATACCTATGCATAAAATTGTATATATATGTACCTATAACATGGTATAAAATATCAGATTACAAGTTTTATTCAATCAATTGACACAGTTTTGATAAGCCTACTACATATATTATTATTATTTAGGCACCTATAAGTACCTACTTAATTTTTGTATTAATATATGAAGAAAAATTACACAAAATGAACAAAACAATGTTTTCTATGAACCTATAGGTACCTACATATATGTACCTATTTTTTTTTATTATTTTATTTTGACGCATAAGAAATCAAATATATAATATATACCTACTCAAAATGAAACAAACAATGTATGAGGTATTCTTTTTTCTTTATTTTATATAGCATAGTTCCTAGTATATTGAAGTAAATAGGTACCTAGGTAAGTAAAAAAAATGGAGTAAGAAACTTGCAGGAACTTTACCAACTTCTGACGAATTCCAAATCCAATTTTCATTGCCACACACGTTTTGAAAAGAATTTATTTTATAGTTTGGGTGAAATCGAATCCGTCTCACATATAAGAAAAAAACGAGAGCTACAGTACGTTTGCAACGAACTGTTGGATACCCTATTCCCTATATTTGTGTGTGTGTATGCGTCCGCCTCCCGCAGCCAGCTGATGTTTCAGTTTCAGAAACAAAATTCTTCTTTAGCAGATAGAAAAAAAATTGAATAACATTAATTTTGTGTGGTGTGATGTTCAATTAGTGCTGGCACAATAAAAAAAGGCGTGCGCCACGCCCAAAGTCAAGACTTTTTATTGCCAAGGCAATTAGTGTGAGCCTAATTTCAATTCAATTTTATTCTTGCAGATCGATTTGAACAAAAAAGGGTAAAACTTAAATTTTTGAATATTAGATTCTGAATTGAAATAGCGATCATGGGTGTTTTTAACAATTCCGCACTCTGCTACGTTACGAAGGAACTTAAATCTAAGTGTTCATCTTTTTACTTAAAACTTGCGACCGAAAGTTAAAAAACGTTAAAAAATTAATGCATTATACGAATTTTGACGAAAACACCCCTTAAAAGTGGGCGTGTTTTAAAAATTTGATGCAATAACTGAGCTTTGATCATTTGTCAGTATTTAGGCATACATATGTGTAAAACTACAGCTGAATCGAGTAGTTTTTGAACGATCTTACCTGAACGAAGGTATTTGATCAAAATCACGCCTTTAAAAGTGTAAAAGTGGGCGTATTGAAAAATTTACACAAAAAAATGTAGATATATTTCTTATAAAACGAACGGAAAGGAAAAAAGTTTAAATTGAATGTTGGTAGAACATTAAATTTGTAAATCAAAGTTTTTCATTCTTTCATGAATAATGGGCGTAAGCCACACCCAAAATTCAAAAATTTCTTTTCATACACAAACGTTTAAGTTTCTACTAAGAGACGCAAAATTTTGGTTTGCGGATTCATTATAAATACCGTTTATTTGCAAAAACAATTTCTTATAGTTTCTAGTGAAAAGTGGGCGTCATCCACGCCCAAAATCAATTTTTTTGATTTCATACGCAAGATGTTTATGTGCAAGTAATATCCACAAAATTTAATGTTTTTCGCTTTAATATAACAATTGTTATTTTATAAAAACAATATTGATGGTTTTGTATGCAAAATGGGCGTAAGCCACGCCCAAAATTCAAAAATTTCTTTTCATACACAATGTTTTTAGTTTCTACTAAGAGACGCCAGATGCTTGCGGATTCATTATAAATACCGTTTATTTGCAAAAACAATTTTTTTATGTTTTTAGTGAAAAGTGGGCGTCAGCCACGCCCAAAATCAATTTTTTTGATTTCATACATGTTGATGTGCAAGTAATATCCACAAAATTTAATGTTTTTCGCATTCATATAACAATTGTTATTTTATAAAAACAGTATTGATGATTTTGTATGAAAAATGGGCGTTGGCCACGCCCAAACTGAAATATTTTTATTTAGTTATAAGAAGGTTTACTTAAAGCTTGCGGGTGCAAAATTTTAGCGTTATGCTTTTATCGTAACTGTACAAAAAACATAATTTAATTTTACCAAATTGAGGTTGTTCAACATAAACGGCGCGGCGATTGTGGGCGTGTTTTTGGGCGGATTTTACCGGTTCAAGAACTTAGGCTTACTCTTGAACCAAAGATTATATGTACCAAATTTCAGCTTTTTAGCTCAAAAATTGCGACCTCTAGAGAGTATACATACGGACGGACGGACGGACGGACATGGCTAAATCGACTAGGCTTTTGATTCTGAGTCAGAATATATATACTTTTCCATACCTTACGGTATTATTTCTCAATGTTACAAACTCCATACCAAATACAATATACCCATTCTATGGAATAGGGTATAAAAACATAGGCACATTTATTATTAGGTAGCTACTAGGATAAAAGAATATGGGAGTGCGAAAAGTTAACAAAACAAGACTATATTCTGATTTTCACATTTCAGCTTAGGTATTTCGAAATGTCAAAGTCAACAATTTTTAGACTGGATACAAATTGAAACTGGGGTACGTACTTTAGTAGGTACCTACGTAGGTAGGTACGCATTTTAACTTATAGACGATGTACAAACCCCCGTTTTCGTTAAAATCATACCTTTAAAAAATTACCTTAGTAGGTAGGTACCCACCTACTGTCGTAGTAGGTACCTAATGTACCTACAATGTATTGACACAATTTTTGTACACCTACTAGGTACAAATTATATTATGTAGGTACCTACCTAGGTATACATATACTTACTTTTTGTTTTAATATATTTACCTTTATAATAAAATATTCTTTTTAAAAACTTATAGCCATGTGATGTCCAGGCTTGGTCGGTCCATTCCATACCCGATCATATATACCTACATATCCATGGAAACAAAAGATCCATTGGCAACATGTCATACCTATTCATTGAAAGCAATGGCATGCCGCGGCGCGGCGTACCTAGAACCACCAAGACGATGAAGACAGAAATTCGATTATAATTTTCAGATCTCAATGTGTTCGACGCATTGGGATACAAATTAGTAACGAGAATTATTGATATTGAAACTAATTTGAAAAATAAAATACCTACCAATATATACATACATAATATGTAATACACATTTTTTCTTTTCTTCTGAGACATTTAATCCAAAGGAGAGAATAAGAAACTCGCAAGAACTTTTAACCAGCTTGTTACGAATACCAAGTCAATATTCGTTGCCACACATGTTTTGAAAAAATATATTTTATAGGTTGTACCTATATACCTATAGGTAGTTTGGATGAAATTGTATGAAACATTCCGTCTCACATAAACGCATGTATAAAAAAAATATGGAAATACGAAAAGTAAACAAAACGATGTAAGTAGGTATACCTACGCATAGGTATTCTGATTTTAACATTTAAGCCAATTTAAAAAAAAAAAGTATAATTTTACAGCGATAGGACAAAATGTTTATTGGTATCTGGATACAAATTGAAACAGGCGTACACATGTACAATAGGTACATATAATATGTACCTACACATTTTAACATATACCTACCTAGACTAGACTGCAAACTTCCCGTTTTCGGTCGAGGACGGGTACAAATCATCCCTTAAAAAACATAACTTAGTTACCCATGTTCTTCTGTATATTCCTTACTTCTTTCACATACTGCAGTGAACACGAGCGTTTAAATTTCTTATTAGGTATTTGTTACTTTGTTGGTCGTTTTCGTCCCTTACCGCGTTTCCCTGCATACAGTAAAGGATGAAGGAATAAGAACAATATTGTACCAATTTACAATTTTTTTATTTCTTCTTTTGTTACGCTCACTCTCAACTTGAACACAAATATAAATTTAACAACGCCAGAAACTTGTCCTTTTCACTCACCCGTTTAGACAGAGGAACTAGGAACAACATCATGATCATACTTCATACATTATACTTACCGTTACCATCATTCCTCTTTTCATACTACAAGAATATGAATGTGTGAAAAAAGCTCTCTTGGAACTCTCATGTTAAATATCAACAAATCAAAGCAACATGAATCTATATGTACCTATCTTAGGTACACAAATGTTGCTCGAACTTTTGCCATGCCAAAATGTGTCTGTTTTTGAATGTTGATCTTATAATTTTCATTTTATGATAGGTACCTAAAAAATGTGATTTAAAAATGTAGGTACCTATGATTTACAGAATATATTTTATGATAATGAAAACGGCTATTTACATGCCAACAAAATATGTTCATATAGGTACCTATACTATCTCAAATACGAACTTTAGTTAAAACTTAAAAATAAGATGCGTGGGTAGGATATAGGTACCTATCTACCCACTAGTCATTTAGGTACATATGTAGGTAGGTAAGTACATACAAATATTACAAAATAAGTCACTACGTGACTTAGGTAGATAGGTAGGTAAGTAGGTATATTTTGGTATTCCATGCGTTCCATTGTATTCTATAGGTACCTAGCCTCTGAAAATCCGCTCGACATTATGTAGGTACCTACATATTTCTGACTGACTTCATTTAAACAATTTTTAATCGGACGACCAACAAAATAAATGCTACTAATTAAAATTTAATAATCTGTACAAAATAAAAATTATCTTAAAATACACCTACCTACGTTATGTAAATTATGTACTTCCTACCTACAAACATAAAACCTAGGACGCAAATGTCGCTCAAAAATCTTAAATGCAAAAAACTAACCTTCTCCTATTTTTCTCACGAAATACAAAAGCACGTTTAAGGAAAAATATCTGATTCAACCCTCTTATTCATAGAAACATTCGTTTCTTCTTATATTCGTCCTAGGTCCAAAGAGGATATATACATAGAGTCCAATCTTGTGCCTTGTTTTGATTTTGCCTACAAGCTACAGCTGTCATATTGTTCTTTTTGTTAAACATGTGTGTGTGCTACAGCTGTCATATTGTTCTTTTTGTTAAACATGTGTGCGTTCACACCTTACTACTTACCTCATCGTTTCTTGTCGTTGTTTCACACGGACAATGAATACAATAGGAAAGGGACCACGAAAATTTTAGCAGAGGAGGATGGAACGTAGGAAAGATTGGACTCTATGTATATATCCTCTTTGTCCTAGGTCAACAAAAAATAAGTAGGTCAGAGAAACACTAAAATACCTTGATCATACAAAAATAATAATACCAGTTTCGCACTTGTATTATGAGGGATGAAAAGAAAATTAAAAGATCGAAAAGTCCTTCCCTCCTTTTCTTTCTAATGGATGACATAAAATCACCACGGAATAAACAATATTGTTCGTTCTCTCTACTCAAAACCAGTTTCGCTTTGTACATTTATTATGAGAAATGGGGGATGAAAACAAAATTAAGAAATTCTGGTTCTCAAGGAAGATATTCACCTCTGATAAATGTTGCTTGTTCTCTGAATTTTCACCACACGATTCCAGCAACATAAAGTAAGTGGATATTATATTCAAGTAATGTTGCTTGGATTTTGCTGTTGTAAAAAACAATAAAATTAAAGCTACCTACAAATTTCTTTAAAAATGAGACGTTGTTGTTATTTTGTTTAAATTTTTTTTTTTAATTTGAAGAGCAACTAATTAGCAAGTAAATAGGAACGCGAAACAAAATAAGTCGAAAAAATCATAATAACAAGAAATATATATAAACAAATTATTTTGTAGTTAACTTTTTTCAACTTTTTTTTTGGATTTGTAGAGCAACAAAATAGCAACTAAATACGCAACAAAAAAAAAGTTGAAAAAATCATTTTTAAAAAAGTGACCTGCCAGTTTGACGTCAAGCTGGCAGAAAAGTTTCTAAAAACAAAAGGAGAAGAGCAAAAAAATTAATTTTTGCGCAACTAATTAGCAACTAATGAGCAACTAAAAGAAATATTAAAAAATAAAGAAAAAAATTTTTTTTCGGAAAAAATTGTTTAAACAAATTAATTTGTTGTTAACTTTTTTCAACTTTTTTTTTGATTTGCAGAGCAACTAAATCGCAACTAAATACGCGCTAAAGAAAAAGTCGAAAAAATAATTGGAAACGGAAAATCAAAAAAAGTGACCTGCTATCTTGACACCTAGCAATTTCGTAAATATAGTTTATAAAAACAAAAGTAGAAGAGCAAAAAAATTAATTTTTGCGCAACTAATTAGCAACTAATGAGCAACTAAAAGAAATATTAAAAAAATAAAAAAAAAAAATTTTTCGGAAAAAATTGTTTAAACAAATTAGTTTGTTGTTAACTTTTTTCAACTTTTTTTTTTGATTTGCAGAGCAACTAAATAGCAACTAAATACGCGCTAAAGAAAAAGTCGAAAAAATAATTGGAAACGGAAAATCAAAAAAAGTGACCTGCTATCTTGACACCTAGCAATTTCGTTAATATAGTTTATAAAAACAAAAGTAGAAGAGCAAAAAAAATAATTTTTGCGCAGCTAATCAGCAACTAATTAGCAACTAAAAGAAATATTAAAAAAATAAAAAAAAAAAAAATTTCGGAAAAAATTGTTTAAACAAATTAGTTTGTTGTTAACTTTTTTCAATTTTTTTTTTTGATTTGCAGAGCAACTAAATAGCAACTAAATACGCGCTAAAGAAAAAGTCGAAAAAATAATTGGAAACGGAAAATCAAAAAAAGTGACCTGCTATCTTGACACCTAGCAATTTCGTAAATATAGTTTATAAAAACAAAAGTAGAAGAGCAAAAAAATTAATTTTTGCGCAACTAATTAGCAACTAATGAGCAACTAAAAGAAATATTAAAAAAATAAAAAAAAAAAATTTTTCGGAAAAAATTGTTTAAACAAATTAGTTTGTTGTTAACTTTTTTCAACTTTTTTTTTTGATTTGCAGAGCAACTAAATGGCAACTAAATACGCGCTAAAGAAAAAGTCAAAAAAATAATTGGAAACGGAAAATCAAAAAAAGTGACCTGCTATCTTGACACCTAGCAATTTCGTTAATATAGTTTATAAAAACAAAAGTAGAAGAGCAAAAAAAATAATTTTTGCGCAGCTAATCAGCAACTAATTAGCAACTAAAAGAAATATTAAAAAAATAAAAAAAAAAAAAATTTTCGGAAAAAATTGTTTAAACAAATTAGTTTGTTGTTAACTTTTTTCAACTTTTTTTTTTGATTTGCAGAGCAACTAAATAGCAACTAAATACGCGCTAAAGAAAAAGTCGAAAAAATAATTGGAAACGGAAAATCAAAAAAAGTGACCTGCTATCTTGACACCTAGCAATTTCGTTAATATAGTTTATAAAAACAAAAGTAGAAGAGCAAAAAAAATAATTTTTGCGCAGCTAATCAGCAACTAATTAGCAACTAAAAGAAATATTAAAAAAATAAAAAAAAAAAAATTTTTCGGAAAAAATTGTTTAAACAAATTAGTTTGTTGTTAACTTTTTTCAACTTTTTTTTTTGATTTGCAGAGCAACTAAATAGCAACTAAATACGCGCTAAAGAAAAAGTCGAAAAAATAATTGGAAACGGAAAATCAAAAAAAGTGACCTGCTATCTTGACACCTAGCAATTTCGTTAATATAGTTTATAAAAACAAAAGTAGAAGAGCAAAAAAAATAATTTTTGCGCAGCTAATCAGCAACTAATTAGCAACTAAAAGAAATATTAAAAAAATAAAAAAAAAAAAAAATTTCGGAAAAAATTGTTTAAACAAATTAGTTTGTTGTTAACTTTTTTCAATTTTTTTTTTTGATTTGCAGAGCAACTAAATAGCAACTAAATACGCGCTAAAGAAAAAGTCGAAAAAATAATTGGAAACGGAAAATCAAAAAAAGTGACCTGCTATCTTGACACCTAGCAATTTCGTTAATATAGTTTATAAAAACAAAAGTAGAAGAGCAAAAAAATTAATTTTTGCGCAACTAATTAGCAACTAATGAGCAACTAAAAGAAATATTAAAAAAATAAAAAAAAAAATTTTTTCGGAAAAAATTGTTTAAACAAATTAGTTTGTTGTTAACTTTTTTCAACTTTTTTTTTTGATTTGCAGAGCAACTAAATGGCAACTAAATACGCGCTAAAGAAAAAGTCAAAAAAATAATTGGAAACGGAAAATCAAAAAAAGTGACCTGCTATCTTGACACCTAGCAATTTCGTTAATATAGTTTATAAAAACAAAAGTAGAAGAGCAAAAAAAATAATTTTTGCGCAGCTAATCAGCAACTAATTAGCAACTAAAAGAAATATTAAAAAAATAAAAAAAAAAAATTTTTCGGAAAAAATTGTTTAAACAAATTAGTTTGTTGTTAACTTTTTTCAACTTTTTTTTTTGATTTGCAGAGCAACTAAATAGCAACTAAATACGCGCTAAAGAAAAAGTCGAAAAAATAATTGGAAACGGAAAATCAAAAAAAGTGACCTGCTATCTTGACACCTAGCAATTTCGTTAATATAGTTTATAAAAACAAAAGTAGAAGAGCAAAAAAAATAATTTTTGCGCAGCTAATCAGCAACTAATTAGCAACTAAAAGAAATATTAAAAAAATAAAAAAAAAAAAAATTTTCGGAAAAAATTGTTTAAACAAATTAGTTTGTTGTTAACTTTTTTCAACTTTTTTTTTTGATTTGCAGAGCAACTAAATAGCAACTAAATACGCGCTAAAGAAAAAGTCGAAAAAATAATTGGAAACGGAAAATCAAAAAAAGTGACCTGCTATCTTGACACCTAGCAATTTCGTTAATATAGTTTATAAAAACAAAAGTAGAAGAGCAAAAAAAATAATTTTTGCGCAGCTAATCAGCAACTAATTAGCAACTAAAAGAAATATTAAAAAAATAAGAAAAAAAATTTTTTTCGGAAAAAATTGTTTAAACAAATTAGTTTGTTGTTAACTTTTTTCAACTTTTTTTTTTGATTTGCAGAGCAACTAAATAGCAACTAAATACGCGCTAAAGAAAAAGTCGAAAAAATAATTGGAAACGGAAAA